>VZRV01002447.1:129818-365678 GCA_013398115.1 Falcunculus frontatus | reverse complement strand
CGTACCCCGAGCCACGCCCCTTCCCGGAGACCCCTCCCCCGGGGCCCCGCCTTTTCCCCTCCCTCCTCCCTCTCCCTTCCTCTCCCCCTCACTCCCAGCGTTAAGCAGAAGGTCCTAAAGGTGTCGGGAGAACCGGGAGTTGGTCCCCTCGTGGATGAGGAGCAAGGGAAAAAATAAAAACATAATAATAACAGCGTTGACTATGGACAACGGCAACAGGACCCGAGGGAGCGGCCTGAAATTGTGCCAGGGGAGGTTTAATTTGGGTATTAGGAAAAAGTTTTTCACCCAGCGAGTAGTTGGGCGCTGGAACAGGCTCCCCGGGGAAGTGGTCACAGCACCGAGCCTGACAGAGCTCGAGAAGTGTTTGGTCAATGCTCTCAGGAACGTGGTGGGACTCTTGGGGATGGTCCTGTGCAGGGCCGGGAGTTGGACTCGATAATCCTTGTGGATCCATTCCACCTCTGCAGGTTCTGTGATTCTGTGAACAACAGGAATAAATGATAATAGAACCACTCCCAAGCACTGTCCCTACGGGCAGAAACTCACCCAGCGGTAGTGTGGGGACTCCCAGCCCGAAGTGTGAGGGAGGCTGCCCAAGGAGGTCAGAGAGTCCCTCTCTGGAGACATTCCAAACTCACCTGGACATGTTCCTGTGTCACTTGCTCCAAGCTGGACTGGACGATCTCCAGAGGTCCCCTCCAACCCCAACCATTCTGTGATACTGTGGGGAGAGCTGTAGGAGGAAGCGTGGTGGACAAAAGCCCAGGAACAAATGCTCAAGTGGTGCTGTCAGCCCCAAGTAACACAAATCCGTCCTCCTTTCACGATAAACCAGTAAAAATATTTCTTATCGAACCTGTTGTCTGCCTGGGGGGAATCTGAACACTGGTTCTTTTCCTTTTGGAGTCAGGAGATCTCCTTTTGCACTTTTGGCTGATATTGTTCAATATTTGATTGCAAAAGCCAAATTCAGACAAAATCTTACTGGGAAGGAGAGGAAAAGCAATGAAAAAAAAAAAAAAGAGAAGGAAGAATCCATTCATCAGTTTTGCCAACCCAGCCCACAGCATTAATGGGAAAACAAATTACCTTGCAAAAACCTTAAAGAACGTTAGCACCATAAAAAGCATTATGGCCAAACCCCACAATTTTCCTCACTTTTTTTCGCAGGTTAAAGCCACTCAGGTTAAATTAGTAGACTGGAATATGTCATCACATGAATGAGAAATACTTTTTTGACTCTTTCCTCTTCTCTGTAAAGCATTATACAGTATATTTCTGGGGAAAAAGAAAAGCGGATAGTACCTATCTTTGCTATAATTATTTCCAAAGTTGTAACTAGTAACTCTACAGTTTTCTGCTGAGATCCAATGCAGAAAATGAACTCCTTGGTTCTCCAAGAAAAATAAAGCTGGCATCAGATTAAAAAAAAGTGTAACTATTTGCCACCCATTTCAAGATTATATTTTTCCTCCATGACAGCTTGTTTGAATTTTCTCATTGGACACCTGTCATCAGATGTGCCAAATAAAACCACTTTTTGAGAGGTTTGGTGGATGCAGAAGGCCCCACCTAGCACTCTTCATACCTGGGTCCCAGCCCAGTGCTCTCTGAGAGTGGATACCTGTGCCCAAAAAGCCCATTGACTTTTGTGGGAGTCCATAAAGGGAACTGTCTCTGCAAAATGTTTCATTATAACCAACCACGAGTTTAGATTTAGTTCAAGTGATAAATTTCAGTGCCAAACTGAAGGTTGGTTGCAGATTTGATTGAATATTCACCTCCGTTGTAAGTAAAAAGACCCTAAATAGGTGAACCATTAAGAAGAGGGAGTATGAACTTGAAAAGAGCCAACCTCCCCAGTGTTAACCCCCCCAAATGAGGACAAGCTGACAGATCGTTTGCTCGTGAAAATGTCACCTAGCCTTTGGAGATTTTAAGCTGCTGTTTCTAAAAGGCTGCTCAGCAGTGTTTTTATGCAGATCGTGGTCCTTGGGAATTTGTCAGAACAGCATAACCAGGCTAAACTCTGCAGGAACAGAAGACTTATAAAAGGAATATGTAGTTTCTTCACAGGCATCCATGCAGGCAAATCCTCCTATTTCTACAAGCAGAACCTTGGAATCTTATGATCTATAGGGGCCCTGGATAATACTGTCAATTAAGAACTTCCTGTGTGGTGCACTTTGTTGAATCTGCTGTGGGTGGTTTCCCCAGCTGATGTTTAGTGACCATCACCTACCCCTTCAGTGACTCCAGAACAAAGCTGACAGTGACTGACTGCAGATGTGACCCTCTGGAAAAAAGAAACACACCCCACATATCTCTTTAGAACAAAAGGAAGAAAACTTGTGCTGGTAAAATACATACATATATATCTGTCACATATATATAACTTATGATGTATATACCATAATATATAGTATATATTTGCTGTCATATATAATGCTGCTAATATAAATATATTACTCTATGGAACTCCAGATGCTGTTAAAGAGATTAATCTATGCAGTTAAAACTGAGGAAAGAAGTGAAAATTTGTAATGTAATGACCTGGTAAATAGTAAGTGTTATACCTCATAGAGGTCACAAGAGTAATTGCTCATTCATGCCTTTTTCTAATCCATTTATGCAGATTTGACAGTGATCTGTAAACATTACATCTCTCTACAAAGTTGGGTAAACAGATTTGAAAGCCAGAGAGATTATTATGATCATCTTGTCTAACCTGAATATTGAAAGCTGTAGAATTTCCTCCAGCCATTCCCACACCAAGGTCTTTCTGTAGTTGTTTTTTAAAAAGACATCTTCATTTTAGTTCAAAGAATAAAATTTATTGTTTATTTATTTTGGAGAAATGGCAAATCCATCATTGCACTTTTGAAGATTTCTCAGTAGTTGCCCTAACACGTACCACACTACCTTAACGTGTAAAAGAACACTGATAGAAATATAAATGTTGTTTGAAAAGGTGAATTCATCTATCTGCAGCATCTGTCCATTGCAAGCCTGCTTTTTGTTAACCGAAATATCTTCCGTTTGAAGATGTTTGGAAAATGCAGCAGATTTACTCCTTCACCTTCTCTTGACAAACCGTGTGGATTAACTTTGATTCTGCACTGTATAAGTGCCTTTCCAGAACTGTTTTCTGAATGCCTTCAAGCTTACAGTTATTGCCTAAGTTTTTTTTGACATCTAGACATCCAAACCAGACCTCTTCCTACTTCTGTTTAAATTTGGGAGGTGAATATTATAACCAGAGAAATCTGAGGAACAGAAAAAAGCTAAGAAACAGAAGGTTGAAAATGACCTTAAGAAATCATCCTTTCTAGTCCTTTTCCTTGCCCCAAGACAGGATCAACTACTCTTTTGTTGCAACATAACTGTTTTTTCAATCTTGTTCTTAAAGGCTTCCCAGTATGGTGCTTTTGCTATCTCCTCAGGCAATCTTTCCCAGTGTTTCTCTACCGTTGTCACTAGAGGTCTTTTTTTCTAATGTATGCTCTGAATATATCCCCTACTGCAGTTTCAGTCTGTTAGGGAAAGGTCTTTCTTTGCTGGCCCAAAGAACAGACTCTTTGCTTCCTCCCTGGAGCAGTCTTTTCGATATTTAAAGGCCCTGTATCTTCTTTACTTCATTATTCCAAACAGTCCCATTAATATCCTGATATTTAATGTTTTCAGAATTGGTAATCAAGCTTGAGCTCCCCTGCACTCTTCTGCAGACACCCAATGTCATTCTGGAAAGACAATTCCCCCAGCCAAGCATGATTCAAGTGAAAAACTTTGAAAAAAACCCCCAAAACACTAAAATTTAACCTGTACTGTGGGGTAGCAGAGCAAAATAATTGCTTTGCAAATTTTGCAGGCTGTTTTCCCGTTTCTACCGCATTTGTATGGCATTTTCCTTTTTACAACAGCCGAACAGTGGTGACTCGTGCTTAGCCTGTGATTCACTCCAGATTTTTTCTAGGCAACTGTAGTCCTGTTTACTTTTCCCCTTCCTGTATCTGGGGAACTGATGATGCTATATCTATTGCACCTATTGAATACCATCTTTTGTGTTTTTCTTAAAAAAAACCCCGCCACCAGTTTGACAAATTCCCTCTGAATTCTAATTCTGTTCTCTAACACTCTTTTACCTGCTCTCTTCTTCATATCCTCTTCAAATATATCAAGCTTAGTCTCTACTCTGTTCTTTGGATATTTTACAAGGAGTATCAGATACGGGATAGACCCTTGAGACACCTCTTTCAATACAGCTCTCCTTTTGATAATGGCCCAATTTTGCTAACTCTTCCTCAGCCTTGCCTTTTCCGACACCATGGGATTTTCAATCTGGACCATATTGTCTTTGCTTATTCACGAGAATCGTTGTCAAAAGCTTTACTAAAATGAAGATATATGACTTTTTAATACTTCTCTCCTTTGTATAACGCCTATTACCTTATTGTAGAATGAGAGCTTATTGGGTTAATAGGATTTGTTCTTGACAAATCTGTGTTCATGATTATTTGTCTGTCTTGTAATGTATGCAGATGGCTTGATTCATAATTTCCACAAACTGAATCTACCCGATCTATAACTCATCAGCTCCTATTTTTCTATGTGTATGTAATCTTCAACCTGTTTGAAATTAAGATGGCTGCTTCCATGACCATGCCATGTCTTCTGAACTGGAGATCAGTAACCTGCCAAAGCCATGGCAGTACAACCAGGAGCAGAGCCAAGAAGTCCAGTGCATCCTTGCCTGCTCTAATAAATCTATAATCGCTGCACAACCTTTCTTCATGTCATTGGTTTCACTTCCCTTTATTTTCTTGATCCATCGATGGAACATCCCTGTAGATGTTGGTTTCCAGCAGTTGCCATAGATTTTATGAACGATTCATACAGATATTTCAATTTCCAAGCAGATTTCTTGCATTATATTTTGCTCCCAGGACCAGCTGCTTTCTGCTTCCTCCTAAGCTGAAAATCACCGGGATCTGTGTTGTCAAACCAACATCCAGGAACTGATCTACTTAAATCTTACGGTTCTATCTCTTTTTTTAATACATAGATACGGAAATAAATTCTTTGACCTTGGCAGCGTTTTGACTATTATACGGGAGCTTAGGTCAGAAAGTTTCATTATGAAGTGAAATATATTTATCTTCACTGAAAGGCGAGAGAGAAAGAAACAACTTACTCATCAGTGTTTTCTCCCAGATGATTTCTGGTATGCTTCAAGAGAAACAACATATAAATTAATGCACACAATATTTTGAGTTTTCTTCCAGAACATGTACAGTCACTTTTTCCACATCAAACAAAAAATATAGTCTTTGCACTTTCAACCATTTCCAGCAGTACACAAAATTCTCTCACTCTTTTACTTTCTTGGCTAACACCACCCTAATTCTTCCCTTTCAAGACTTATCCAAGGAATCTGTGCACTACTGACCCAGAGGCATGGTTTCTCTAAACAGCACCAATGAAACAAATTACTAAATTACTTCTTGCAGCTAAAAATACTGTATGCTGTAAAGCACAGCTCTGTCAAGGGTGTCACTACTAAGTTGCATCAGTTTAAATACTTATTGGGACCAACCTTTCTGTACTGAATGTATTTTAAAACAATATATGGAGAGAAGTTGAAATCTAAACCATCTTAAAATTTTGCCATGTTTGTTTCTCAAAGGGAAAAAAAATTTCCTACTTCAAAGGCTATTTGGCAGGTTTTGTCCTTCAAATTCCAGGTGAAATTCTGTTTTTCTTTTCCACAAGAACAAACTCTGGCACAACTGCTTCAATTTCCATAGTTTTGGGAATAAGCAGGGGAAAGCTATTCATCAGATATTTTTTCAGACTTCTGAAATCATGTTGAGTGAGGGCAGAGACCAGATCTCCTGTTCTGAATTGAAGTGTACCCATGGGACTGTTCATTGCTGCCTGAGTATCCCAGTTCCCCTCCACTGGAAGGGATCATATCTCTGCCCCGGTAGCAGCCAACTCTTCCTAATGTGTCCTAGTGAAAATCAACTGGAGTAACAAAGAACTATTATTTAATTATCAGTTGGGCTCATTTTGATGTAACCAAGATGTTTCCTTCACTTGCCCCATTCAGTGGCTCTGCAAAACCGTATTTATTTTAAAGGAAAAGATATAGGAATTCTTGTGCTTAATATTAGAAGTAAAGATTCCATCTACTACTAAATACCTTCTTGTTTCCTTTCTTTTTCTTTCTACAGAATTTTCCCTATCTGTCTCTCTCTTCTTCTTTCCTCTTTTCTTTCTTCTAACTGCCTGATCTCTAAGTCTCCTAGGGTGAAAAAGAAAAGGAAAATTCCAAAATAGGGCTCAGAAAAAGGGGACGAGAGTGGTAAAAGGCATATAGATAAACTATGCAATCTAGGCCAAGTATAATTGGTTTTTCAAAACTTAACTTTTAGATAATTTACATTAAAATTAGTATCACAACTATGCTGTTAGAAAGAGGTTGCATTTTACATCAATTAGATATAATCATGAAGTTCCTTTTAGAGACAAAAAATATTTTAGTATCTCAGAAAAGCAATTAACATTAAAATGTGGATCTTGATCTCTGCCTTAAATGTGTGCTCAAAGGTACTGGATCAGACAGCTTCATCTGAATCCCGTTAAACATAGGACGATACTTGATTTTAATGAACCACAGTTCTAGTCTTTAGTGTTTCTTAGTCACGTTTATTCACAGAAGTCTTAAGAGGTGTTTGGCCTTGACTTCAGATCTTCATCAATTTCCACAGAAATTTCTGCGAAGAATGTTAGCCAGCGTTTTAAAATACAGAGGCCTAAATTTAGACTGTTCAGTCTGTATTTAGCCCTGCAATTTGCTGAGCTCTTGGGCTGTGATCCAAGAAAGCACTTACGAGTTCCCATTAACTTGAAAACACTTTCAGGTCTATTATTCACTTTACCAAAAGTACTGAACTCAAATACTTAAAATTATGCGTGCACATTAAGTAGCCTGTTGGACTTAGCCTTATACAGTCCCCAGTTCAATTCAGCTCATACCTGAGACCCTGACTCACTTTATCCTTTGAGACACACATTTTAAAATATGGTCAATATCTGAATACATTTATAATTAATATTCTGTCCTGTTTATACATTACTATTATATAATAATAATAACAACAACAAGAACAACAACAGTAATAATGTTTATAATAATAATAGTGTTTTTCATGCCCAAATCCTACTTGTGGGAAATATTTAACCACTTCTGAAAGCCTGATAAAAGTTTCACTGCAGTGGTTAAGAGTCAGTTTTCCATATCTGGGAGGGACAGGATGATGAATAAGAGACACTATAGCAAAGGCATTAAGAAGAACTGTAACACTGAAGACAATGAAATATTGGTGTTGATTGTTTAGGGAATCCATCAAACCTTGTTCATTGGAAGGCTTTAAGAAGGGGCTAAAGCATCTCCAGGAACAATGCTATTCCTGGAGCTATAGTCAGTCTTTCCTTAAGAGGCAGGATGTGCTAGGCACATTCATAAGGTGCCTTACAGCTCTGTGCAACCTTTAAGTTTCAAAATCAGGCTTGTGTTTGCTCTTGCTATGTGCTGGCTAGCCTTCTACACTGGTATCCTTACATTTGTCCACTTAGGACCTGTGTCATGATTCAGTTATGAGCAAGTAGCAGGATTAAACAATTTTTTTTTTTTGATTGTGCATTTCTAGCCACAGGAAAAAATGATGACATGCGAAAACTGGCTAGACTAATTTCCATTTCACTTTTTCATTTCCCAGAGCCGTCAGCTGCAGCGAAAGACAACATCAGTCATGGTCTGACAGAAATCCCGATCTTTTCGGGAAAAAGGCATTTGCAGAAAAAAAATACAAAATCAGAATTAGAGGAGTTAGTAGCAGTCATTAGTGAATGTGACAATCACTAGTTATTGTGCAGCATTGTAAGAGATCCAACCTGCAGGTAAAATATCTGCTCTGTCCTCTGTTGCATCACCACCAAAACCCAACAGTCCTTGGTTCTGTCTCCATCAGCAGTAAAGGAAAAAGCCTGGAGGAAGGATCTTCCTGGACACATTACGATCCAGGGATTATATAACAAGAATTTTCTCTGTGTGCAGCAAACCCAGTTTTAAAAGCGCCCTGCATGCCCACCACAAGATCCCTCGTGTTCTGTGCTGTCTCAGTTGTGCCAAATGCCAAGCTGATGGTGTGACTGTATCCTCAACAGGGTAGAGAAACCGTCATGGAGGAGAGACAGGGCTGGAGGAGCACTGTCTTCTTCCATTTCAACCCATCTTTCCCACTTGATTCCTGCTCTCATTTACAAGGCAAAATTAATCAGCTGTAAATAAAAAAGCAAAGTGCTCAATTACTCTCTTATGTTACACTTCATAGAATCATGGAATGGTTAGGGTTGGAAGGAACCTTAAACATCACCTAGTTTCAACTCTCCTGCCAAGGCCAGGGACATCTTCAACTAGACCATGTTGCACAGAGCCCCATCCAACCTGGCCTTGAAGACTTCCAGGGATGGGGCATCCACAACTTCCCTGGGCAACCTGTTCCAGTGCCCCACCACTCCCACTGTAAAGAATTTTTTCCTAATATCTAATCTAAACCTTTTAATTTGAACCCATTCCCTGTTGTCCTGTCACTACGTGCTCTTGTAAAGAGTGTTGCCACATCTTTCCTGTAAGTTCTCTTCAAGTACTGGAAAGCTGCAATTAGGTTGCCCCGAAGCTGTCTTTTTTCCAGGCAGAACAATCCCAGTTCTCTCAGCCCTTCACCTCAGGGAATTTGTAATATCCAGATGAACCAGAACTCACTGTTACTTGTAATGAGGCACAATATGCACATGCGAGATACACTTTGATCGATTGCTACGCAACCCTTACCTCGGGGCACTTTTTAACTGCCAAAATCAACTTTCTCACTGGGAAATGCATCATGAGGGAGCTTGGAAACAGGATTCAGAGCAGGCTGGAAAGCTCCAGTTAAAATCTGAACTTTCCTAGTGGGGAGATACTGACTTTTCAAAGAAAGATATGGAAATATGGATGAAAGCTTGGGCTGACATTTTGATTTGAGATTGCTTCTGTTAAACCCCCCGCGCCCAAAAACCCCAATAAAAACAACTAAACAAACTACAAAACCCCAAAATAAAACCCCACAATAAAACCCCACAACAAACCAACCAAGCAAAAAAACCCTGCCCTTTTTGTTACTTCACCAAATTACAAGAAATGCTTGGTGCTTGACTAAAAAGTCTCCAGATGTCAGAGTTATAGATAAAACCCCAAAAGGCATCCTGAGAACTCAGAAATAGGGGAGACATTTTGTTTTTTCAAGTTTCTTTTCCTTTCAGCATCCAGTTTTATCTCCATTCTGAAATGTCTATAAATTCAAATAGCTGGTTACTCCTAAAGATGTGTGCCTGTAGGTAAAAACAGACTCCATCTTCAGTTCACTCTTCCTCCAAATAATTTCTGAGATACATATCAGCACCTTAATTGCATATTTATTTTTAAACATTTCCTTATGTCTGAATTCTGGGAACAAAACATAATTTCCAAAAGACTTCAATAGTTGCACTTAGTATATTAAGTAAAAAATGAACAGGATTGTGCCAACCTTTAGTTTTTGCACATAAAATAAAAAATCACCATCAAACAAAATAATTAGGCATGAAGAGAAAAGAATTACGTAGACTTGAAATTTTGTTGAGGGATCAGTGAATTCTTTTAATCAGAACTTGAAATTTACAACAAGCACTCATGCCCAAGCACATGCGTCTCCAAGCATGGAGGTAACAGTGACATACTAACTCTATCTGCTGTGGAATTACATTCCTGCAGAAATCCAGGGAGGCAAAGCACAGCACTTGTGCCAATGGCACATCCAGACATAGCTGGAATTTTCCTGGAGAGTGAAGGGGGGATGTTTCTCTTTTCCCTCCACACACATTATGTAGCTATTGAACTCTGCAAGACTTGCAAAGAACACACTTTATATTATCTTTTCATTTCCATGGCATCTGTACATTTAAAGTTTCATGCCTCATTGTGTCTGCATGTGATCGTCTTGTACATGCATTTAAATTGCTTCTCTTGCCTCTGATCTTGAGAGACAAAAGCAACATTGAATTCTTTTTCCATTATATATTTTTACAAAAGAACTACTGTAAAAATTAATCAAAGATATGCTGCTTTTTATTGTTATTTTTTTAATTTTGGGGGTTACTTTTCCTCATATTGCAGTGGTTTTGAAATTGAAACGTTGCACTGCTGAGAAAGTGCCATGAAAATATAACCCACTACATTCCAAGAAAATAAATAAGCAAGGCCACCCAAATTTTCAATTAGTGCTAGTGCAGTATGCAGGAAATGGCTGGAGAACCGTCAAAGGCTGCCTTAGGCTGGGTCGTGGATACGGAACAGTGACAGGAAGGTTTGAAGCAGGAATACAGGCTCAGTGTGAAGATGGCTCTTCTCCAAGGAAAACTGCATACTAATAGGTTAATACTGATTTCCTGAAACATACAGCCTGGGTATTACATGCTGGAATTTACATTCTGACAAAGGCAATTGCTGAGCCTCAAGACTTTGCTTTTTTGGTGATGAAATAACACTAGAAAGTTCAAACTGCATTATATATTTCATGTTTTAAGCTTATTAAACATTCAAAGTACAAACTGTGCACATATTTTTAAGCCACCTGAAATAGCAACAGCCTCACTAGTTTGGGAAAGTAGTATGAGAAACATTACATTTCAACAGGTCAAGCTTGTTTGGAGTAATCCCAGCAAAAGATACCGACCGAGGTGGAGTGATGCCACCTTTAGAATAAATCTGCCTGGAATCCTGAAGTACTGCCCAATCAAGCAGATACACGCAGTATCAGGAATCAAACATTTTTCTTTTAGCACAGCCTTTGTAGACCAAGTGGTATTTGGAAGGTACCTGAGGACTGAGTTGGACAAAGCACTTCAGAATATAAAGAACCGAAAACCACAAATGAAGACACTACCTCTGTTTCTGCAAGTCAGAGGAAGGGCTCCCATTGATGACAGTAGATGCTGTGCCAGACCTTTGTCCTGAAAGTAAGCATCTAAAACAAGAACAAAATTAATAAAGCAAAGAAACTTAACAAGAAAGACCAGTCCAGCTAAAGAATCCAGCCAACCTTTCCCTACGAGTGTCCTCCTATTTCACTCTATCCAACTGATGTTGTGAGTGTCAGCTGAGGGTGGCACTGCAGCATCACAGGAGACCCTCATCCCCTCTGCCAGACCCATGTACTACCTCCACTGTCTGCATTAGAGGGTGGCTGGCACAGGAGCACAAAAAACATGTGCAGCCACGCATGGAAATAGAGAAGAGATGATGGGTTTTTCAGTGGCATCTGCAGGGCCTAAATTTTTCTGTTTATCCGTCTAAATATCAGCAGGTATGATATTTTTAATCCTACTGCAGGCATGATCCCATGTCACAGCAAGCAGCCAGCGGTGCCCAGCTGTGCTGCCCTGACCTCTGTCACCCACTTAAATCACAGGCTATGCCTTTAGTGGTTGATCATATTTATTTATGAGGTACATGCCATCTTCATTGTCTTTCACCGTACAGAAAACTGAAGGAAGCCATCCTGCAAGTCTTTTTAACAGTTCTAATTGCACTAAAGTCACAGGGAAATCTGCCCAGATAGAACCTAGAAAAACTGGGCCACAAAAAGAGACTGTAATTATTTGTAGTAGGAGGCAGAAACAAATCCCTTTTCAGTCCCTGCCTCCCCCTTGGAAATGTTCCGTGGGATTGAATTTGCTGAAAACTACTTGGGGTCCATTGAATGATGCGCTTCCTACTTCTTCTCAGGGAAGCTGTTTTAAATAAGCTGTATAAAAATTTTAATAATCACATAGTATTTTAAGTTCTGAGTACCATCCCTACCCTGGAACCTTTTTAGTTTAAAGTCAGTAATTGTGTCACTTGCCTCTGAAAGAGAAATTAACAGAACAACGGAGGAAGTGGAGGGAATTTGGGGAGTTTACATTTGTGTTCACACGTAATGTACATTTTTTGGTTGTATGTGATAATTATTTAATCAAATGGAATTTGCCCTGTGGTGCTTTACATGACACTGCTGCCAATCACCCCAAAGCAAATAAATCTTTCAGGTGGTGAAGGGAGCATTTACTTGCCTGTCTTCTGGAAAGCTGCATGCTGTGAATGCCGAATGGCACATCTAATACTGCTGAAGTGATCTGTGGGCAGCTATGTGGAATAGACACCAATTCAGGGCAGCCGTTATGCATTTTGGGGAGTCTAGACAACTTTTACAGAAACTTGGATATCTGTGTAAGGCTGGATGTATTCTCAATAATTGTCCTGAACAAGATGGTCTGCTGAACTGAGGACACAGATTTTATGAAAAGGTACTTCTTCCCTATAGGAGAAAGTGCCTCATTTTTTTTCTGCATGAGCACTCAATCCATGATAAATGTTTATAAAGTTCCCCTTCACCAAGTTTTTTAACTGCTGAAGAATAAATATTTAAAGAATCACAAATGCTATAATCAAAACCAGGTAAGATGCTACAAGAGTGTTCCCTTTTGTACGAAAAAACAAAGGAGCTCAAGCTTGCAGAAAACTTCATTTGCCTGGTTTGAAAACTGATACTCTGTACGATACAGCTTGTTTTATCTTTGTGCAGTATTTTTGTAACAATACCTTAAATGCCATTGGCTTAATTCTTACCATATTACTATAACAAATCTATGGAAGCTCTGCAGAAGACCAATGGAGAGAAGGCTTGGGGGTCGCATCTGCAGGGTACTGAGGTCTTCAGCCTCTATTTGGTGAAGTCCTGGGGATTAGACCCATGTTTGAGATTAAGGACATGCTTAAGTGCCTTGCTGGATGGGAACTTGCAGGACTGAGCCCTTTGCTGGCACTCAGGAGAGAGACTTTCAACACTGAACAAATTCCTTATGTGGAATAAGTTATTATAAATAAAAATAAATTTAAAAAACCCCGGAAAACCACATTTCCCAATTGTAATAGGTAAGTAACACCTGTAACATCCTGAGAAGAAGGGGCCACCTGACGGAATCTACCAACTGATTTCAGAATTAAAATTATATATATGAAGTTGAACAACAAGACTTAACTAAGTCATTTGGGTAAAAACCCTGGTTCCGTGGAACAAAATGGAATCATTGCCATTTTTGACATGGGGTCAGGATTTTACGCATCCCTTTTACACGACACAGGCTGATTTGGAGCCTTCTTCTGACTCTGAATTTGACTCTAATATTAAGTTAAATGGCAATTTCCTATGGCCAGTGACTAAATTATCCAATAATATCTACCTAATACAATCAAAATAAAAAGGTGGAAGTCATGTTATTTTAATGCAAGTGATTTGTTCCCTGAATTTTAATCAAATGGGACGGAAGGATCCGGTTAGTAATCCAAAAATTTACAGTAATTTAGAGGTATTCTGAACACAACCAAACACCTTTGCCCAGGTAGAACTTTCTTGATTCCATGTCTTCATCTCTTCTTTCCTTCTCTATGAGTCTTGAGGGGAAAAAAAAAAAAAAAAAGAGGGAAAACAACTTTTCTACTTAGAATGACAGGAAAATCTAAAGGAAGTATAACTACAATACCTCTGGACTCCTGGAGATCAAAGGTAGTTTCTTGCTTTCCTGTCCAGACCATCATACAATTGCTCTGGGCGAAGAAAAAAAGTAAAGTGTAGATAGTAAAGGGTGAGGGGACTGCCCCAGAGGCATTCCTGTGCTCTGGCAGTCACCTGGCTGCCCACACACTCCTGCAGCACTCCTGCAGCAGATGCACAACCAGCACCCGAGCATCCCAGCTGCAGAGTTTGGGCCACAGCCCCCATGCATACACCTGCACTGAAATCCTAGCCCACTGCCAGGCTGCTTGCAAGCCACCGCTGACTTCGGCAGAAGCAGAGCGTGATCAGAAGCAGTTTTCACCTTGTGTGTTCTGTGTGTTTGTAATTAACTGTGCATTAACGTGGGACATTTCTATACAAGTTCTCTTTGCACCAGCAAGAGGCATACCCATGTATTTGAGCCTGGGGAGAAAGAGAAACCTGTTGTTGAGGTCGATGTTTTATTATTTTTGTTTCCCTTTCAGCCTGCAAGCATAAATGCTACATTGAGAAAATGAAAATTTGAGAGTGGGGTCTGACTCTCCATTTATGTTATCCTTAATTTTCACAGCAGCCACCAAAAATGAAATAATTTAACCATATTTTTTCACAGTAAATAGCTATGGATTAATTTCAAATCCAGTGGAGGAGCTGAAGAACTAGTAGGAGAAATAGGTGAAAAACTAACAGAAACATGCAGGTTTTGTTTGTGAAACCGTAATGAAAACACAGCCCCTTAGCTGAATTACCTACTTTTTGCTCTCTGAGGAATCACCTTGCATTTCTCCTC
Source organism: Falcunculus frontatus (assembly GCA_013398115.1). NCBI lineage: Eukaryota > Metazoa > Chordata > Aves > Passeriformes > Falcunculus > Falcunculus frontatus. The sequence continues at coordinate 351,206 of VZRV01002447.1, read as the reverse complement.
TCTCAAGATAAATCACCATAGTGAAAAACCTCTATAAAAAAAACTAGCTCAAAAATAAGTGTGGTAAAAAACAGAGGAGGGATTAGGCATGCAGTCTTCTGCAAATTATAACAACTTATGCACAAAACTACTGTTTATTTGATTTATGTTCTGTTCAAGCTTTCTGGTTTTCAAAAACCACCAGAGGGAGCCCCAAACCTCTCATAAATTCAAGTAAAGGCTTTTGGAATCAGCAATGAAAAAAATGGAGTAAGAATTAAGCTGTCTTTGGGTTTCAAAGAAATACACGAATTGCTCATTCACCAAGATCCACATAGATGCAAAAGTTCTGGACAGTGATGGGCAAATCACATAGAACTATATTAGAATAGTATTTTAAATTTGGTCCTGACAATTATGAACACAACAAGGAGTAGTCTGAGCATGCCAAAAGATACACATTAGATGTGAGAATGAAATTATGTAGGCAGCCATATACCATACAATACATAATCATTTAGGCATACACTTTTGCGCTCCACTGCTGCATCTGTTTTAACACTATCAGGTGCATAAACCATAAGTGAAGTTATTTACGAGATGGCCTCAGGGGTTGCTTCTCATGACTGCCAGTGTTTACTCCCTTCTAAGTGCTGGTGGCTAAGGTAATCACTGGGGAGCATCCTGGTCTAGTGCAAGGTGTTCCTGCCCATGGCAGCGGTGTTGAGACTAGATGATCTTTAAGGTCCTTTCCAAGTCAAACCACGCTGTGATTCTGCGATACTGTATACATCTTTCCCTTGATGAATAGTCACAGGTTTTAATTGCAACGTTTTTCAAAACAAAGTTCAACCCTGATTCTGGAGATGCACAAGAATGTAATTGCCTACAGATTTTATAGATGTAAATGTAAGGTGTTATTTTCATCTTTCACAGCAAATATTACCACTTGTTTCACTCTTATGACTTCAGCAATTGAGGAAATAGTTCTTTCCCAGATCTAGCTCTGTAGTGCTCTGGGGAAGAAGTTGCTCTAAACAATGCCTGAAGTGCTTGACTAATATGCAGTTCTGTGTACATGCATATTACAAATAGACTGGTCAATGCCACAAAGCAAAAGCCAGTAAAACTTGGATTGGTAATATTCCTGCAGTGCACATCTCAACTACACCAGTGAGTTCTGTAAGACTACTGATCTCAACAAAAAAAGAGTCTAATTCAACAGTAAAATGAGCACTCTATCTGATCTACCTTACTTGGTCCATAGGATAACTCATTAAAGATACTTAAATAAAAAATAAATAAAAGGAACAAAAGGTAACATCATGTTATCTCTGGTTCACTTCCTTTTAGGAGACACAGCACAGAATTGCAGCCAGTTTATTATTTGAGTCCTCTGCACATGAGGGATCAAGTAGAGATCAGTTAATTAAAAAAAAGAGGATATTATTAGAATATCATCATTAAGGGGGGAAATTTTTTGAAAGCCAGGAAATTCCTCGTTTAGTGTTCACAAAGTCCTGACCGCTAGAGCTTCCTCATTAGGAGAGAAAACTCACTCTGCCAGAGGGTACACAGATTACAGGGCGCAGAAGAGGATGAAGGAAAAAGGCTCATGCCTCCATCAGGTGAAAAAGAGCACCCCGTCAGTGGAGACTAAGTCCACCCTGAAAAAATTTTCTGCAAGGGACCAGTGCAAAACCCCCAAACATGACTCTCGTGTCACATCTCTGATGAAACTCCATAAAACCCAATCTACGTCTGCTCTTACTGCTTTAATGGGACAAAAGATAGCTATTTGCAGATAATTGCAGATACCTTTGCTCTCCTCAGACCATCCCTAGAAGAGCTGCATCCAGGGCTGGAGTGCTGCAGTAGGTGGTGGTGTGCCCATGCAGGGTGGCCACCCCAGGGGCTCTAGGGTGGCCATGCCAGGGGCTACAGGCACAGCAACTGGCACCCCGTGGGGCCCAACAAGGCTCTGCTGTCTGGGACAGCAGCTGGAGTCACCTCCAAGGCACAGGCATAGTGCAGCCAGGCACGTTGTTAAGCCTGAGAGATGGCCATGGTGGGATGCATTAAAAGTCCTTTGCCCAGGAGGCAAGCGTAGGACTGTAGCTGTTCCTGAAACTCAGCTTCCCCAGCCTTAGGCTCCTTCCTCACCCCCATTCCCACGACTCGGCACAGTTGGGGATCGCTTCTGCTGCCTCGGCCGGCTGTCACTCCCTCCCCATCTCTCTTTGAGCCCATGAGTCACTTCCTCTCCTCAGATCCCACCTTTCAAAACTTCCTTTTTCCTTTTTGGGGGTATGTGTCTGAAAGATTTTTCTGAAAGAGGGCATTGGGCTTACTGTGGACAAAAGCACCTCTGGGAAGCAGCATGTTCTCCTGTCTGATGACACACAGCCAAGTCCTTACAGTCACATTCGTGTGGTCCCCATGATGCTGGCACGCACAGCTCCGTACCGACCTTCTCCAGTCCTCTGCCCTGACACGCTGCAGCTGTGGGGGGCTGTCAGAGGGCTTCTTGCCCCACACCCTGCCTGCAGGTGTGGATAGACAGAGGGAAGAGGAGAGAAAGGAGAGGCCCAGATCACCCCAGTTTTCTTTGCTGGCCCCAGCTGTTGCCTCTTGTTCAGAGAGCAGCAGCTCTGGGGTTCAGTTATAGCTGGAGAGAAAGCAAGAAAGTAAAACCGAAAAAAACCTTTGACTTGAAAAATGGAGTTCCTTTCTCTTATCCTTTTTTGTTTCGAGCTGTTGGGTGTTCAGACTTAATGTTGTTCTCTACAGCCAAGAAGGTTGGAGACCTGTTTCTTGGAGAACAGCAGTGAACCCTTCCAAAATCAGTGACAGTGTAAGGAGGTCCTCCACCAAGCTAGCAGTGCTGCACCCTGTGGAAAGCTCCCACATCTTCGTGATACTCCTTTGTGTGCGATGCAGAGTCCATGTATTCCTGTCCCTCACAGGCCATGAGTACCAGGGAAATCAAAGAGGAAAGAGAGTGTGGATGTGAGTGGAGAGGTGTGGGGCGGGGGAACCTGTCAGGGTTTGCATGGTGGTCCAGGCACAACTTGTTCCCTGGGAGATTTCTGTGCTATTGGCAAGATAATCATATTGGCTAACAACTTAATCTGCAGGTACAGAGGCCAAATCTGCCTGGATTCAGCAATTCAGAATGAAGCTGTTACTTTACTGTCCTATCTGTCCCTGTATTTTCAGGATTATGCTTTTGGATGGGTGTCCTTTGACACCTTTAGCTTTCAAACTATTTGAAAGGATGGGGTTTTTTGCTTCAGGACCTCTGAGGCCTGATGTTTTGCCTACCTGTCAGGCTGTTATTTCTTCTTTACTCTATGGCACTATTAGGACAGGAAGCATGAAGTTATTTGGGCCAGATCTCAGCTGGTGTAAAGCCACATCTGGAACAGGGTTCCAGGTTCATGCTGGCTGAGAATTTAAACTAATTTATAACAAGTATTTGCTGTGGAAGAGATCCTTTGTTTGAGGGTTTTTTACAGCAGGGACTTGCAGTTTTCACGCTGATTTCATGCCATGTTAATTAAATCACTGGGCAGACAACTGCAGTATTTAAATTAAGCATGCAAATGGATGTGGTGTTGAAAGATACTTTTTCGTTAGAATCTTCCATTCTCAAACGTTATGATGCTTTTCATTGCCAAATACACCCACACAACTGAGAAGGAACACGAAGAAAATAAACTGTGTGTAGAGATTCTCATGTGTTGCCATGCTGGTGTTACAGAGCTGCATCACTCCTGGTCAGGGGGTTTTGACCCTGGGCAGTCTGCCATGTCTGCCCCAACCTGACACTGTCACTGAGGACTCGATGGGCCTTTCTAGGCAGGAATAAAAAAGTAGGAATAATCGGTGGTTTTTACTAACATTGGGTGGGCAACACTAATACAGATAGGAGAAAAATTTTCCAGGGGAAGAAGTGCCAATTTTACATAGAAAGATTAATAAATGACCATAAAGACAAAATAGGAACACACCACCTCCGCCAAGACTTCTAAGATGTTTTTAAAACACAAAACCCACAAAACTCATCTTAGTCCTAAGTCTAAATAAAAAATTATTTTTCAGATGCAATTTTTTTCAAACACAGTGTTGTTGTAAACTCCTTATCGAGAAATAACAAAGAAATGGATTTCTCTTTTCAGATCAAGAGAGCAGCTTTGGTAATGGCTGTATTCATTCATCTTTCCATTCCAAACATCATCCATCATGCCTTACATCCCTTACACCGGACTGCAGAAAACATACCGCAAATTCTACTTGGAATAGCAATGCATCTTGAACAAAGCTGACTAAACTCAAAATTAAGTTTTCAGCAACTGCATGTTAAAAAGAAAATCAATGAAAGAAAAACAGCGAACTCTACTGAACAAACATCCCACAGTTAAAAAAATATGTTTTGATTGATGAAGGAAAAAGCCATGACATTTTAGGTGGCTTAAAAGAAATGTCAAGGATCATATTAAAAAGGAAGTTGGCATTCTATTAAAATATAGTTATCCCAAGAGATAACTGGCATATACTGGGAAACAAGGACATAGTCTGGCTTTTCCCGTTTCTCAAACAGTTCATTAAATTTTCTTTTCTTCATCTCATGTCCCCAGTTGAGGGAGTTTACCTTCAGGATCATCAACTTCTTGGTTGTGAAACAGCTCTAATCCACTTACTTGATCCTCCTGCAATCAGTTAATGCCATGCTAATCCTGTGCTGGCCAGGCACAACGTGGAAAACTAAATGTATCACATTATCTACAAGAAAAGCATTCAGGAATCTAGATCTGAATCCAAGACACTTTTACCTCTACAGAAAGGTCAGGATGAAACACCCATAAATAAGATTTATGATATCTACAAAACCAGCAAGGTAAGCTCTAAGGAGAAGCAATATCTTTCATCAGATCAACTGATCCAGCTGGAAAAAGCAGACAACATTTCAGGCACAGAGACCCGGTGCAACTATGGGCAACATCTGAAGTTTAGTTTAGATTAGCCCTGCAGTGAAAATAAGTCTTTTAACATTGGGCACTTACACAAATAACCCTTACTGAGATAATTTTTTTATGCTCTTTATGAAAACCAGTTTCATGGTGTAATTAGAAATAAATTTTCAGCTTTTATTTTTATTAGAGCAACCCATAGGAATTTGTATGCTAGAGCTAATAATGCAGATGCATTTGTCAAAATTAGTTATATTTGTAGTATTGGAAGCCTCTGTCCAGTCTCACAGATTTTTAAACTGAGTACATTGATTACAGAGGGTTGATGGTCCTTTTCCAATGACTTAATTTCTATTCTTACACACAGTATGAATCACATTCTTTCATGAGAAAGTGTAGGTCAATGGAATTACTATGGAAAACACAACTTCCTCGTGAGTGAACTTGCCAAGTGAATGTCTTCACTTACAGTACTTTGGATGCTACTCTAAGGGCATCCTTGCGAAACGGTACCTCTTTGGGAGAAGCAACCTGCTGCTCTTCTTTCTTGTATATGCCTGAGCTTGTTTATCTCCTTCCAGTCCATTATGCAGGCAACAAGATGGCACAAGTATGCCCATGGGAATATGACGCTTGTGTCTGTCGTCCTCCCTGAATTTTGTCAGGAGTTTCCACTACTCCTGTACATTATCAGTGGGATTCTTGAATGCTTATGCAATCTTAGTTGTCTGCAGCTGGACAAACCCATGGCAAGTTCCTCCCCTGTGTATGTTAGCTACCATTGCTGTACTCTGTCCTATTTTATTTCTCTTTCAGATACAGAAAAAGGAGTGCAGTGTAAAATCATGGAGACAAAATCAAAAGAAGCCGTAAAAACACTGAGCAGCTCAAAGCAATGGTATTGTTTTGTTCACAGACAGCCTTGCCAGCATGAAGGAAGTGAGGTGTGCTCACAGTGAAAAGAAACAGACCCCTTCTACGTGGCCAGGGCCCCAAGGCTTCTGCTCATGAGGCTGCTGGTGCTCATGGCTTGGGGTCTGGAAGAAAACTGCTGGGACCTTCTTGTTTTACCTCCCTCCTGGGCAAGCGCAGCTTCCTCCTCTCTGGGTGGTCTTTCCAGCAATGGAGGTCTTGTCCTTCTGCTCTGGTGTGACCCAGGAGTGAACCGAGCTCATTAAATGTACTTGCCTTTCCTTTGAAAAAGAAAGGGTGGAGATATATAGATCCAAGTAATGATGATAATGCATGTATATTAAAAAAATTAAGACGGTGCACTTGTTTGTAAAAATCAACAGCATTTCACCTCTGTGATACTTCTTTCTTGAGAGGCCGCAATTGTCAGATCAAGCATTTCAAGACACATCATTTCCAGAAGAGAGGAGTTAGACACACTCTTGATCGTGTGCTTCTGTTTATTCTGCGTAAGGGATCTAGGACACCTGTGTTAGTTTTAAAGCTACTACATGTACAGCACTTGACTGCTATATTTTGGCAAGTCCCAGCTGTTATTTCACATGTGTGAACTAAGAAAATACCCAAGGTAAACATAGACTTAGGAGAAGTACCAAAAACATTTACAATAAAGTGCAAGTATAGCCCAGTATGTTAACCTGCTAATATATACAGTGTGCTGGCCCTGATCTATTTCCCTTTAGAGAGGGAAAGGAAAAGAGATGTAACAAAGCCTGTATGAAGCACCACAACTGGTTACCAGTTACTTTTCCTAAAGCAACAGCACCAACATGAATTGCTTTTCTCTTACTTTTCTTTATTTAGAGTTGTTACCAGCCAAACTTACCTGAATGAGGACAATGCAGAATAGAAACTTTTTTGTTCTGTTAATTTTGTGTATCTGACAGCATTTAATTTAAAAATCAGTTTAAGTCCAGATTACTTACATGTGTGCACATGCTCACAGTCCCCCTCTACATACACAGTGTTAAAAGGACATTACTGATGATCATTTATTTTTCTCTGCTCTTGCTGCATTTCATAATATCCTTTCTCTCTTGAAATACTGCCAGAGAAGATTGTCTTTAATAGACTTCAATGGTGTCAAAAGAACCTCAGGAAATGAGGACTGAGGTGAACCTAAGGTCCACTGTGTGCCACTAGGACTCTGATTATATATACTGCTTTGTACAGGAGGCAAGGATCTGCACCCCTGATGTCTTGCCTCCAAAATCCAATATTCTGTCCACTTTCTGTCTCCTCTAATTAAATCCAATTATTTTGACCTGCTTGGTTTCTTCTCCGGAAGTGATGTTCTTTTACAACCTCCTCTTGCTCACACTCAGTTTTGAGTTATGTCTCAGAAACTCTTAGATTTCATTAGAAATGGGTTTTACTAGAAAAACAGGGCTACTTTATCTCCATGATTTCCTGTATATGGGTCACATCCTTTTAAGTACAATCATCAGCTCTGTAAATACTGTCCTTAGAGGTAAGCTTTCCAGCTGCCTCCTGACATGTCCTGATGTAACCAATCTGTAGTCTGTGAGCCAAATCTTCTATAGGGCAAACAAATAAAAAAAATGAGCTATTGATTCAAATTAAACGAGTCAAACAAAGAATTTCCAGGCAGCCACCTGAACCCAGACTAATGTTTCCCGCGGTATTTCAGACAGGAGCCTAGCAGGTATGAGAAGCTGTAGTAAAAAAGGTTAACTCTCTACTAGTGGCAAGACTAAAATTTTTTAACGTGATTGCAGCACTTTGTGTATCCAGGGTCAGCTCAAGCTCCAAAGGAACATTTCCCAGTGTTTTAGCCCTCACTTGCTAAATTAGTTCCTGATGTAAATGAGACCTGTTCTGATGCAGTTATGCAAGCTTGCTGTGCAATAACCACATGCCATTTTGTGATTAACTAATTTCTTGCTCAAAAGCTTTCAGGAGTAAAAGACAAGTATTGTATTTGTCCCATGTTTGACATGGCAACTTTCAATTGAAATATCATGTCCCTCTAATTATAGGTGCTTCAAACTCAGTAACGTTTTGCTTACATCAGTCACTGATCATTCATTACTTCCATTCATTATAATCCAGGATTGCTCTAGTTCACTCAGCAGTAATTCTAGCTGGCTTTCATCATTCCCGTGGAAAACATATACGAACAATTAAATCTCTCAGCAGAAGGAATCAACCTCATCTGGAGATTTATGAAAGCATTGCAGAGAAAAGATCATGTATATATTTATGTGAACAATAGCAGTGAATAATTATGTAAATGTCTGATAACAATACGACTCATTTTGTCAATGGTGAAATACTAATTTGATTTGATTTTTTAGAACTTCCTAGATAACCTGAAAAGAAGGAGAGATGGGGAAAAGGAAAAGGCACATGTGGTTATCTACAGAAGTTCATAGAAAGACCCCTATGCAGTGCAATCTAGAAAACATTCGTTTACTATAGTGATATAACCATGAAATATTTAAATATAATATTTAGAAACAACAACGTACAGCCCATTACTTTAAGGCAAAGAGAGCAGGTGCCCAAGGCAGAGAAAATTTTACCTCACTCGTTTCTTACCCTTGCAGGTTTGTACATGCTGACCTCTGACCAACAATCTGCACTGTCCATTCTGTTGTACCTGTTTGAAGTCCTGCAGAAAATCTGTGTGAGGGCAGGCAATGAAGAAAGGTCTCCCTGCCCCATGCTGTAATCATGAGACCACCCTCCTATGTAAGAGCCTGAAGACATCACAATATCAGGTGAAAGGCACTTTTATACCTTTCCATGTATTTTAGTGAACATAACTTTGCAACACCAGAGAACAAGCACTAAGCTTAATGGTTTGAGGGCTGATAGTTCTTCATGAAATATTTACATCAGGTTGATACTGGCTTAATGTTGTCTTTACAAGCTCCCATTGCAATGATTTATGTCCTTCCAAGCCTTGAAAGAGAGAAATGAGGCTTAGCATTAGCTTCCTAAAGGATACGGTTGTGTTTCTATAAAGAAGGAACATAACTGATGGGTAGCTGTCTACATGCAGATAATGTTAGTAATAAAGAATTTTAAGTGGTGCTCATTTTGTGTATGCATGTACAACACATAGTAAAAGGAACAAGAGAAAGGAGGAGATGTGAAGCTACAGAAAGAAATTGGCTTGGTTGCAAGATGTAAAAAACCCACTCTACAATACAGAGCATGCCCAATAAAATAGCAAAACAGCATTTGATGAAGCTAGTGCACAGGCCTCCATCCAATAGGCTACCGTACAAAACCAGTCCTTGTGATGTAGATATCCCTCCCAATGGAAACTTTTATAACTCACCAGCAAGAGACACTTTGATGTAAAAAGATGATACTTAGAATCACAGAATGATTTAAACCTTCGGAGGCGGGGCTAATGTTATGTCAGATTCAGTGCTCACGCCTGAAGTTCCTAAACCGAGAAACACAGGTTTATTTTAACTCTATCCTTAGATAATCTGTCAGTACTTCAAGTACAGCAGATACAAAACAACTGAAAAATGGATAAACAGCTTAGCCCTCTTCGGGCTCCCAGTGGTCCTTCCATTGACTTCAAGGATCGTGTATCATTTGCTCTTTCTAAAACTACAATGTTCATACAGTTAATGATACTTCATCCGTGCCTTGATCCTTCTAGCTCGCAGACATAATGGCTGAGAAAGAGGAAGTGACTTTAATTTTCTTCTTTGCATGAGATGACAAAAAGATTCTTCCAAGAACGAGTAGGTACTAAGAGAAAGCCGTTTTGGAGATACAAAGCCTTATAAGGACCTTTTCAACGAGTGAGATCCATGCAGAACTATCAGTGTTATGAGAGGTTAGTACTGAGTAGAGCAGAGCAGGGATTATGAGTTAGGAAAAGAAAGTGTGGAGTCTTAAAAGAAACAATCTATCTTTATTGCCTTTTAAATCAATTAGGGATCAGACCACCAGCATTTCTACATCCTGCTTTTGCTCATGGCATTCATAGATTATAAAAATGTTGACATTTCACTTACACTTGATAAGTTGCCTTTTTTGGAAAAAAAAAGGACATTATTTTTTAGATGCATTGTTTTTTATAAGTAGTGTTGAAACAATGATGGTCTAAGGGTAAAACCAAGGCCAGATGTAGAGAGAGGTATTGTCTTTTATTAGAGTAACTGAAATAGTTGAAAAAATAGACAAGATTTAGAACATGCCATCGCTCTTCAGGCAAAAGGAATAAAACATCCTCAATTGCATCAAGCTTAACTGTGGAAAGAGATGAACTATAAGGTGACAGTCAATGACCTTGTTGTTCAGGCTTACTGGAAGAAAGAGGCATGAAACCTGTCTGTCATTGGCGCTGTTCAAGAGGAGTCCCCCTTTACGATTCCTTATTCTGAAGGAGTTTGGGGATTGCTGTCCCTGGAGACTGTAAGGGACAGGACTATTCTTCCTCTTTCCTGAGTCTCATGCATGACAGGCTGCTTTTGACAGTACTTTTATACCTGCACGGGGAAGTTAGGAGGCAGACAGACATCTTGCTGGTTGATGCACATATTCAGAATGGATTCAAGTCTTTGAAGGAAGGAGACCTGGAAGAACAGAATCACCATCTTTATAAAGCCTGCAGATGGCATGCTCAAGCAAGCATGTTTGAATTCTGCATGAAAAGAAAAACATATCTGAATAAAAACTATCCAGGCAAAAAAGCTCCTAACAGTTGGCATCTTCTCCTTTGTGGCATGTTTTGCCCCGGATTCAGCTGCACTTAGCAACTGTATATAAAACAAAGCTTTGTGTCCTGAAACCTAACTTTGTATCCTTGCTCTGTACAAGTCAATAAATAAATAGGAACACTAATAAAACGTTGTTAGAATTTGGATGAGGAAGCAGGGATTTAATAAAAACGGTACTTAAGTACAGTCTTAAAAATAAATGTTCACTGTTTGGAGACAATTCTGTTCCCATTCTAGTGTAATTAACAGAGACGTGATCACAGATATTTCACAAGGACACTAATACAGCCAGGCAATAGAAACAGTGCTCTCAGTGGGCCAGCAACAATGACTGAAAAACAAGGTAGTGGCAAATGCTGTGCATTAGAAATCAGTGCACAAATATTTCAAAGTTCTGCAAAATTACGTGCCAACTGTGATCAGCTTGAAAAGAACAAACAATGATTTTTCTTCTCAAAGATTACACTTAGGCAATTAACTTCTTTTTTTCTTTAAACCTTTTTAGGTAGATTATATTAGCGAGATTTTTCTGTTTATCATTCTGTATATAATTTGCCCATCTATAGTGTCTGTATGCGTGTATTTATGAATATAATTATAATTTAGAAAAATATGAATGTGATTATAGTACAGTAATTGTTATAATGTTTAATAATGGTATGCAGTGTTAAATTATATCCAGCATTTCATGTTCCTTTAAGAGAGAGAGAAAGAAAAAAGAATGAACAGCCAACATATCAGGCCTGGCGCTGTTGGTGGTACCTTGAGACAAATTTTGCTGTTTCTGAGGCTGAGGCCCTTTTCAGAAGCCAGCAGGAGACTCACACTGAGCCTGCCAGGGCACGCAGTAATCACTGCAAAAGCTCATCTGCTCCATCACCTCTCTGCCACAGGGGCTCCCAGCCTCAGGTGAAACCATACCACCCTGAAATGGGATGTGTAGCAGCACACTGAGTGATGGAGACAGGCTTCAGTCCTCACTAGCTGCTACCTTTTCAATGGAATTCTTTTCCCTGGATTTCTGTTAGCCTTCAGTGATGTACTGCAATGCCAGTATGTACAAATCACTACAGAATAAACCACAACTCTTTAGCGTCCTCATCCTGATCAGAACCGGGCTTAAACTCCACCTGTTCACATACCTGAAATAATGTGGGCATTTGGTTGCCTGCAATGCAAGTTTTGTCCTCAATTTGATTTGAAAGAAACCCTTGCAGTGAAAATACATGTGCAAGCTAGGTCACGGTGTTGTTCTGGGGGAAATGGAGAATCTGAAAACAAAAATACCTTTTGCAAGCTAGGAATGATCACATTGACATATAAAATTATCTTAATGATGGTTTGTCTCTCTGTGAACTGTTTGTGTGTGCATGGAGGTGATACTTTGGCATAATATCTACTGAGTCCAAACACACTTTTAGCATATGCTTAGCTGCTGGTGATTTATTTTCTGGATTTCATGGTGTCATTAGCAGGTTAATGCTGGGGGTGGCCAAAAAAGGAGTCATGATGTGCCCTCCTAATTAATTGCCTCCTTCCCAAAACCTTCTCAAGTCTGGCGAAGTCACAGGATTGCAAGGAGAAAGGTAAGCTTAATATCCAGTGAGGCAAGGGAATGTCCAGCCCCAGGGCAAAAGTGTGCACATTCATCCTGTATCACGTGAGTCTGGGAGGGAGCGGTGCCAGACCCTCAAGTCATTCTGCAGTACAGCAGGCAGATTACTCTTAATACAAAAAATGTAAACCACGATAAATGGGAGCAGATTTTAGCTATGATAGTCCATGTAGCCTTCAATGCATGAGTTAATTATTTGACGGAAGTCTGAGCTATTTGCATTGTTGACAGATACATTTCTGTTCATATGGGTGGTTTTATAAAAAGTGATGCTATAAATAAAAAAGTATAGCTTCTTCAATTCAGATTCCTGTAAATGAAATATGTAATTTTAACAGGTCAAAAGATTGCCTTCTGCTTTAAAACTGTTGCTATTTTCAGTTCCAGCTAAAAAAAAAGTAGTTCAGGTCTATGATATTTAACATATATGAGTTTTATTCTATTTACTTCTTCTTTAAAAATATGTATAGCAAAAGAAAACTCAAATACCCTAAGTCAGCAAATCCAAAAACCTAGCCAAAAGAAATGTATCTGTTCGCTTTTTAGTGAATTAATGCATTGTCCGAAGAACATGTGCTTTGTACATACATAGGTCCTTCTTGCAGTGGTTCCAGCTGTGCAGTGTAGGACCACCTGGAATAACAATGGAGCCACTAGAATTGCTTTTTATGCATATACAGCAGCCAGGATTGGGTCCTATCTACATACAAGAAAACTTTTGCTTTTGAAGATGTTCCCAGCCAGCAACACCTTTATGAATAGCAAAAGTTGCAATTTAAATACTCGAGTTGTGTCTCATATCTGTTTGGGTCCAGCACACTGTTATTGGTTCTCTTGATTAAATCTACTGCATGACAGGGAAACCCTATGAAAGAAAGCCTGTCTTTAACATTCCTGTTAGATGGTAGAATTTTATATGTATTCCTTACTCTAGCCTCCAGTAGAAATCACATTCTTTGAGTTATGGATAGGTCTCAAGGCTGAAGGGAGCCAAATTTCTGTCTTCCATTACCCAATAGGAAATGGGAAAAATTAAACATACGCGGAGTGGTGCAGTTAGTCAACATCACATCTGAGCCCTTCCCAGTAATTCTGCAGAAAGAGTTAAGAGGAGGGAATGAATAGGGAAATTACCATGTTACAAAGCCTTTTGCAAGAGTTTCACAGCAGCATAGTCCATTAAGTGATGATAAGAAACTTGATTGGCAGCTGACAGGAATATTAAGTGCATCTGTTTTAATACCTGTGTACTTCTAAAATATTCCAAACCCCACTCCCTTTTTTTTTTTTTTCTCTTGCACTCCATATAGTGACAAAGCCGCCTTTTTTATTTAAAAAAAAAAAAAAAAGCATTTAAAATGTCTGTTTCATGCCTTCCAGAGTCAGGGGTGGTTTTTTTCCACTTTTTAATATGATTAATAACTCTAACAGGTATTTTCAAAGCCAAACAGCTGGGTTATTTCTCAAGAAACAGCTGTTTCGTTGCTAAATATATCCTTATTTCACCAGCCATCAGCTTGCTGAAGCTTTGCTGGTTACTTGCCTTTAAACATTTGCTGATAGTGAGAAAGTCCTGGTACTTAATCATAGCTGGTGTTACAAAAGCCGGAGCTACTTTGAAAAAATAATACATGGAGAAAAACATTGGCAGAAGGCTTTTTTCTTTGAGGGTGGGGAGGGTTTTTTTTTGTTTCAATGCCACACATTAGGTTGCAACCAGATGTTCATGTTATAGATCCTGCCTGGATTAAAAAAAAAACCCCCACACAAAAAAACCCCCTTTTTATTCAAAAATGTCAATATCATTTAACAGCAAATGTAATATAATTACAGTATTCAATAAACATTTAACAAGACACAGACATTTTCTGCAAGAAAATACTACTAGAGTGAGCCTTTTAGCAGTTTAGCAGTTAAAGTAGTAATTTCTTTTATAACATCTGGTGAGCAGTCTCTAATTTCTAAAGTTTTGGAACAAAGAGACATCGGGCAGATTTAGAGTTATGAATAATTTGCCAGTTGTTTACCTTTATGCCAATCTAATTCTCCACTGCATTGATGCAATTGAATACATTACAAATGTGTTTTCCATAAAAATCCCTAAAATGCAGGAGGGGGAAGGTAGAGAACAAGTTCAAGTCACTCTGGCCCTTCACAGGAATTGCCACGCCTGTCGCCATCCTCCTCTCCTCTCTCAACGTGTGATGGAGCCTCAGGACCCCACTCTGAACTCCCGAAATTCAAGAGTGCCTCTGTGCACTGACTCAAATCAAAGCAGTTGACCTTAGCAGAAACCTTTCCATAAACTGTGTGGATTTGGGATCAAGTCCAATGGGAAGCTCTTATGGCAAGAGGAGTCTCTCAGGAAGCAGGAGAGAGGCAAGGGGCCATCTGGGTGGAGGAGGATGGCCCCAGCCACCTGCCAGTGTGCTTCTGGGCAGCCTGGGGACACGACCCGTGGAGTAGGAAGGCTTCTTCCACAAGGAGATGCTGCCAAACCACTAAACCCTTCACTGTGCTGGGAGATTTCCTCGGGTACGGTTACTCCCTAATATCCCAATACTTCTTGCTCTGTGATTTTCCTGACTTGGCCGAAGATCTCGGATGAGTTTGTGGAGATTTCCCTCCCCCTTACAGCTCAACACCTGCCTGCGCTGCAACTGCAGTGGCTGCAGTGATACCTCTTCTGCAGGACTTAGGTCAGCTCAGCATGTCTACTGTGGTTGGATCTATTCTGCATTACAGCCTCTGCAATCCTGTGCATTGGGAGAAGAGTGCCAGCAAGTGACTGACCTGCATCCAGTGCTCTACAAACCACATGCTGGAAGTGGTGTGATAAACCTTTCTCTAAGTTGTGGATTTCCAGAACACAGTTAATTTATTGCCCCTTACCTTGAATGGATGATAATACAGAAGTTAATAAAAATTACTCTTTGTCATCGTGTCATACATCAAAGATACAAGAGTTTTGTATATTTTAGAAAAAAGGTTTAATTATTAGCCTATTTCTAAGTGCCATAATTCTTATTCTTTAATCCCAAAAATTAAACCTTCAAGATTTTTTGCTGTATATGTTCCATACATGCTCATAAAACTTCTGAAAAAGTTTTGTCCATAAAGATGGTACTCTAAAATATGCCTCCTGTTTCTTAAAGTATCAATGTTGAAAGCCCAGAAAAAAATCTCTTCTTGTGGGTGCTTTTGTTGTGTGCTGTGGCAAAGCATGGCTGGATCTCATTTGCCTTGTGTTGTCCATTCAATGACATCAGCTGAGACTGGTGCAAATATAGGCCAGAATGTTATCTGATGTAAAGCACAATAGTGAATTTTTAACCCATGTGATCCTTTCCTTTTTCTGCCTGCTTTTTTTTTTTTTCCCCAAAAAAGTTCAGAGCAGGCACAAATAAAGCACACATACTTGTGGAGGTTTTGTGCTTTGCTAGATCATCTAGTGCACTTCCAGTTCCCCTGCAGGTCATGCAAACATAAACAGTCCTTAAAGAGGAAAGAGAGAGAAAAGAAGAAACAGAAGCTTAAGCTAGGCTTTGTTTTGTTCCCAGTAACTCACTTCCACATGTGAGAAGTGAACAATATTTTCTTCTATAGCCTTAAACCCCAAAGCAAAGCTACATAGCAGAAAGAAGTAACATGATTGCAAACCAAGCAGCATCTGAAATTAGAGGCAGTGCAAACCATTTTCACTTTGGAGAACAAAACCACTCCGGATCAGTAAGGAAGGGCACCCTGAATCCTGAATCTGCTAAGGCACAGAGGGACTGAAGAGCATTTCATGCCTTTGATGGTAGAGGATCAGTTGTTTGCAATGATAAAAGTGCAGAGTCTGTCCAAATTCTCTGCTGCCTTCCCTGCAGATGGCTCTTGCTCTAATGACTGTGAACAGCCCTTGTGACCACTGCAGGTAATAGGACTCAGCCTTTGCATGCCTGTAGGAGTGCACCTCGCTGCTACCTGCTAGGCCAAAAAACAGGAATGCAAATGGAAATAGGCAGAGTTTAGGATAATTAATTCAGTGAGATGAGAGACATTTTAATGGTGATTTTTCTGGGGTGGTGATAATTGTGTGGGATCCTGGTTTTTTTTCTTTGTGATTTGGCATTTCTCTGCTGCAGAGCAGCAGAGCATGTCTGGGATGTGACGCTCTGTGTAAGTGCTCCATCCAGCTGCAATATAAACAGAGCTTTTCACAGCACATTCTAAAGCTGTAACATTAAGGAGAATAATGGACGATGCCTTTTGATATCTTTGTGTAAACGAAGAATTTTATTACAGTGAATTACCGTGTTAATTTATGAAAAGTAAACAAAACCAAGTGCAAAACTGATTCAATGTATAACCTAACTTTCCTGGTGCCTAATGAGGTGACAGTGATGGAATCAAAACAAATATCTTTATGTTTCATAAATGTAGGGAAAAATACTTCTGTGTTTAATCACTGCCTGGAGCCACTGACAATGCTGGCATACCAACACCACAGGTTTTAAAGTAACTAAAAGTCACTTTGTCTAGTGGCCGAGGATACAGGCAAACTCACTGTGGACCACCATGAGTTGTAAGATAACAAGGATGCAGGGAAATGGCATATAAGGTTCAGAAGCAGTTGGACCATTCTACACAGAAGTAATATACTTTGCCCCCGTCATTGTTCCCCCATTCATCTATAAACTATTGCAGAAGTAGAACTGTGCAAAACACTTCATACAGAGCACCTCGCTTGGGCCAGAACTTTCCTCTGACTTCCAAGGTTTTTTTTCTTAAGAAGGCATTGAAACCTGGGCCCATGGAAGACAAAGTGCTACCACTACCCCTAACACATTATCCATCTCGAGTTGGCAAGTTTCTTCCTGTGATGGTATTAACTAGTTGCAGGTCCCCTGATAGGCCATTTCTCCAGAAAACTGTGAACATGGGAAAAGCTGCAGCCCAGGGTAAACCTTCAATAGGAACATTGTCCAGACCTCTCTGGGACAATTTGGATGGATCTTTAGCTCTTTACATGTATGCTGTCAGATGCCCAAGGGGTGTATGCATATTTGCTGCTTGCAGACATTTGGGGTTAAAGGACATAACCAAGAAGTTACGGTGTGCTGATATATTCCGTGCCTAAGGATGAGACTCTGCCACAGCTGCACACTGAAGAGTGTTTCTGTGCACGGGTAGGAATTGGCAAACTTGGTTCTTCAGAATCATTTCCACTCCAGTTACAATAACAGCCATGCAATGCAATAGAAAAATCAATACCCTACCAATTAGTGAACTACATCTGGCTAAATTTAACATGGGTCCAAGAGTTGTGACATAAAATTAGCTTAATTTTTATGTCTGTGTATTGGACCTTTATGTCCTTAAAAGCTCTCTGGAGAACAGCCATTTGTGTCCCCTATACCTTGTGAGCTTTTCCTGGGAAAAAAGACAGAAGGCTCAGACTCCCTAGCAACACTCATTTTCCCCCTCTTGTTTCACAATAGAAATATTTGCAGTGAAAGTAACTTTTTTTTATATGGAAACTTAACAGAGAAACTTGGGGATCCCTGGCAGAGTTTGGCATGGCAATTCCAATTGCCTTCTACACAGCCAAAGATTAATATAGTTGCAAAAGATGTCAACTGGCAGCAATGACAAAAAATACATCTGGGAAAGAGTCCACTTGTCACTGTCCATATATTTCTTAGTCTGATCAGGGGAATCCATGGTGTTGGCAAGACTCTAACAAAACAGTCAGGGCCTTGGACTCAGCCTCTTCTTGAGCTGCCAAGATGTAATCACTCTAACATCCTGGACAGCCTAACCCTGCCTCCTTTTTAATAAGCTCCTATATAGGAAACCATTTATAGATAAAATAAAGGAAAATTATTGTGCTCACTTCATATTCCTGCATAAGGAAATAGAAGCAAAGTAAATTAAGTCCAATTTGCATGGACTTTTAAACAAGCACAGTTTTGGATATAAGCTATGTAGCAGACATAGAATGTTGTAGCCTTTATAGTCAATATTTTATTAAATTTTTCCTTGTAAATTTTGCCATGTCTTTATTGCATTCATTCAATAATGGGAGAACTTTCCTGTAGCTAATTCTATGCCTTGAAATTTCCCTTCTTGTTAACCTGTGACTGCAGTCTAATGCAAAGAGTGTCTGCCATGCAGTACAATAAGGGTAGATTCAGGTACCAAGGTGACTGTATTTTTTATTAAAATACCATTTTATATGCTCAGTTTCAAACTGATGACTGCATTTTCAACACCTAATTGCCACCAGTATCTACAAATGCTTTGCATTTAATGAAAATATCAAACTACATTCCTTATTTCGGTTGAAGCAGTTGGTTGTATTACACAGTGTAAAATCCCATTTTATGAAATTTCATAGAAATACAGATATAACTTTGCACTCTCCATTCACATTTGAACTATACTGCAGGGCTTTAATAATTTTTTCATGGCAAGTCTCAAAATATTTCTGTTGCATCAGGGAACTAGGCAGTTCCATTGTGGCTAATTTAACACTTGCAAATTGCCATGGCTACCAATGAAAAATTTTCTAGCTTTACAAGGAAAGTATCCATTTCATATTTTAAAGCAGTAGTAGATTTGGATCCATTGGTTGCATCTCATATTAAAAATTCTATTAACTTTATTCATCAACACACCATCAGGGAGCACACAACTTCTCATACTTTTTAAGGCCATGAGGTAAACACTTCAGTCAGCCAAGACTGAACTTCCTCATACTCTTCTACATAGATCCTCACCTCATAACAGCTGAATTGGATTTTTTTTCAAGATCCAAGACACTTTTTTCTGCTTACAAGAGCAAACAAGACAAAATTTGAGCTATTTGAAGGTTTTGAAGACTTGGTTAAAACAAAGATCTGTGTCATCTTAGGTTCTGTCCATCACTCCACAGCTGTGTCAGACATTTTTGGTAAACTCCAGCAAGGATCTGGAGGCCATCTTATGTGCAACTACATCCTCTACCCCTCAACTTCCCTGTTAATGCAGCTTTGGACATGCTTGAGGCAAAGAGCCTTGTCTGCATCAGGTATGAAACGGCCTGATGTTCACAGCCATGTCATCCAGGCTACAGCCTAATGGAAGGCGTGATTCATGGACTTCAGCTTGCCTTATAAAGCAAAATCAATTCACAGCAATACAAACCAAAGATTATAATTCTTCAAAACTCATAGCACAGGTAGATACCATAAAACTAGGATTTTCAGTGCCCAAAGATATCCTTCATATATCCACAATGTGAGTATGACATTCCATAAGTGATGACTGTGGTAAGAACCTATCCACTTTACAGGGACAAAGCTGGAACCCAGCAGCTGGAACACTTACAGAGGTAAACCCAAAGGGTCTCAGTTTCATCCTTATTCCATATGAATTACACCTCAAGAAGACAATGAAGCTCCATGATTTGCAGGGACAGAGAGCCTGCAATCTCTTAAGCAAACAATTTAAAAAACAATAAGGGTACAACTGCCAATAAAAAAGCTTTCTGATTCAGCAATTTAGTTTTGGGCCAAATTCTGGATTACATTTAGGTAACATGACTGGTTGAGTCTGTTACTGCGGAGGCACTTGGTATAAAGAGAAGCGTCGAGAGGGCATGAAGAATGACTGAAAAGACAAAACAAACTCTATCAAACCCTCTAACCTCTGCTTTGTGCTTTGGCTGCTTCTCTTGGACAGTTTTACACCTCTGTGGGTACATGCACAGAGTCCTCCTTTCAAAGGCTGCAAACATTTTGCAATTGGCCCACTAGGAGAAGGCTGTAACAAAGCCAGAAATAGTCACTTCACCCTTCTGATTTAGTGGGAATTGGTCAGAAAGGTCTCATGAAAAATATACAACACTTTCAGACTGAAAAAAAAAGAAAAGAAAAAGAGCTTGGAATACATTGAAAGGAGAAATGAGAATGTGGGAATACAACTGCATTGATCTATTTGATAACGAATCCAGTAGGAATGTTACTTTATATGTGTGACAAGATTGTGGGATTTCCGTTTTAGCAAGTCCCTTCAAAAATAGGAGACTGCAACATAACAAATTGGTGCTGCTAATTCAGATGAGGAAGGCTTCCTTACACGTACTGTATGTTTCTTGGCAATCCTGAATGGAAATTTGAAAGAAGAAAAAGGAATGGGGAGATGCTTTTTGCAGGACACATAAATGCAAGTCTGTCATTCCACTGGGTTTAGTTTAGTTCTACAGATTTTCTCTATTAAAATCAAACCCAAACAAAAGACCTAATTCTTCTTTCATTTATACACACATCATGTAAGTCATATGGCAAATCCACTGAAACTAGAGTTTGTGAGACTGAAACCAAGTGTTAAACACACAAAAGATGTGCTCAGGTCCTGTGTACCAAGGCAGGACTGGATCTGGAAGTATTTGTATAATACCAACTCTATATAACACCCATTCACTCCTGACTCAGAAAAAAGCCCTGGCCCCTCCAAAAACCAGAATAAATCCTTTCTTTTGGATTGCACAGAATATATCCATAGAACAAATCTTGGTATTAAGGTGCATTAGTCATCTTACTTTGTTCTACATTTCCTCTCTTTTTTAATTTCATCTTCCTCGCTTTAACTGTTGCTCTGCCTCCTCCTTTTCCAGGCACCAGGTGCCTGTCTGCTTCAATGAACTTGCATTGATTTCAACTTCTCACAAATCAGTTACACTGAGAGAGTTTCTTTTGTGCTCTTAAAGAAAACCCAAACCCAATACCTGTTGAAAATCTGAAAAGCTTTGGGTATGGAAAGTCAAAAAAGTTAGGTGTGCCGAAAGGCAGTAAGTACTTCTTTCTGCTCTATTTTCCCAAGAAAACCAGAGAGAAGGTGCAGGTATGTTTTATTGAATAGGGATTCTTAAGAGCGGACATGTAGTTGCATTGATACGTTTCCTGTGACAATTTGGAGACACGAGTTTCTTTTAAATGTTAAATATTTTTTATGTATATAGAAACCTTTTTGTTTTAAGTATTAAAAACATAACGAAACCAAACGAACAAAGATTCCATCAGGACGACAAAAAGCTGCACAAGGATTCTGAGTCTCCTTTCGTGCAGGGGGAGCCTGAGATCTAAAACTGCTGAAGATGATGGAGAGGGGAAGTGGAAGCGGATGCCCGGAGCCGCTGCAGGGGTGCAGGGGAGGGCAGGAGGGGCGGGCGCGGCCCGGCAGCCACCAGGGGTCAGCCGAGACCTCCCCAAAACGCCGCCGCGGCGCTCGGTGCCCCGGAGCAGCCGTGACAAACCATCCCCAGACCTGGGGATTTGGTACCTTGTTCTGGCAGAGATTTCTCGGGCTGCTGCCTGCACGGAGCACTGACGCATCCTTTTATTTCCCTGTGCATTTATGAAGGAATTCCACTCACAAGTGTTCCACTCGCAGTATCCCCTCGCAAGGGTTCCGGTTTGTGCTGATACAGCACGGCAAGGTTTGTTTTTCACTTTTTTTTTTCATACTCTCATGAGAGATGTATTTCAGGCTGCTGCTTCGGGGCTGAGTGAGGAGCAAAGCAATCCCACCGGCCAGCAAATTGATTGCGTGGGGAATGTGTCTCTATGTCCCAAAACTTATCCAGAAGTTATGGATATAGCCGGTCAAAAATATTTTCCAGAAATTATGGCTATAGTCATACCAGGTGCCAAATCTGTGCTTTTTTAAAAATTCAGTTCACATATAGCTCACTTTGTTTCAGATCAAATGCTTCACTGAACTAAAACTAAAAAAGAAACACAGCTAGCCAAACAGCCCGAGATCACAACCCTGCAATAACAACCCAGGACACACACACAATAGAAAAGCAAAGCTTCTGCAGCAGCAAGGAAACAGACTTCAGTCCCAAGCTTCCAGGGGGGTTAAAACAACAGTGAGTTAAACGTGCAACTTTGCATAATAGGAAAATATCTCAGTCTTACATTCCATGAGTCAGGAGTTGCAGAATCAGAACACAAGAATTGTGTGCTGTAACCGAACCTGCATTACAAACCCCGGGTTTGTCTGCACGTGGAGACAAGGGTTTGCCAACACCAATGCAAGCAGAGGACCTAAAATTGGGAAGAATCCTTATGCACACGTTCTAGAACCTAGGAAAATCCCTGAGACAGAAAAATAAAAAGCAGCATGTATTTAAACACTTTCCTGAACCAGGGCCAGTGTCTGTGGTAGTGATTAGAGGACTTTATTGATCAAGCTATTTTAATTAATATTCAGATGGTTTTATTTTTCATGGAAAGAAAATATAAGCCTACAAACATCCCCCAACAGAAACTTTTTTTGCCTTACATAAATAATTGGGCTTTTGAAGAAGGATTTCTTTCCTAACAATTTTTTATCAAAACAAAAAATAAAATAATACAAACAATGCCTCTGATTGAATGAGAGGCATGAAAAATGAAAATGAAAAAAATGAAAAAAAAAAAGAAATGAAATGAAAAAAATGAAAAATGAAAAAAAATGAAAAATGAAAAAAAATAAAAAAATTTTTTTTTTTCTAATTTTCTGACTGACTCTAGAATTGCTTGCGCTCGGAAAAAGCAATTCACTTGCACATTTTGACCACAATTTAGAACACTTATATATTCCCTCCTGCTGGGATACAGACTGTTCTTATTATTAAATACAATAGCTCTGTAAATGTAATAACACACTTGTAGTATAATGAACTTTTCCACATTCAATCTTTTTCCCTGCTCTCAGTTATAATGACTACTTACTCCGAATAAAACATTGCTTGCTATACATCTTGTTTGTACAGGATAAAACAACATCATATTTACCTAAACCACAGTTATAGCTTTATTCTGTCTCAACTAGAAAGCCAATATAATTGTTTTAAAACTGTTTATTTCAGTGTTGGAGACAACAAAAGATGACCTCCAGATTACGAATCTCTGTCTCTGTAAGTGCTCGTAAAATGATGTAATTCAGAAACATTTCTGCCTATTCTTCAGGAGCGATGGTTGTGATCTAAATTTGAGTCACACCATTCTAGATCCAGAATTTCTCAGCAGAAGATTGGGAAAGAATCACAGCCATAATTCTATCAGCGTAGCAATGGCCAATGTAAAGGTAGGATTAGATGGACCGGGCATTTACCTGCCAAGACTGGACATAAATTCAAAGCTAATGACACTAAGTAGATTAAAGAGTGGGTCAACATTACTTGTGAAAGTTACAGTGAACTGAATGTAATATTTGCAAATTCAGATTTCTTCCAATAGCCATTCCCCATTTGACACACACTTATGTGTGTAGATGTTTATGAGCTACAGAGCTGTAGAAGTAAAGGCAGTGAATTTCCATGATATTTTCCTATAACACACTGATCCAGTTCGATAGGGTTGTGCCAATTAATACCAGCACGTGGGTTCACTCAAATATGTTCCAAATCAGAGTGCTATTTTTTATACAGACACTGCCTTTTTCCATCAAAGGCAAGGGACATGACCAGAATACTTTTAGAAGGACGTGTTTCATGGGAAGTTTCAGAACTTTATTGGGAAACATTGTTTGCATAAGAAATGGCTCAAAATTGAGGAACTTTTCAAATAAAATGAAGCAGACTTTAGGAATTTTGGAGGACTTAAGAGTAGAAACTTGTGTTGGAGCAAGATTTCAACAGGACTGCTGTGCACAGGGTTTGTAACAGAGTTCAGAGGCAGCTGAACGGTTGAAGACGGAAGTTTGTTTTTCTTGTTTTAACTGCTTGGTCACAGCAGCGCTGCTGGGGTAGAGCACGTCCTATCTGCTGCCTGCAATGTGCCTCTCTTCCCAAACACAGTGCAAAACACGTCAGCCGCTACTGGCAAAAATGATGAGTTTTCCCTTCTACTGGAGAATTCTGTTGGCTCTTCTCCACGCTGCTCTGCTTCCAACTCCCTTACACCTTCCCTCTCAGACCTCAGCTCGCTTACCCTTCCTTCAACACCCAGAAGTGCTTCTGTTCCTTGTACTAATTCCCTCTCATTATAGCTCATTGCAAACAAGACGTGGTAAGGAAAGAGGAATTGCAAACACACCTCTGAAGCTTTCAAAGATAAAAAACCCAGTCAAGGTCTGAAGTGGAAAATTTCAGCCAATTCTACTTTCCTTTTTGCTCAACACAACAGCTCAGCTGACGCAAAGCTTTTAGAAAGCGTGAGAAGTGCACAGTTCAACAACAGCAATGCCTGCACATACCAATATAAATATATATACACACTGGTGTGTGTGGATCTTTTTTTAAAAGCTGCTGCCTTTCTTTCCACCCTTCCTTTGCTGCTGTCAGTGATTCTAGCTGTGTTCGCAGACAAGCCCTGTTTCAGACTGACCTCTGCTTCCCTGCATCCCAACAAAGACACCCAGCCTGGTGGCTACCCAGGGCTGGGGTAAGTTGTGCCTCTCTCCAGACAACGTGGATGTTACGAAAGGAAGCTGGCACTTGTGTTTAGAGATGCCATTGACAGGGCTGAGGCAGAGGTCCCTAACAAAGAGGACACTTCAGCCAGTACAGGGTGACTGCTGGAACGTGTCCTGCATTACAATTGCTGCCCAAGAATCCCAGCAAGGGATCTATACTTCTACATTCAGAAAACAACCAAGAGCTAAACTATGAGGGTCCAAGGCATACAGCATCCATGTGAACATGGTTATTCAGACAGACAGAAAAGCCACGCTGCTCCTGGAACATGAAGCAACTCCCGGGGACTTAACAGGTGTCAGTGCAACAGGTTGGGAGGTTCTGCCAGGCAGCCAGATGCTGTTGGGGAAATGTATCCAGTACAGCTTGAAATCTGGGGCCCATGATTGCCACTGAAATGTAGGAAAGCACTGTAATAGGCTAGACAAAAGGCTGTTTGTACCCCACCCTTCTTTTCAATTAATTGGGAAAAATTCTTGGAAAGGTGGGGTGCTAGAAAGGACAAGACTTGTAACACAACTGAAGAGTAACTTAAGCATGTTATTTATATATTTACGAAAATACATGTCTCTTATTAGGGCTTTTTTATTATAAGACCATTGTTTGAGAGCTGGGAAATATGTACTGAAATTAAACCACTCAATATTAATATTATATTTATAGTATGGTAGATATGTGGGAGCGGGGGAGTTTTCCTAGAGATGATAACTCCGTGTCTGAACCCGCTCCCAGTTACATCCAGGCAAAACTCCCATTAACATTTAATAGGAGGAGAATCTGACCTGGTGAGAGCCAGTTAGACTTCCTCTGAACTCAGCAGGGCCTGAGTAAAGTCCAAAGGATGACTTGGCTCATGGAAGCTCATTCAAATCCACTTTTCCTGAATATGATCATAAATCACTGTCTCTCCTAGGTCAGCTTCAAGAAAATTTGTATCCTCTCATGCTTATCTGTGCCTGGATGAAACCAGAGAAACCCTGTTGGTACATTAGGAGTAGAGTTTGCCACATTTCTTTTTTCCAGTTTCTGTTTTATTCATTAAGGACACTAGTGACCATAAATGCCAGTACTTTTTTGCTGTTTTCTGCGAAAGGTCTGATTTTTTTAAAGCATCCTGCATTTGCTGCTCCTATTGAATTTTCCTGCAATGAGTGCTCAGCATCTCTAAAAGTCTCTCAGGCTCAAGCTGAACACGATACATAGAAAACAACAATCTGATTCAAAAAAGCCACCAACCCCATGTGAAATCTTAATATTCTTTCCCTGTTCACCCAATGCCTCAGCACATGCTGAAGTGCTTTTCTGGGAATTGGATGTGTCTAGTGCCAAGTATTTCTCACAGTGCTTTGGTGGTGGATGCTGAAGCTGAGCTCCCAGAAGGCAGAGCCCACATCTCCAAGAGGGGAATGGCACCACACCTCGTGTCCCAGCCTCGGTCCCTGAAGGGTCTTGCAAAGACCACTGGAACCAAATGAACCCAGACAAACTAAAACAATACCAAAATACCCTCTTCTCCTCTGATTTGCACTTTGAATGGCCCTCTGCAGCACTGCTGAACAGATGAGCAGCATTGTTAACAGCAACAGGAGAGAACTATGCTGTGCCAGCATTTCCAACACTTTCTTTCGTGAGGGGCACTATGGCACAGCCTGCTACAGTTTATATCAACGACTGACTGGCACAGATTTACTGTGGAGAGGGGAAGGGGCAGAAGGAAAGAGCCTCTGCCCTGTTCAGGTGGAGTCAGTCAGAGCAAAGTTCACACCATACAACACACTTGTCTGCCCAGCCCTTGTTAAAATGGGAAACCTGAGCTTGCAAGTGCCACTCTGGGGAGTTCTGCAGCACAAGAACAGGGCAGCAAGTTGTCTGCCCTGGGACAATTTGATTTTGTATTAACTTAAACAAACTAGGGGCTTATGTATAAGTAAATAAATAAACAAACAGAGACTGTGTGAGGGTAGAAAAAATGTCAGTTTGTATTAATTCAAATTGCCTGGGTCGTTATTATTTGAGAGCTGAAATTGAAACAAGCATAACCTTAAGAATAATTTCAGAGAGTTAGACCTTAAACAGGAAATAGGTAAGTAGCACTGAGTAAGTTATTTGCCAAAAATACTTAGACACTCAGCAGCTTACAAATCTTGGGCAGGTAGAAATTCTTGCTGGCAGAAACAGAACACTACGACCTGTCAAGCTCAAAATTTTGTGTTATAGCTCCTGAACTGTTAGGTTTTTATGAAGCTCTGTAGGTTCTAAAAGGCATTCTGGGATAAAATACTGGTGTTTCATGAAGAGATGTCTTAAATGCTATGGTTTGATTAGAAACTACCATATAGGATGCATATTTCCCCTGTACAGCCCTGGACAGAGTAGAGACCTTCAATGGATCTTCCTTTGTAACTGCAACTAGAGAGGCAAACACTCTAATCAAAATTATAAATAATAATTTTAAAACTAATTGCAGTTTCCATTCATTATTTCAACATTTTTCTCAAACTGGCACATTGAAAATTTCTGTTTCATGTCATATTTAAGCTAGCAACATGTCTTACATGCCCATTCTTCTAGATTACATTTACATATTTATGATTACATTTCCAGGCTCTCCAAAGTTGCTGTTCTGACTCATAAATTTCAAGGAAAGCTTGAGTAGAAAGAAAAAGAATTTTAAAATAGTCCCCTTCAGAGACATTCAAACACCTTAGAACTGGAAAAAAAAGCACGGTGAGTTTTCCAAGTTGCACCTCTAGATCTCAATGCATTTCAGCCCCTCAGATGGTTTTCACACAACGTTTTTCAAGGTTTCAAATTATTAGAATCTGAATTGAGAGCAACTCTAAAGCATGGTGTGTAAAAGGCTCTATAAAGTAGGTTAGCCTATTTTTTTTAAACCCAAAATTTTTTTGGCCTCCATAACCCGTGCTTGGAAAACATTCTGGGCAAGATGGAGTTGGCTGACTCCATAGCCATGTGTTGTACAAGCAGGCATCACACAGGCCAGTCATGTGTAACCAGGACTCCTAATAGTCTTCAGCTTTCAAAACACTAACCTCTACTAAAGGAGTGAAAGGAGCTGCCCCAAACCTAACAAACACGCTTTGATACTTTCCAGTTTATGGACACCAAAACAGCCCACAGCTTAGAAAAAAAAAAGCATCGAAACTTTACTCGCAATGTAGCCCTGATTTTGAGAACCTTATTGAAGAGGATGGAAGGTGGCACATGTACTTTTGCTTTACTTTCTGTGAGTGGAGAGTGAGCACTGACGTCTGATGCTTGTTAAATGAGGGAATAGGACTCCTGCTATTCAGGAGTGATGTTTGCATCAGAACCTCACGATACTAAATTCCAGAACAGGCTTAATTTTTGACCCATACTCATCAATAGGAAACTCTGAGCACACGTGGAAATCAAGAAGCTGGCCTTGCTGCTCACCTTTGCCTTCCACTGACTGGGAATATGTTCAAAGACAACACAAAGAAATATTGCTTTTGTTCTTGTTTCCAAACTCTTCCAAGGGGTCTAGACACACAAAAGTACCATGCAGGCATGCAGATGAATGCATGAGGGTATGAAGTATAATGAACCATATAACTGGGGAATGGCTTCAGGAAAAGTTTTGTTTGTATGAGCAGTAGCCATTATCTCACAGGTTCTTTTTAACAAACGACAAAAGCAAAGCAATGCAGTTGGTACAGCACTTTTTGTTTTGAAGTATCCCAGAATATCCCTCAAAGTAAGCAGCCTTTACACTGCTGACAGGCAACTCAGAGTATGACAGTTCTGACCAAAGGCAGAAAGGTTAGACCTGATACAGAAAACAGCTACTGCTTTAAGATCAGTCCATCAGAAACCATCTCTGTTGACCTAATTGTTCTACCTCCAGTGAAACTGATGGAAGTCTCTGATAGACTTCAGAGTCACCAGAATAAAGCTAAACATAATTTTACCTCTGAAAATCACATCCATTGTGACCACATTTCACTAAAAGGATTTTGCTCTTTATGCTAAGGCATCTGCGCAGAGCTTAGGGAATCCAATACTGGGCAAGCTGTAACACATTTATTTTATTTACATTAAATCTACTACATAACATCTGGGCTTAATGTAGAAGTACATCATAGCAGACAAAAACACTGAAATCAGAAAAGAGCCCCTAATCTACCCAAGCACCTTCCCTGCGCGTAAATAAATTTGCCATTTACAAAAAGGCCAGGTCAGAGAAATGTCCTAGGTTGGGTTTGTCAAGCTGAAACTTTTCAAACCTTTGGAAGTTTGTGGCCAGAAGGCAACACCATGACCAGCCACCAGTGCTTTCCTGCAAAACAGCCGCCCTAGGATTTTACTCCACAATTTCCGTAGGAAGTGTAATAACTTGTGGTAGAAATAGAGCATTTAAGAGTTTGCAGTGAGTAATTGGACTGTCATAAAAATATTTATATTTGTCTTGAAATGAAGCTACAAAGCAAAGAATATCTGCATTATGGATTGGAAAGAGCCTCAACACTCTCTCTTTTTTTTTCAACTTGTCACCTTTAGGATACTTGATACTGACCCATTCAAAAAGTCAATCAACAAAGAACACACCTGCTGTGCCAGATGACATGCTAAGAAGTTTTTGAAACATGTACAAACTGTTTTCTACCTGCTCTTTTTTAATGTTCATATTTAAAAGAAAAAAATCCAAAAAGACAAATAGGTTGCCATTTCACTTCTCATTTCAAAAATCTTGTCTCCATAAGAGAAATTAATTTTCCTGCACATTTTCTTTGGCAGAAAAATAAAATATTTCTGATTCATATTCCACAGATGTTAAACTGTGATTGCTAGTATTGTTCACTGTAGAATTACAGACTGCTTTTAATGCTTAATGTGATTTAGCAGTCTTGACCTAAGCATGCTCCTTTCTGTGAAATACATTAGCATTGAACTAATTTAGAGTAAAAAGATCTAGTGTTGTGCTTTTTTGAACTGATGTGTCTGGGGTTTTTTTGTTTCTTTTTGAAATAATAATAGAAGTACCAATAACAAAAACAAACAAAAAAAAAAAACCCAAACAAAAACCCCACCCAAACAACTAAAACCAATCAAAACAACTGAAATGTGCACACTGATTCATGTCAGGAGGTTTACCTCAGAGATAACCAGCTTCTCATTATTGCAAATAGATTTCAAGACCAAATTGTGCAGAATTGAAGTCTTTGGTGGTATGACCCAGACTTTCACTTACTTTTATTCCCTTATAAATTTCTACAGTTGATTAAAGTATATTTCAGGCTTCCCAAACATTTCCATTAAAGTTTCTTTGTGTTCATGAAATGTTCTTTATGAGAATGCCAAACCTCAAAGTATATCCTGAATCAGCTGGTTCAGGCAGCTTTCAACATTTCTTTGGGCCCAGGTCTATGAAGCCCCCAGCATTTATCTGCAGCTCACTCTCAGGCTTCATTAACCAGATGTTGTGGGCTCCAAAAGATTGAACAGTCAAACCTATATTTCTGGTACAGCAGTGGAATGGAAGGCACGCTTTAAACCCCAAATGGTGAAAACTTGTTTCGGGAAGTCACAGGGCTATTTTGGGCAGAAGGACAAGAAAATTCTATAACACCAGCCTATTTTACAAAGTCCCATTAGATCATGAAAACTTTTTGGCTCCTAAGAACAAACCCTCAGAAAAGAATCTCAATTACCTTCAGATGCACATGAGTAACTCATTGGTTCCAATAAGTACCAAGCCTGTGCATGTGCTTTTTGAGTATTTACAAATACAACACCAGGCTAAGATGCCAGCAGATTTACACGCTGGATGCCATTTTGCTTTTTGGTAGAAGGCGAAGATGAGCACCTCCCATTTTGGAAACAGCAGCTATTCCATGAGCACAGGAACAGCTTTTCTCAAGGTGCATTCTGGCTAGTAGGAGGAAACCTCAGATCTGCAGCACTCCCAGTTTTCTATAAGACAATATGCATTCATTGCAACCTTTAAACCAATGGCAGCACAGCTTTGCTTTGCCTGAATGATGAATGAAGATTGTTATTTCTAAATAACATGTTAAGAGAGTGAAATTGTTATATGCTTTCCTGAGGTTTGAGTATATTTCTGAACTGAGATCTTAAAGACACTAACAATGCTAGAAAAAAATTAAGGAGAGAAAAATTTAAAAATGTTTTTAATATTTTGTCATCCCAGATCAAGAGAAATTAAGTTGGACTCTTTGTTGTTACTTAAATATTTGAAAAATATTAATTAAATATTTAATATTGAACAAAGTATTGCAATAACTTAATAATGGAACTCCTAGTGTTGTTTTACATTAAATCTGGTTAATTTTCCCCCAGATTTCTATGAAGGCCTGCTGGCAAGATGCAGAGGGATTTTAAGTGTAAAGAAATCAGAAAAAAAAGGATTAGCAATTGCTACAGTAAAACTTTAAAGTAGGAAGAACTTATTTGTGCTGGATTCTGATGCTATGTCAAGACTGCTAAATAAATCAGATCCAGGGAATATTCCTGGCCTGGAGGCTAGTCTGACTGCATCTGCAGTATTTGGCCTTGGTCCTTTCTACCACCCCACCTTTGTGTTTTGTACTGTGCAATGGTGGCCCAAAGACACAGATACAATTTTAGTGGTTTTTTTTTTCATCCAGTATGCCTGAAATAATGTGCAGGCCTACCAAAATGGTACTTTGATCATGTGAGTCTGGTGCATTTGCTTCATGGGGACACAGAGATATTGGGGGGTGCAGAGTCTGCTGAACCTCAAAGGTCTATCCTGGAAAGAGGCATTTAAATCTGGTTCAGGCATATCTGTATTCCCTATTGAAATTGATTTCTGCTCCCTGCTTTCCCAGTGCCAGAAGTAGGTATTGCCTTAGAGAGCACCACACAACACAGGTCAAAATACCCAGGGAATGTACTCATAGTTGGGCAGCATGGATGCTCAGCAGTCAGTGCTCAAACACACTCCCTGGACAAATTTTATTTAGCAACAGAAACAAAGCCCAAATGTTTAAAGGAGCTTTACCACACCCACAAGAAGTGTGGGTTGTGATAAAGGTCAAAATACCATTTATGGAAGTGCACTTGGCTTTTTCAGCAATCTTGTTAGAGTTACAGCCCAGCTCTAAGGAACACACAACCAGTTGTGTGTGAAGGAGGCCGTGTGCTCTGGGGTGAGGAGAAGGAAAGGGGCCACCCAGCCAGGACAGCTTCCTGGCATTGTCCTGCCCTGATCCAACACAGCTTCTGCCACAACTTCTCCACCTCTAAATTCAGGTGATGATCCCGTCTAAAGCGATTGGAGAAGGCGTTGGGACTGTTTCATGATGTAAAGAGTAACATGACAAAAAAGGAGGTACTAGTAGTTTTGAACATTAAAATGGTATTTGTTATCAGTGATAAAACTAAAATAGATTGTAATGTGCTTTCTACAAGTGCTGTAATTAGGATTCTATTTGCTTCTGTGTTTATGTATGGAACAACATTTTATCTTTTGAGGAAGGGGTGAGAAGGTGCATTTTCCATTCTTATATGCATATATCTGTATCTGTCTTGTAACATTCACATTTTGTCTCTTTTTTGAATACCAGGCGACCCAGTAGTGCCTCACCTAAAATGGCATTCTTTGCTTTTTTGTTAGACTTCTTTAGTGTGAAAATGCTTGCATAGCCACCAATTATTGTTTAAACATTATGAGAAAGGTTTGAAAGCTCAGGCAGGGAGAGAGACCAACAGAAGAAAACGATCCAGGGCCATCCTCAGGGCCGATTCTGACTGTGTGACTTAAAGCATACCACATTGGTTAACAGTTTTGAAAGGTATTTAAACTCATAGCTCCAATCAAAATCAGTAACTTCAATATAAGTTCTTAAAATAGGAAAAAGTTAAGACTTTCACTCGACTAAACTTAGATCTTAAATCCAGATATAAGTTCTAAAATGTCTTGGTTTTTTTTCCATATTAACTGAGGTTAGTATGAGTTATGCTACTGTAAACAAACGAAGAATTTCACAAAAAATTTCTGTATGTTGTGGTTACATACACAGTTATTCCCTAAAATTAGGGGCAATTCCTCACAATAAATAACACCTATAAAATAATAGACAGGCAGAAGCTTCTTAAAATAAGTCATAGGGGAATTTTATGGAGTACTGTTAAAGTGTAATGGTAGGAGTCCTTTGTTCCATTAATAATATATCTTTTCAGCATAAAAATGAAAAATGAAAGAACTATTATATTGAAAAAATGTAACACTTAAAGCAGATGTGATACATTTCACTGTGGTCAGAAAATGGTCTGCAGATAAATTGGCTAAAAGTATGTCTTTGCCTACTATTTTATCTTTTATTTTAGTTTGGAAATATCTTTTATTCCAATCATTTATAAATAAGTTTGTCCTGTCAGGTTTTTTTTTTTTTCCCCTGAGAAGTCTGAGGTGTGGTTCAGCAGTTTTATCCCACTAAACTGAAGAGAGCTGAAAAGAGGTACAATAATTTTCTCCTGTAAATGGATTAGGTAGCACCTTCTGCCTACTTTTCTTCTTGTCGATCTCTCTGAAGTGGAAACCTTCAAGTTATCTGGATCTCCAAATGCTGGACTCCCTGAGCTGTTTCCTTGGAAGCACTAAGGTCTATGGAGGCACCATAAATGTTGCAAAATACACCGTCTGGGAGCTTCCACCACAATGCAGTTAGGGGGATTCAGACACACCACTTCTGACCATTGAGTGGGAGGAAAGAGGACCTGAAGACTTGTGAAGTCAGAACAAGCTGCTGCAGGCAAAGCTGTTCCCTCTTTCTACCTCAATGGTCTGTAATTTCTCAGAGAAACTTTCTACCACCCCACGAGCTAGAACATGAGCCATACTGGGGTCTTTGGGCAGTCTCAGTGCCGTGTTTGGTGAGGGTTTCTGGGACCCCGAACACTTGGGCTGCCCCTTGATGCACCTCCAGTATATCCTGCCAACCTACAAGCAGGGAGAGGCAGACACACACAGCAACTGATGGGATATGCCCTGCTTTAGCCCGTTTCCCACCCCAGACTATCCCAGCTGATGAGTGTGCTGAGGTGAGCCTCACACATCACCTTCTTCCCAGCTACCTCCCTCCAGAGGGTTTATCCATAACAATCAGAGGCTTTCTTCAAAGAAATTGTTGCCAAAGCCCTTTCCACCATCCAAACAGCTCAAAAGATAATTCTGACTCATAACGTATCCAAACATCTCAACAGATAATTCTGACTCATAACATATCGAACCCATTAATTCTGCTTTTAAATTATGTGACCATCTCTAAGAGTACATTAACTGCTCTGTCACACTGTTCAATGGTAAGACAACCTAATAGGACTATATTTTCAAAATGTACCTCTCGTATTTTATTTAAAAGAGTAACACAAAGTCTTCTAGCTGTTCAAACTTCATGTCTTTCTTGACTGTTTTCTCTAATCCTCCTGTTATGAATGACCAAACAGGAGAACTAGACTTAAATTCTTTCCAACTCTTGTTATTTTATATACCTTTAACTTCTCCCCTTTAAAACTTAAGAAACAATCTTTTCACTGTCCCTTTCCATGTGGAAGATAATGCAGGTCTCAGAACATCTTGGCAGGGTTGGAGTTATCCACGTACAAAGTTTGACAATAAATATGTAGCAGAATATATTCTGACACTACAGTGAGAAATTTTTGAAACTTTGTTGAGCTGAACCAGAAAAAAACCCCAACCTCATTTCATTACTGTGTGTCACAGGACAGCTGATCCAAAATTTGTTGCCCTTTAACATCCTATTTTGTTCTGGAACAATATCCATATTTCATTAACTCCTATTTCTCATTGGCATCATCTGCACATTAAGATACACAGTACATCACAAAATATTTCTTTGTTGACAAGCAGCTTATTTATGGCATTATGATACTGACAGTGTGGCACATTTCATGGCACATTTTTTTAATACTTACACATAGGTAATATTTAAAACATCTATTTTGCTATTGGTGAATCTCCCCACTCCAGAAGACTGAAAATTGCCAGAGAATTCATGTTTACAAGTCTGACTTTTTACAACCATATTTTAAACAACAGTGTTGGTTTAATTTATTTCTGCATAAATTTCTACCTATTTCCCTGTGTGACTAAAATTCTAATCAAGAGAACCAAAATTTTAGTATGAGCATTTACTGACATTCTTTAGTAGCCAAAGCCATTATTTTAGACACTTTAAAAAGTGATATATTCCAGGGAACGGTGAAAAATTGCATGCAGAAGAACACACTGGGTTTTAATGTTCCTTTAATTTCAGAGTTTTACTGAGGTTTCTGGTTCTGTGTGTTACAAAATTTACAATAGTGATAATACTAAAATCTTTTAAAATTTGCTAGTTATATTCAGATGTTTACCAGTTTACAAAAAGTTTCCTCAGAGCGAAATGCAAGCATTTAAGAAAGTACGTCAAAAGAATAAAACAAAATACATTGTGGCTGGCCACAATATCGTTATCCAGATAACAAAGGAATTAATTCATTGTTTTGACAGGTCAGTGAGTAAAAAGTAACTGAATTTTTGGGGGAGATCAGGTACTTAATACAACGCATCATTTGTATCATCTTTAATTTGTAGGAACACATAGTGAATCCAAAATAATTTTAAAGTAAATATATTAGAAAGCTTATGGAGGTTGTCAAAAGATATTATTTTTAAAAAGACTGCATATATACTTTCGCTTCCAAACATCACATGAAATATTTTCCTACTTCAAGCACACAAAACATTGAAAGCAAGAATGTTCTTTATGGAATAAAGCACAATAAATTCTGTAAAGACCTAGAGACTGTTCCACTTAGGGAAAAATTGAGTACAGAGGTTGCAGTTTTATTGTTAGTCTTCATAGAACTGTATTTTACTTAAGACAAAGTTCAACTGTGCAGTGAGGGAGAAATAAACAAAAGCAGCCCATTTAATGTGCACTCTAACAGCTTCTGTGGAAGAGAAGAGGAAAGATTGAGGACTAAAGGGAAGAGCGCTTGGCGAGGTGTGTGGCACTTAGGGAGACTGGACCATTCCTGGGGAGGGGGTGACACCTCTGTCAGCTTTTGCTTCAAAGAGTTGACTAGGACTGGCCTTGCTAAGAGCCCTCAAATGTCCCCTCAGAAATCTGCCTTTGCTCTTCCAGGTGGGGCAGGCGCCTCCCATGACCTTTGTGTTTGCCTTCCCCACCCATGGAAGAGGCAGATGTGGTGGTGCCTCTATTTTCTCAGCTCAGAGTTAGGGGAAGGTCCCAGATATGTCTCTGGGCTGAAATTAGCATTTTTACCTCCTCTTGGGCTTCAGGCTGTTCTGGGTGGACTCAGAATTTAGGAAGACTGGTGGAACTGGGGCTGGTGCCCTGCTACGTAACTGGAAGAGAAAGCTGCCAAACAATAGTACCCATGCATGGAACTCCCTGGGCAGAATTGCTACCAACCAGATTAGCCAACCTGTACTGCAGAGGGAAATTTGAATCATCTTTCCAGGATCTAAGTTTATAGAGGAAATGGGAAATTACTCTAATTGACATGTGGCAAAATTGAAGCTCTAACTTCAAAAA
Source organism: Falcunculus frontatus (assembly GCA_013398115.1). Taxonomy (NCBI): domain Eukaryota; kingdom Metazoa; phylum Chordata; class Aves; order Passeriformes; genus Falcunculus; species Falcunculus frontatus. The sequence continues at coordinate 314,934 of VZRV01002447.1, read as the reverse complement.
GAATACCAGTCAACCCAAGAAGCACCAAGTAAGCTAACAGCAACAAGCTGGTGCACAAAGCATAAAAGCAGCAATTTCAAATAGAAAACACTAACAAATCTGAGTTAGTACAGTTAGAATCACCACCAGCAATAAATATTGATATGTCACAGCTCTTTCCACATGACAGCATTGTGTATTTGGCTAAAACTGTAATTGTTCTCATATGAGGAAACTCAAAGTGAGGATGAATGAGAATATGAAACCTGCAGAATGCTTTCAAGAGATGCCAAACAGATCAATGTCATAAGAAGGGATTGATTTAGACAACAAGATTAACACCCAGAACTATGAAGCACTATATCTCATATCCAAAGAAAGAAATGGAAGATTTAGTAAAGCAAATAACTGGAGAAATCGACACTTACTGACCAAGTTAACATATACAAACAAAGTTAATTGATATGAGCAAAACTTGATGTTAAGATTCAATTTACCGGTTAAAGAAATGCAGCACAGACCTCACTGTCAAACTAGGACACCTTCTCTTGCTGCTCTTGTTTGGCTTTGCCATCCATGTCACTATTAAGATGAAGTGCAGATGAGCACAACGCAAGTGTCACGTGTTTTGACATTGCACCAGGAGACTCACAGAAATAGTGAGTCTAATAATGTATAGCTCATGTGCTTGACAATTTGGTGTACATGCAAGTACAGATGAAGATTTTGGCCAGGCTTGCAAAAAAGAATCAAACATATATTTGAAAAAGAAATGATCTGCTACAATCATCACACATCTCACCCTAAAAGAAGAATCCTCACAGATCTCAACTCCAGATTAAATCTAAATCCATAAATCTTGAAATATTGAAGGGATCTCAAAATATTAAAGGAATTTTAGTGTCGCAACAGGCAACAACTACATTTACCCCAGTAAACTGCATTTGTTCATCAAAAGTCTGTATCTTAAGAACTAAACTGCAGATTTTAAACTTGATTGGTATTTCTGTGTGGATATATGGACCGGAAGGCTGGAAATGCATCAGAGCTAAAAACAGGTGGCTGTATACTTCTGAAAGCCAATAGACATCTAGGGGAACAAAACCATGGCATGCATAAGGATGAATCTTAACTTGGCTTAACAACCAAAAGTTATTCAGAAGAGCAGGTGGAAATTTATGGGATATACATTAAGAATGAATATAGAACATCTGCTAGGAGAGGGATATACAGGGGAGCAGGGCCAAAAAACATTACTCAGCACAAGGAAAATTCATAGGGCTTCATAACACAAAGGACAGAGAGCAGCCAGAAACAGACTGGACCGGCAGCGGCAATGCTCATGCCTGTAGCACATCTAAAAAGAATGGTTCACCTGTGATGTAGATGAACTCTGACTGGACTGGACCCTAGTAATTCAAAACTGCTTGCTGGCACATTTGTTCCCAAATGAAAGGTGGAAGTAAAAGCCCTTTGATAGGGCAGTGGCTGTAATTGTGGTCCTTCTGACTTTACCAACCAGTGCAGTGAACTCCTTTTTCTATGTTAACTCATAGCCAGGAGTAACTCCAGACACCAACATCTCCAATCACCAAGAACTGCAGCTTTCCTTTTTCCAGCCCTTTATTTGTAGCTCTTGCCTGTGCTGTTGCCTTCTGGGCTATCATAGCCACAGCCAGGAGTAGGTGGTGGAAAAGCTCATCTCCTCTCCCTTCCTCAGAGGAAATGGGAAGGCCTATGAAGGAGTAATAAGCCAAACAACTGTATCACTCATTAACCACATTGCTGGACAGCAACAGCCCCTCCCAGTGTAACAGCTAACACTCATGGAAATAGTCACTGGTTAATTTTCTAATGAGGAATTTTCCAAGCAAAAGTGATTAATACAATCTGACCATCCTTGGAGCTGTTCTAGCAGGACTTGTATTATGCAGTATAGGAAGAATGAGGATGTTCATTTAAAGCCCCTTTGGAAAAGCAGCTTCTGTTCTACTTCTTCAGAGGGTAACAGAAGGAGCAAACTCTCACTGCCTCACGGAAAAAGTTCCCAGGCCGTTCTTTATGCACTGGCCACTGCTGCCCAGGGGTGTCCTAAGTTTGTAACTCTTGACTTCAGCTTCATCCTAACTTCACCATAATACATGTGTGATTACATAAAACGTATCCTGGAGTTCCCCAAGGCAACACAAATGACAAACCTGCTCGAGCCTTCCTATTTGGATGAGTGTGATTGCATCAAATGAAGCAATCTGATATTCTAACTAATTTCTAAAATGATGCCTGGAGACTTTTGTTTGAGTGACTACTCCCTCATTTGCATGAAAATTCAGGACAACCAAAAGAAAATGAGGTTGTAAAACATGCTAACAGTTTAGCTCATCCCTAAGAGAGAAACTTGCCAGTATGATTGCAAAAGAATAACCTGCCATAATTTGTCTTTTGGGGATCGACACCCTTGTTATGGTCTGAAAAGTAAGACAACTATGACACAACTAAGACATCTGTCAGTTTGAAAAGGTCCCCCCTCAATACAATTGAGAGAAAGTCTCTCTCTGTGGGTACTTTTCAGATTCCTGCCCATGTTCTTCACATGCTAGCCTGGGATTATCACTTGTACACTTCTACGTTGAGGGACCAAGTAAATCCCCCTACTATCTTATTTTTACTGGGATTGACTTCCAAACAGAACAGGAAATCTCTTTGTAAGCAAATTCCCATAACCAGTCCCCTTGCTGTTTAGTCTGCATTGGATTAAGCAGTGACTTGCTTGCTTCTTTGATTGGCAACTATAGTACTACAAAAACAAATGTACAGAGCAAATCTCACCAGAAAAGCCTCCCAATCTGCAGACCCTTTCAGCTTTATTTGGACTGAAACTTGATGATAGCTCCACTAGACAGGAAACACTCACCCCTCCTTTCTAATATGGCACTACCAGGAGGACACATTTTCTCACAGACCAAGTAGCAGAGCTGAGAGCAGGGGAGAGAGCAGCAACACCAGAGACCTCCTATAGTACATGCCTCAAATTCAAGCTGCTATGAAACAGCAGAAGCTGACAGCACTGTTTATTTAACCTGCATTTAATTCTTTGACTGAGGAAAAACATGGTTTACACCATGCTTGAAAGTGGTTGAGATATGGAGAAAGCAAAGCAAAAGCATGCCAGGCATTTTAGGCCCATCACATGGTAGAAGCTGGAGGGAGCAGACACTTGAACAGCAAACCATTTTGTTTGTTTTCTCATTGGATATAACACACTGCTTGTTAATGATGCTTTGCAATTCTGTATCACCAGGAAGCTCCTCCAGGTGGTTAGAACTCTGCTTTTGGTGCTGTAAGGATTCACAGATATGAAGAAGGTGTTGTACATCACTCAACACTAACAGAAAATCTTAAGGTAAACATACAAGTGACAGAAAAGGAGTTAAGTGCATTATCCTGCTGTTCTGTAGCATATCTATCAAGTCACGATACTTATATGAAGTGACCGCATATTGAAAAATCAAAGAAATGAAATATTTATTTTTGAGACCAAATAAGAAATGCCACATAGTTGAGCTAGTATTAAACAACAGAGCCACCAGCAGGTGTGAAGTGCAAGTCCTGTCCTTCTTCGACTTGCATCATGTAATTTGACACTGCTCTCAAACTCAAACCTCACCAGACATGCCAGCCAACTGCCCCAGTTGATTAGAATCCTAGAATATCCTGAGTTGAAAAGGACTCATGAGGATCATTGAAGTCCAGCTCCTGGCCCTGCACAGGACACCCCAAGAACCACACCATGTGCCTGAGAGCAGTGTCGAAACGCTTCTTGAACTCTGTCAGGCTTGGTTCTGTGACCACTGCCCTGGGAAGCCCATTCCAGTGATCAACCACCCTCTAGTCCAAACATAACCTCTGCTACATATTTGACATTGGGCTATCTGTTGGAAAGTTGTGGATTTACCTCCTACTCCTACCAGTACAACCATGGTCAAAGAATACATCCAAGAACTGGAAACGGTACTGGCAGGTGTGTATGTGTGTGTGTGTGCACAATTCATCCAAACCTGGATGGCCACAGAAAAAATTTCTTCTGCTGTTTCTTCACCAAAATAAAAGATGGATCAGTAAAAATAAAAGATGGATCAGTAACAGGTTTGAAATCACACAGCCACCTACCTGTGCACAACAACTTGAATCCAAAGAGTCCTAGCACTTTGAGAAAGGCAAATTGCAGCTCCATGCCTGAGTCATCTGCACTCCATCTGGGAATGTTAAATGCTGGTGCCCCGCTATACCAAACTAGGGTGAGGTCTCCTTCCTAAAAGCCCAACAGGAAGGACACAAATAAAACTTCTGTGAGATTCTCTTGCTTTTTTTAACTGAAGAAGTGGAGGTGGCCACTTACTGTGAAGCAGCAGGGTGCTAAATCCAAGGAACACCAGGAAAGCCATGGGCTCTTCCTCCTAAGTCCAGCTATATTCTGACTTTTTATCTCACTTCCCTTCTGCTGACTCTCCTACCTGCTCCATTTGGCATTCACTTTATTGTTGATCTCTAAGGTCTCATTTGACAGGGTGAAAAGCAGGAAGGGGTAAGTGCCTCCATCTCATTCACCTGATTCTTATTACTGTGGACCACATTTCCACACCTGCTGTCATATGATTCATCTTAAGGCAGTTAAAAAGACACTAGAAGAAGTACCTTGCTGGCAAAAAGCAGCGGTCTCATGTTGGCCTGCACCTTCTTTTGGGGTAGGGTACCTTCATTAGCCACTTCTTGTGAACATCAGCTCCCGTGCAAGACAGCCACAGGCTGATTTTGCAGATCAGCCACCGACCTTCTTCTCTGAAAAAGAAAGGAAAAAAGTTAGGCTTCTTAGTTAGCTTTCTGGGATGCCTGAAGAAAGCCTTTGCTGGAGCTGGCACCAGCTCATCCCCACCAGCAGGGCTGCTCACGAAACTTTCTCCCAGCGAGCTCTGAGGGTGGCTGGATCCCTCACGGGATGACTTAACTCACTAAACCTGCAGAAGGCTACACCTGCCAAGGGTGTGAGGGGGAATCTTTCTGGCATTTTAGGAAGTCGAATTGCCTCAGCAGAAGCCAGTGATGCCAGAACTGCCACAAGAGAGGGCAGGGCTCGTGACCGTGGGGTGAGGGAGAAGGGCCTCCCCCTCCTTGGCAGCAGGGATGGGTGGTTTGGCCATCCGGAACCACAGCCTGAGACTCCTACCAAATGCCTGGATCTCCAGGCCGGAGGCAGAAAGCTGCAGTGCTCCCAGGCTCTCCCTGCTGAAGCTGGCACTGTGCCTGGCACCCCAGGGCGTTAACTGGGACAGGGAAATGGAACTGCTGGCTGGACAGCAGGGCACAGGGACACTTGCCAGCTGGGGCAGAGCTCCAGGGACGTCCCTCATGCAGCCAAGACAGGCAGGTTTACACCCTGCAAAAGAGCACCAGCCTCGTCTGGGGAAACCCTCATGATGCCCTAGACTAGATAACAATCCTTGCCTTTACCTTGGAGCACAGCAATAAGGGGGGGTTGTCCCCTCTCTGGCAGAGAAAGGACCTGATGTAGGGTGTCCTGTCACTGTGGAGAGCTTAGACAGAGGTCAAACCACTATTTCCAGCAGCTGCACTACTTTTTGGGATTGTGGGACTTTGGGGGGGGGGGTTGGGGTCAAGGGACAATTGGAGCTTCTCAAAGGACATTTGTCAGAGCTCTCATTGGTGGATGCCATCAGGGGTTAAACATGAGCTGAATATCTACTTACTAAGCTCAGGAAGTGAAGAGGAAAATAAAAAAGAAGAAAGAAAAAACAGAGGCAGTCCCAGGCATGCCCAGGAGCAGACCTTTGGGCACCTCAGGAATTTTACTGCCAGGGACATAGGCACTTGCAGACTTCAGACGCCTCTAGGGTTAGGCAGTAGCTGAACAGGGGTTTTGAGGATCTAAATATTGGCCACAAATGCCTATGAGGCAGTTAGGCAGAGCTTACATGCCTAAACCTTTTTTGTGGCTCTAGCCCTAAACTAATATTATGGAAAATACCAGCAATTATTAGGGACTTCTTATCAGATTGGATACATATTTCCTTTGCATAACTTTACCATGGCCTCATTTATGTGGTGCTTAGAGAGGATGAATACCTGTTCTGCATGAGTAATTACGCCAAAGGCTCGTGTGAGGGAGGTAGTTTATGACCGCTGAGTAAGGCCAGCTATGTTTACCTACACAGCTTCAGCACTCCAGCTAAAAATTGGTCTTACCGCTAAATCTCCCTTGTTGCTTCGTGTGCCTGATTGCAAACAGATCCCAGAATATGCAGTTGCACTGAGATGATTGATGCCAAGATGCCGCAGTGAAAAGGAAGTATTCTTTTAAGTGTTATCACGTCCATGAGCATAAGCAAAGCCATGTCACGTGACAAAATGTAACTAGAGCATTTCTTAGAAAAGCCATTTATTTGTCTCCATGATTTATTATTCAATGACATGTAGGCTAGTTTTTCTTTGTTACTGGCACTCATGTTCATAATAACAAGGTACTTGACTTGAAGGTATTTGGCCAACCTTTCCAAAGTGCTATGTAAGCAGTAATCAGAGAGAGCTAGGTTCGTGAGTCAACAAATTGCTCTCCCATGCTGATCAAACAGTCTTGGCATCTCTATAAAAAAAAAACAAAAGCAGATTTTGGGCTGGCTTACCCAGTTTTCTCTCTAAAATTATTTATTGTATTTGCATTTGGCAGAGTTCAGGCTTAAAATAACCAAAAGTGACAGTTGTTTTAATAATAAAATTTTACATATGATTTTCATTTATGTTTAGAAGGATAAATGAGAGAGCAAGTTAGCCTCCAAAGTTTTTGTTGCCATAAATTTGGTTTCATTTGCTCAACCTAAAGGCAAATGATTCTCTCATTTTACACCATACCTCCACAGCCTGCAGGAAAAAGCAGTCTAATAACTGGGTCAAAGCTAGTCAGATCTCAGATCAGTGGAGCTGAGGCTTATTGTGAAAAGCTTTTATTCCAGCCTACACCAGGTTATTACTACTAAAGCAAGTAACAATCAGATACACTGCACAAGCTGCAGGCTTTACCAGGAGGAGGAACTCAAATCTAAGTGGGATTTGTACTCTATTTCCATCATATGTGCTCACAAACTGTGGTCCTGAATCCAAAATACATATTCCCATTCTCAATCTCGCTTCTTCACTGTGTAAATGAATGTCTTAAAATGAAATATCTTTAGTTGTGAATCAGCTCGCTGCTTCTGTGTGCAAAGTGAGTAGAGCTGTGTGAATAATTGCATTTATTTTCACTGTGACTGCTGAATTCAAAATATTTTGGAAGCTTGCATTAAACAGATGCAACTTCCCTCTCTCCCCCTGCTCCTAATTTTTTTCCATGAAATGAAAAGAGGATAGCCTCATGTGCACTGAAAAACTCCTTCTGACCCCCAAAATGAAACACTTTGTTTTTGGACACGTAGTAAAAGCAAAGGAAATTAAAAGGCTAGATTTCATAAAGGAAGAAACAGTGTTCTGCTCCTTCTTATTCAGTAGCCAGTAGGCAAGAGACAAATACTTTAGTTTCCTGAGGTCTTTGAAGCTGCCATGTCCCTTCTCCGGAGATGCCACTCACCATCCCTCAGCTTAAGGGGGGACCACTGGGCTGTGGCTTTCCATGCAGCCAGTCTGCTGTGCAGCTTTTCTCCATGCTGCCTGTTTGGTGGTGCCCCAGACATGGAAGCAACTCACAGGAAAATGAGGTGAGATGTCACCATCTGAAAGAGCTGCCTCCACAGCAGCAGGTTATCCTGCTGCAGACAAGATACTCCCCCAAAGTACAGTTCTTCCAAGCACCCTCCTTTTGGTTCTGTTTTGATTTGTCTGTGTAGTAAGCTGTTCCCTGAACCCAGAGGCTCCTTTATTCTCTGTGAGGCGGCCCTTCCCATCAGGCTACACAGCTATGCTGCTTTTTAACCAAAGGGTTACTTCAGCATTTGGTTTCTACCAAAGTGCTGTTAAAATAGTTTCACTTATTGCAGGACCACAAAACATCTGTTAATTATGGGTCTGGGGTTTATTTATTTATTTATTTTAATAGCTGGGTCTTATTGACCTTCACTTAAGCACTTTTGAATATTTTACCCCATATAAAGACTGCTGTGTTGAAAAGTGCTAACAATTACCATCATGGGAGTCTTGGATTCAAAGACAGTTTGCAGACCTCATTAAGCCAAGGAGCTTGCCAAGTCCAGTCTTTTCAGTTCAATGGAAGCAACACTTTAGTCCCTTCATGTAGCAAAGCAGCTGCAAGCAGTGGAGGCTGCCTGGTATGGGCAGAGAGAGCTAAGCTCACCCATGGAGGCTCGTCGGTCTTGGTACCAGAAGACAGGGACTCACGCTGGAAATAAAGGGAGCTGTGAGAAGAACCCTAAAAAGCAGCAGGATGGCAGGGCTTTTTTTGATATCAGTTTTGAGATCAGTGAAGCAGAGTCAAGATCTCTGAGCTAGACAAAAGCCTCCTGGTTGTTTCGTGTCAGGGGAAACAACTTCTGTATAGTCTCTGTAGAAAGAGGCATGTTAGAGTGATAAATCTTGACCAATGCAGAGCAAGACTGGCAAGGTTTTCCAAGACAGCTAGTGATGTGTTAGCTTGCTAGGAGGTTTGCATTATGCCATTGAGAATTCTTGTCTCGCGTGCAGGAGAAAAGCAGATCTTTGAGAAGTTTCGAAAAAATAAGATAAGCAAAATCAACTCTTCAAAGAGAGGTAAGATGCTTTAGGCACTCAACAGATCGAAAAGCCAGACTCCATATTTGCATACTAAACATGGAGGTAGGAGAATGCCTTGGGTTAGAAAACAGTGTTTCTATGCTTTTCAGCTCTGTGTGTGAAGGATTGACTACAGGCACTCAACTACATCAGTCTGAGTGAGGCAGATCAATCTTACATTGTCACAGAAATGTGCACAGGGCAAGAGCAGTTTAGAAGCTTTCAGTCTAAAAGAAGTGAGAATCGTAGTGGCATTGGTATCCTATCAGGAAACTCAAAAATAAGAAGGAAATGCACAGATCCACCAAAGAATTGAGGCTTCTGAATCCAGCACTATTTAGGCACCTTTTATCTGTGAGGGAAATGAAAAGCCGTGAAAACACATGACAGGTATCCTGATTCCCAGGCCAGTGCTGTCCATGAAGTCCATCCTTCATTCATTGTGTCATTCTCAGCTCAGGATGTTTTCAAATTAGCATTTTCAAAGGACAAGTCCTCTTTCCTCTCTACTTGAGGTGAAGTTACAAAGATGAACCCTCATACTAGCTCAGCACAGCTCCTCAAAATCTGTTTGTCCCAAACCACTCTATTTATATTAAGGATTCTCCCTATATTTGTATTTAACCATACATCCTTGCAAGCACTAATCTAGTATAAAAACCACAAGCTGCCCAAACACAATTCCCAAGTGTGATATAAGTGAATACCTGACTGTGGCATGGCCATTAACAAGTTTTATAGAAATGAGAAAATAATACAAGATTTGCTCTGGAACAAAAAGCAATGATAAAATCCTTTAGTGAACATTTCTGAGACATTGTTTTTGCATTTAATTTACAGCTTCCTAGTGTTTATCTCTTCAGGTGGGATTTTACACATTAACCATAGGTAGAACACACCCCACTTCATAATTCCCTTATCTTACTTAAATAGGAGACAGATAGCAACTTCTGTACATTCTCACACCTTGCTAATAGAAAACAGTGATATATTGAAAATTTCCTTATCGCCTCCCATTCCCACACAGGTGTTCTTGGTGATAAACTACTGAACGATATAAACAGTGATTTCAGGTAAAAAGTAACAATTAGTCAAAAGGAAAGGGAAAAAAAAAAGAAACAAAATGCAAATTCAAGCACGTTTCCTGAGTAGGATTTGGAACCGAAAATACTCAAATACAAGAGTATAAGAGTGAATTTTTTCAGTGAGGCACATGATCCCTTGGACTTCCCTTTAGTAATGCTTGCTGTCACCTCTCACAATCTGTGGGCAACTTCTCTTCCATTTTGAGATGATCTTGATGGGCAATTCAGAGATATGATAAGGAACTGTGTGATATTCCCTTTGGTTTTAGCCAATGCATGTTTGTCTCCAGTGGGTGCTACCACAAAACAGCTGTTTTACAGCTATTCCTGAACAACAGCGGTAGGAGATCAATTCTGGAAGAAGAATTACTGAGTAAACTCTCTCCATTTTAGTTCTCCTGGGATTGTTTCTTCAGATATTAATAAAGAGCATTTAAATGTATTTAAACCAGCAAGATTGTGTTGCTGCTTTTCTGCATTGAGTGCATTGAATATCTCAGGTTGATATTGTTGAAGTTTGTGTTCTACATTGCCTTTGATTATTTTCATTTCTGTATTCCTAATAAAATCTGTATTTTCTAGCCATTACTAATTCCTTCCAAACAGACCACTAGAAGCCCAAGAAAAAAAAGAAAACGCGCACTTGCTGTTGTAGAAATGCATGGCCAAGTTTTTGCTCCTGTGAAGGCCACAGCTGGACAGTGTCATTAGGGACAAAACTGGAAACCTCAGGATGGGATGATGTTTTTGAAAATCCACCCTCTCCCAATTTTCCACCATCTGCATCAATCTGTGAGGGAGCATGCCACTGCCCAGCTGAACAGCATCCTTACAATAACTACTTAGCAAATACTGCTTTCTCAAACCCTCAAGACAGATGGGAGTAGGAATTTAGACCAAAAGTGCCACTGGCAGAACAGCTGTTCAAAGGGCAATTGCACAGAGCATCAAAGATGTGTTGATTATTCCCAAGCATTCTTGATAAGCATCAGATATGCTTAACACTTCTCAAGAAATCTCTTCATAGGAACAGGACCCCCTAGGTATAATTTAAAATGCATTAAACAAAATAGAATATAGCTCTTGAAGCATTTTACATTCTTGAGATCTGTTGCGTTATTTCTATTTGGAGTAGCCACAAGCAATCACATAAGTATTTTTTATTCTTGCTGCAGTTCTTGTAACGTGAGTGTTGTCTGTGGATTTTGCCTCACACTCCAGCACCACTAGTACTGTCTCATGTCATGTCTTCCTTACTGTGCTCAGTCAGGGTCCAGTTGGATGCCACCATCTGTCAGAGTCCACAAGGAGGCATGGGGTCTGAGAGTGGATTCTCATGAGAAAGACAGTAATGTGAACAGGAAATGTCCCATCAGGAATCCTTTCTTGGGACAGGCTCCTGTGGAAAAGAACAAACCCTTATTGTCACTATTGCAGCTTTAGCTTTATATTCTTGTGCTCATCCTTTGATTCATTCTCTCTCCCCCCACTCTATTCCCATCCGATGGGTGGGAAACAGGATATTTTGTGAAATTCTTTCCTTCCTGTATGGGTCTACATGACATCTTTAATTAGCAACTCTCTGCAATGGAAGTGAACAACTGAAAAGCACAACTATCCTGCTGATGAGATCATAATACAGTTGCTTTTTGAACAGGTATTTAAGGCATCACTTTCTGTCATGTACGGAGACCATTGATGTTATTATTTAAAAATATCACACACCAAAAAAAGTCTTAAAACACTTCCCTACAGAACGAGTGGTCAGGAAGAGCTTTATAAACATCGTCCGTTTTTGTGTCCCCCTGAAGACTTTTTTTGTGATGGAAAAGAATGATGGGAAGGAGACCTCTGCCTTCTTCCATGGACAGAACTCCAGCCAGCTGGAACCTGCCATTTTACCTGGAATGAGTAGGAACACTTGTTTCTTCAATAACCTTAACTCAGGAGCCGATCAGAGTGATATGTCCTTCTACAGAAAACCACAGTGGCTGAAAAGATTTTTCTCAGGGTGGGATTTGACACTATGGAGGCATAGAGAGCAGCACTGATTTGGAAGAAGACCAAAGTGGAGACAAGCCTGGCACGCTCAGAGGACCTGGAACTGATCCTTCCTTGCCTTGTTCTATAGACTGGTAGGTTTAAATGCTATTAAGCCTCATCTGGCAGGAATGCCCTTAAATGGCAGCAGTCCAAGTGATAGCCCTCAACTTCTGGATGTCCTATAGGGTTGGCCTATCCCTCTCTCCCAGATCCATCATGATGAAATTTTCTTTTCCCACTGCTGTGACTGTACAGCCCTGGGGGACATTAAGATGATCCTACTTTCTGATTTTCTTTCTTTTTTTTCTTTGCTTCTTTTTTATTAGTTTGAATAGCTGATGTTTTACCTGGCACCTAAGAAAACTAATTTACACCACTATAGAGCAGCATACACTCATTTTGTGAAAACAAACAGTAACCACACAAGAAGATAGATCAGGGAAAAAACAGGACCTCTGAACCAGTACGGCATTCCAAAATTTGGGTCTATGAACTATGAAAACTGCAGAATGGAGTACAGGGTTGTGCTTTTGCTGAAATATCTGTCATTTCCCAGAGGTGTCTGAAGGTCTGTGTCCGAACCCACGTGGGATCTCACCAGGCTGTACGTCACATCTGAGAAGACACAGACAGGAATAAGAATTTTTTTCATGCTGAGCTTGTGCACCAAATCTCCCAACTGCTATCTCACTCAAAACAGCAATAGGTTTGTCCATAGCTAATTCACAATACAAAGCAACTGCAGGCACTGCCTCCTCATTTTCATACAGATCTAATCATGAAACAAGAATGTGCTTGGTCATATTTGTGCTGGGACTGCATGTCCTCAGCGAGGTTTGCACACCCCGATAAATTGGCTTGCAGCTGAAAGTAGAAACTACTTCTGCTAATGACTGAACGTATAATTCTGAGCAAAGATTACCAGTGTGTGAAAATTGCTAATGGCATTTAGTGTCTTTATCGCATCTTGTAAAGTGTTATCAATCAAACTACAGGTGTTAAGCAGGTAAAAGCTGTAGTTTGAGGCAACAGATAAGAACTTTTCCCTTGGATCTTAAGCATTGTTTCCTACTAGACCTTTCCTGAGAGAAAGTGTCAGGATATCAAAGGGGTAAAGAAAGATATATTTTTAGGCCTTAGGGGAAAAGAGGGAGGGGATTTTGTAGACAGTTTTAGGAGAAGCATTACCAGCCTCTCAGAATGACTTCAAATAGCAATCTCTTCCCCAATCATAACCAGATGTTTATTATATTTACCAAAGAATTTGCCCTTTTTTTTCTTAAATAAAAATTTACTAATACTATTAAAGCTATGTCTTGTGAACTTGTGAGGTATATGTGGAAAGAGAGGCAAGCATATCTGAGCCATGTAGCATACCATATACCATAGGCAGCAAAAATAAATGGGTGGCAACATTACACTGGGTCTCATTTGATGTACTGGGGTCTAATGCACATCACTTGGTTTGCTCCCAGTAAGTGTTACGTGTATTTAATACACAGAAGGTAAAGAAATCAATTTCAAGGCTATAACCGAAAGCCACTATAAAATTCTGCTATTAATGCCATGCTGTAAATTACATATGTTATTGATTCCTCTGGCCTCTTTTACATGTGAGGTGACTTGGTGGGTTGGGGCCTCAGCCTTTTACCTGGATTCAGACCCTGCCTGAAGAATCTGCTGGCCTTACTCTGAGTCTCCATTTGGGTACTGAAATAGCTGCATTTATAGCAAGGAAAAAGAAGATACTTATGCCTAGTTCTAGTTTGAATCACAAGTTCGTAATTTTGGGAGCTGAAAATCTGTAATTCAGAGCAACAATTTTTTTTTTTCTGAAACAAGCAGTTTTTTCTTAAACAACTTTATACTTTCTTCCTGGTCAAAAAAAGAAAGGGAATGATCAAAATGAAAGATATACGTAAGAGTTATATGTCCTAAACAGCTTAAAATCAGGGGAAAAAATAAAAGTCCTTTTCACTGTGCAGTTGGTCAGAGGCTTTAACTCATTTTTAAGGCAGGCAAACCCTTTGATAGTCATTTTACAGTCTGGGAAGAGAGGTGGGGATGTACCCAGGGACCTTACTTGGGGCAGGCACCGGAAAGCAGAGGCCAGAAACTTGGCCCCGCATTTCCAGTTTTGAGTTCCAGCTTCCCAATCTGAACTCTAAACCATGGGAACTGCAAGCCAAAACCAATCATGGAAAGAGAAAAGAAAAAAAAAGCTCTCCTAGGAAAATGATCTACAAAATTCTGTGCATATGACCTGATATCTGATAGCTGAGCTATTTACCTTCTAACATAAAACACTGCAGATGAAACAGCCAATCTCCTCACACACAGGTACATTTTTAAATGAGCTGATTTTGACTGGATTTCAGCCAGAACTTTAGTATACTATAGGTTCAGTTAAAACATTTTTAATAATTATCTCGTATTGCAGTGGTCATCTCCTATGGCCACTCAGTTTTCACAGAGAGTGTTAACAGTATTTTTTTATCTAAAGGTCTAAGTCTATTAAGAAACACAATGTCCCTGGAAAGGTGAGAATTTTTTTGTGCCTAAATTGACAGTACATCAAAACTCAAATGCTGACTCCGAGCCCTTTGTATGCTGGAGACAATAGCCCCGGACTTGTGAACCCAAGCTGTGTCTGTGCCATGGTGTGGTCCACGTGTGGAGGAGCTATCTTTCCAGATGCCCATCTACAGCATTAAGAAATACATGCCAATTAATTTACACCATTTATTACCTGAATCTAACAAAAGCTGATCAGCCTCTGAACTGAAGAACTCAATCTCAGTTACCAAGATTGACTGATTGGAGTAATTGAAGCAATCTTATTTAACGTTTGCCTTAAATGATCTGGCAGTCTGATTCAGATAAGATTTCAAACAGTCTCTGTGCTTTTGATCTCAAATTAGCTTCAGGATTAACTCAAGCTTTGTTCAGACACAGTAGAAAAATCTCTCAAGTGCATCTTACACCACAACCATGCCCAAGCCCTCTTCCCAATTCCACCAGGTTAATTAAAATCTCATCTCAATCCAGTTGTGCTAGTGATGGTCTGAACTGTAGGACAGTGCTGGGAAGCTGAGGGGAGAAGCAAAACAGCACTTACAGAAACTCCTGTGGCTGAAGAATGGTTGCAGGAGGGAGAATCCTTGCTGCCTCTGTCTTTTAAATGCTGTGATTTCTTGTCTGTCTGGTACACAAAGAGGAGTGTCTGTGAGCAATAAGATCAAGAGAGAACATGTCCTTCCAGCACAAGTGACATTAAATTAATTTATACAAGTCAGTAGTCAAAACCCATTTCTACCAGGGAAATCTCAAAGCGAGCCTGAGCCTTTAAGGAGCTTTCCTTCTGCCTTCTGTTCACTTCACAGGACTGCTTCAGACAGAAATGCTTCTAACATTTTGAAGGCACGCTACACAAGAGGTCTGATTTCTTTTAACATAAAAAGACCTATTTTTTTATAAGTATTTGCTTTATACAGCTCTGTTCCTTTGTGCATTCCTTTCCCAGGTACAGTACAGGTGCTTCAGGGCAACTCTAAAGATAATTTTCAACAGTGGCTTAGGAGCCTAACTACAGGTTTGCTAAACAATAGCTCAGCAGACAGACAGATGCCTGTTAGAATCAAGTTACTTCTGTAACTAAACTCATATAATAAACTCTCCCAGGCAGCTTATTTACAATTTGAGAGGAAAATATACCTCTGAAAATTGTTTTCTAAAGGTATTCTGGCTCACATTTCTCTGTTCATGATTAGGCTTTGTGGTATTAATTCCCATGTTTTTTTTAAGTTACGGAGTTATCTAGGCTTAGATTTCTACAAGTACATAGGTGTGAATAGCTGCAGACGTTTGCACTCGTACCTCAGGCTTGCTGAGATCCGTACCTACGACTTGCAGCTCTCTATTTATCACTTACCCTTTGCTGCTGTTGAAAGCGGCAATAAACGCTTGGAAAAAGCTGCTCGTAAGTAGCAAGATTACTTCAGAAGGTGAGTTTGAGGTTCTTAATTCCCTTAGAAATGCTCCACATTTTTTACCTCAGGTCTACAGAAGTGTTTGTGTATCACCTGAAACCACAAAGCCTGATTTTGATTAGGCTGCGGGTACCACTGCTAGGTTATTGTTTTAAGATAGCATCGTGGAAAAACTTCAGTTATAACTTAATTAATCCAAACACTATCGGTACTTTTGAATGGAAGCATTTTATCCAAGCAAAGGATCACCCCTGAATGACTGTATTTGTACTGCAGAACCACCACGGCTCTAGGGTTCAGCTAAGGTCTGCATTCAAAGTTATTGCATTAACACTTATGTTATACTGCTGCCTACAGGTCCATATTTAAAATTAGGGTGTTATGCTAACTTATGTTTAAACAAGGCTCCTGTTCCAAAGCTTAGGAAACAAGTAAGATAAGAAAGGTAGGGGAGAAGCTGAACCCATTTTAACTTTCCATGGTCATGTTTGTGTATGTAATTGAATGCATTTCTTCCACTGCCCTGAAGCCACCACAGAGGAGCTGGTTTCGTAGTAGAGCTAAATACGAGAATGCAATTCAAAAGGAAGACAGGGATTAAGGCAGTGCCTGTATTAGAGGTGCTGTGGAGGAAAGCACAGTGATACCTGGAATGGCAGCCCTCCACATGACAGACAGGTAGGTGTCTGATGATCTCTCCTGTGGTGTTTGTTGCGAACTGTGATTTCCACTTGCGGAAACTGCACATTTTTTAAAGCAAATGTATATGCATTTTGAGGTTGGACACAGAAAATAAGGACTGTCTTTTTCTGATTTGTAGTTTATAGATCCCTTACAAGTCGCCTATAAGTCTCAAGAGCTTGTCATGTTGCATCTCACTAGTATACTGGAAAAAAAATGACACGTGCCACATGTTTCACCAAAATAGAAACATCACTCTTGAAGAGACTGGAGTGAGGAGGGGTAGTTTTTCTTTCCAGTTCATGTGCATAGTTCTTCTTTGGGTAACCAACTTAAATTGCTACACACATATTTTGAATTTCAAAGTATTTTCTGAACACAGGAAGAAAAAAATTCAACTTAGTGCCTGTAGGGGAGCCCGACACTTCTGCAAGCACTTCCTCTTCTCCCTACACAACTGATTGATCTTGGCAACTCAGGATGTTGGTGGTTTCAGCTAAAGATAACAACAGCTGAAATTATCTTCTTCCACGTTCTGTAAACTACGCTATTTTTGCAAAAGGAGACTCCTTTATTTGAACAATTGGCAAACTGACATTTCCTAAGATCCTATAAATTAATAGAAATGTTAGCATTTAGCACTCTGCACCCTGGAGGCTGGATAAGGTATTAGTCATCTCTAATTAAAGTTGTCTGATGCCAGGCAGTCCCCGGTGACTGCCACAGTACTGTTTCCTACGTAATTGTTAGTCAATTTGTTGCAATATATCATCAGGATTACTGAATTATTAGTTATAATTACAACTTCAGAGTCAATAGCAGTGTCACAGCAAGGGTAAGTAAACACTAGAAAATTATGACGGATGGAAATACCTTTCTAACAGCTACATCATATTAGTAGTCCAGAGACCACCCACTGTAACAGCTAGGCACAATGATAAATTCCTTCTTGGAGAAGGTGGAGTTGGTTATTTTTCCTTAATGTTCTGCATTCATCTCAGTGACATCCCCTATAAGCTCCTCTTTGATTCCTGCCCACCAGCTGTGGAGCACGCATGTGAGGTAGTTTAGACTGGCTAAAACCCATAGAATCTGCCAGACTAAATTTTACAGCTACCAGTGTCAAACCATTTGCACAGACCATCCCCAAAGATACATCTCCCAAAGCTCTGCATTTTCCTATGGCACTTCGGTCACCTCAAGTCCTGTTTTTGCAAACGGTCTGGGGGATCAGGAGCCCACAGCCTGTCAGACAGGTACCAGTGCCCCATTCTCCAAAGGCCA
Organism: Falcunculus frontatus; assembly: GCA_013398115.1. NCBI lineage: Eukaryota > Metazoa > Chordata > Aves > Passeriformes > Falcunculus > Falcunculus frontatus. The sequence continues at coordinate 297,104 of VZRV01002447.1, read as the reverse complement.
CCTCTCCAAGTACTATTTACTTTTGATTCCTGATATGGTTGGTGGGTTATGACTTCTTGGAGAATTTGCCCCTTGTGTATTTCTGATAATGACACCACAAGGTCCTTTATGGAAGAAGCGTGATGGCAGTGTCTACTGCTTTTCAAAGAAGAACATAGTATTTGCTGTTACTATTTTGACTAACATGAGAGACAATTTTTAAAACTATTCACAATTTCAAAGGATGCATTAATTTTGGGAGAAAAGAAGAGGAAAAAAAAAAAAGCTTTTTTTTCTACAGGTCAAGTCCAGGACTTCCAGGAAATCAAAAGAAAAAATAAGGCATTTCAAGATAAGACATTTCAAGTTTTACTCTAAGTTCAAGGTGTGTTGGGAAATGGACTGAGAGTTCAGTGTGTGGAAACATGACCCGTAAAGCTCAGCATATACTGCAAGAACCAAAATCTAATTAGGGAAGTTGGTCAGGCTTTTAACTTATCTACCTAATCTCCAACCATAGCCTCAAAGGTTGAAAATGTGACTCCATCTTTTAAACCAAGAAACAGGTCATTAAAATTCAGGCTGTACAAATAACATTGCACTCATTTAACAAAACAAGAGTTCAAAACATAAGAAGTTTAACTCCACATCAGAGACATTTCTGGAAACCGCAGACTTAACGAACTATCTTCCCTCCATTGGTTTCAAACGAAACAGGCACGGAGGCTTTCTTTGGCACAGCCTAACCCTGTTCAACCAGGTGTGGGTTTCAATTAAGTTACCCTTCTGCAGGAATTTGAAGGCAAGCATTTGTAAACTCTTTTCGGTTTGTTTGTTTGTGTTTAAAAAATGTGCCCACGGTGGTTGCCCTGCTGAAACCAGCCAGGATGGCTGGAGCAGCAACCCAGAGCCAACCAGCCAAGTCACAGCCCCGGCTGCGTGTGAGAGTGTGGTCTGCTCTCACAGCCCTTAGCCTGACTCAGTGGAAAAAAAAGAAGTCTGTGGAAGCTCAAGCTACAGTGAGATGACAGGTGACTTCTGGAGAAAAAAACCTACAGCTGTAGCCCTACACCCATCTCTGGAAACCTGGCACAAGTCTTTTGTGGGAGAGAAGGTGTCGAGTAGAGCTGGCTGGGTGATAGCAGAATAAGTCCATTCCAAAACTGTGCAGGTTTTCCAAGTTTTTTGTATGGTCTTGAAATGAAAACTTTTAAAATGGAAGGGTGTGGAATTGTGTTGAAACATCTATTTCTGAGTTAGAGAGATCGAGTTTTCAGATCAGACATAACAAGAGACCTCAACCTGGGGTACAGAAATCTCCCCATTCATCAACACCAGCACCAATGTTTTGGCATCCAAGAAGCAGCATATTTTCGTTAAATATATTTCATCAAACGTGTTCTGACAAATTCCAATCTTGAAATGTCATTGTGTCACCAGTTTGTGGAAAGATCAGTATTTTAAAAAAACTTATAAAAATAAAAGACTGGAAAAGAAGCTGAGGTACAGTCAGTCATGCAAAAGACGTTTGTCAGCAAAATTAAATATAAGTTCAGGCATATTCTGTTTCATCACATACTGTTCCTTTTAGGGGTGAGGCACTTAAGTAATTTCTCTATTTTGGAATGAGACTTCAAGACAAACAGTTTATCTTCAGTTTGGCAAAAGAAAGTTATATTAACATCTATCAAGATGAAAGTGGCGCAAACCAGAATATTTTACAGCTTAAATATGACTCCGTTCTTCAGCTATGTGTAAACTATTCGTCTCACAGGATGCAATCAAATGTCACTGTCTTGATATGAGTTCCCAGTAATCTGGAAAACACAAATCCATGTACTTTATATATGTACACCTACATATACACACACATATGTCTATATAGTGCTTATATATATATATATATATATATATATATGTATGTATGTATGTATACACAGACACACACATAAATACAATGTTTGCATGTACACACACACACAGATGCAAACCACATCTGGAGTTCCATTAAAATATTTCTCCTACCTCCTCAATAACCACAGTTACAGTAATCCCTAGAAGGAACAGAGTAGGGCTAAGGTCAGCTGTCTCTGATCACCGGTGTTTGTACAAAGTGATTTTATGTTTCATTTGCACTAGAGATTGATATCGAGTTAGAATTTTGGCTCAAAAGAATTTTTATGGAAGAAAAATGTTTGGAAGGTTGAAAGAGTTTCCCAAAGGAAGGTTCAGGGAATAAATGAGAGCTTATTTATCTTTTTCAAGACTTTTGCAAGTTGGAAAACAGAGAGAAAATTCCCAGCCTCGCTCCTCACACCACTGCATTATCAGGTACACAAGAGAGTCTGTATTTTATTTTTTCTGCTGAAATTAAAATAATTAAAAAAAAAAAAAAAGGGAAAACAATTTGTAAAAGTCAGTCTGCTCTTCAGTGAAGATATTGTAATTTTTTCATTTTAAGAGGGTTACCATCTTTTCACCAAGATGATTCCAAACATGATGTACATTTTCCATCAACTTTGAAAGAGTATTTAATAAACACCTTCGTTTCCATGAGAGTTCATAGTTTGGGGTTTTCTTTATTTTTTTCCCAAAATGTTTTTATTGAAACAAATTTCAGCCTTTTCTAGCTTGCATTTTGGATACTCTCAAAATTCAAATTCAAAACTTCAAAGCAAGCTGTCTCCACAACCATTACTTTTGTAGGATTTTGATCAAAGCCATGGAAATTCCTGGTTCCACCCCACAATAATGAACCGACCCCGGTTTCATTTGAAATCCAGCTCTGAGGAGCTGACTTACCTATCTGGTTTGCAAGAATCCTGCTGTCTTCACCTGACCCGAGAGCATCTCTGCATAGCAAAGCTCTCCTCCAACTGGAAGGCATCCATGTAACACAGTCCCCATTCCCTCAATGTGGGGGGGCACCAACCTTTGGCTGTCAACCTCCTGTTTACCAACCTTCTCCAAGTTTAGAAAGCTCCTTCTTTCTCCATCCTGAAGATCAAGGTTTTTTTTTTTTCTTTAGCAATTCACTAGATAGCTGTGTTTGCCTAAAGAGACCCTCCCACTGCTCTTTTATCCTCTGAAGGCAGGCCAATTTTCAGCTACAGCTTGATGGTTGCCTGGGTTAACCTCTGCCTTGTTTCATGAGGCTTAGAAACCCCAATACACCTTTCAAATGGCGTGTCTGATCACACTGCTCTGGCAGATAAGCAGAAAATTAGAATGAGCTTCTCCAGGTAAGCGCCAGCATGAAGGTACCATCATCTTCCAGGGGGGAATGCCTGGCAGGCAGGCATGCAGGCAGGCAGGTTTGGAGATCAGTTATGATGGGGACACAGAAAAAGCAGCTGTGTGATAGCACAGAAACAACACTCCTTCAATGCTTCTGCCAGGCAAGGCTGTGGTGCCTCCTTTTACAGGGAACGCAGGACAAATATATTGACAGCACTTTTAGCCCTTAAATATTGTATGTAAGACATTTAGGTGGCTGTTGAACGTGAAGCTACCCCAACCTTGTTCAATATAGCTTATATTCAAGTATTTTAGATTTGAATCTTCATGTTTCAATTCAAGGCCTTTATCCTGTAAGTTTTCCTAAAATTTGTAGGATTTTTTCCATCATGCTGGTAGCCTTTTCTTCCTCTCTCACCAACAGTGACTGCATGCCACAGTCCTGTGCAGTAATACAGGCAAAAAAACATGGGTTACTGCACCTTGGTTTTTAGTTTCCATCCTTTATGTTTGTTCAGGTCCAAATGCAAACTTCACCGCACAGAAAAATTTGTGTTTGCAGTTGGTCCAGACTTCTGTCACCAACTAAACTGTCCTTTGAGTGAGAGGTGACATCCAGAACAGCCATCTAAGCTTTCGAAACTGAGTCTGGGGATCTAATTACTCCTCTGGATACCTGGCTTTCCTGAGGCACAAGTTGTCCTTCCTAAATCAGGATGTGTTCAAAATAAGTACAACTGAAAGAAAACAAGAAAAAAACCCAAACTCAAAAAATACATTACAAAAAAACCCTAACAACTTTCACCTTGGCGTTTTAATTGATTTTTTTCTTTTAACTAAAAACCACAGGAGTTCAGAATTCACCACCAAGTCTCCACTCTAAGTCTCCATTCTCTTGTGTATCTTTCACAGTTTTCCCCCAAACCCTAACCAGACATTTAACCATCTCCTGCTGAGGGCAATGGGATTTAGGCAGATCCATGCCCCTGCAGCATGCAGGAACACAGCTCCTCTGCACTGACAACAACTCAGCTGCTCAGATTTTTTCCACAGTGTGGCCTGCAAAAGAAATTGTTTCAAGGTGTACAAAGCATTTGCTGCTTGCTGCTGTTGGCAGGGTAAAACTGCCATGGAGCTGTTGCCAGGGGAAGGAAGAAATAAAATCCCCTCAGGAAAGAAAAAGAACACACAGGTAGAGAAGGAGGAGTGGGGTGGGAGGTGTGGGGTCCCCCCTGGGACCCAGCCCTCATTTGGAAATAAGATGAGCTTGCTGTTGGCAGAGGGTTTGGCCAAGCTTGCTGATCCTCGTGCGTGCCCCCGAGCATCCCTGTACATGGATGGCTGTCACACGCTGAGGGGTGCTCCTTGCCCCTCTGAGCCTTTGGTGCCAGGCCTCCTTGTGAAGGTCTTTTGAAAGCAGTGACACTTACTCTACTTCCCGGCAACTTGTTGTGCAATGGCACGTCAAAGTGGGCACCCAAAATCCCTCGCTGTTCGGGAATGTGAGTGACTGTGTGGAAGCACAGCCCTTCTGCAAATACCTGGGTGAGCAGGGGAGAAGCCTTCCCTGGGTCTGCCCCTTGTTCCTAACCCAAAACACACTGAAGTGCTTTCTCATCCACAGTGATTTGCTGATATCCATTTATGGTACAAGAAACTGGACTACAGACAATGAGGCAACAATTTTAAAATCTATAACCCCCCTTCTTACCCCCATGCAGCCAAATCTGCCTGGATTGTGATGAAACAGCTTTGAAAGGGAGGGAAGCCACGCAGAGGCAGTAAGCTGAGAGATGGAGATCAAAAGCCATGGGGAAAGTCTGGAGCCTCACACTCCTTACCTTGATCTCAAGTCTTGAATTTTCTGTTGTACCTATGGTTTCCCCAGAATATTTTTCTCCAGCTAACACAGCAGGTGTACCCATGCTCACATTATAGCAGCGGGAATCAAATGAGAATCCAAATTTAAGAGCTTTAAATGTTAATGCAATAAAATGGCTAGATACACAATCTTATTTTTCTTCATTCGAGGTCATGCATACATGAAACTTCCTCTTCTATAACTTCTTTCAGAGTCTCCCACAGAGCCCTCCTGCAGATAATCCCAGCAGTAACAAAACAATGCTGTCCTTGCTGAATGACAGCATCAATTCTTGTCACTCCACTGAGTGGGTGCCTAAAACAGGCACTTTGTCTCTCAATTCATTGTTTTTTCATCACTCTCTGAAAAAACATTGCACCTCCCAAAGAATGAGACCGAGTTTCAAAAAGGGATATTCCCTAACAGAGGATTTTACAATTCCCTTCAGCATACCATAGATAAAAAATATATAGTTTTCTTACCTATCTTATTGAATAGACTTTTTCAAACTATTTCAGTAGATTCTTTGCCCCAGAGGTCCAAACCACAATTTTGTACAACAAAGCTCACTGAAAGACAGAAAAAATTACATTAAGTTTACAGCTGGTTTACACACAAGGCATATTTTCCAACTAAATTCTCTTTGATCTGATAATGCAACGCTTCATTTTGAAGCAATTTCTACTACTACTACTACTCAAAAAGTGTTGCCCAGTGTCACACAGAGACTGTTTTTCAAATATTAATTCACAGCATTCATTTTGAGGACATGTTTATAGAGGCTGAAAGGAAGTTCAGATAAAGTTGTTGCATTGTGGCAATATATGAAATGAATTGTTTTAATAGGAAAGAAGTTTAAGATAATCTCTCGGCCCTGTTTCCTTTACTGGTTTAACCCCTTTGGTCACGTCTCTGAGAGCAATACTGGCCACTTTTGTTTATTTTTCTTTAATTGAAAATTTATAACCCTGAAATTAAAGTTAAGCGGAAAAAATTAGTCCAAGAGGCTTCATGCTATGCCAGCATGAGTCCTTTTCCAGTTGCAGATGACTCAGTAAGCAAGTGAAGTGATGATTTTTGCCTTTCTCCCTGAATTTCTGTGTTCCATTTGTGGTACCCACCATCTGCAAAGACAAGGTTGTCATTACCATGTGCCAACTCCAGAGAAACATAAATGGAGGATCTAACTGTAGCCAACCAGAAAAATAGTAGAGCTGATGGAAACAGAACATGCCTGAAGAGAGGAACTCCTCAGAGGAGCTGTCAAGCAGAAAACTAGAAGTGAGATTATACAGCACCAGCACAAGTACAACACTACCTTCTTAAACCATAACATAAATCTTAGGATTTTGGTGGTGAAATCAGAGCAGAGGTCTGAAACCAAGGGGCTGCTTTCAACCAAGATTTCCATGGTCTGTGTCCTACACAGATAAGAAGAGAGTTCCCATTCCCGGATGACTGCCAAAGTTGTCCTTCTCTATTGGTTTCTTTTTTTCCAGCAGAGAGGGCTAGACAATTAGATATGCAGTTACTTATGATTTTTTTTCAAATACCAGAAGTTGAAAATAAGAGGCAGACTAGCCAGACAACACCAAGTTTCTACTGATCCCTTATCAAACAGACCAGAAACCAGGGACAGTTTCCAGTAATGTCATCTATGTTTGTCTAGATTTTACCTCTCTCAGGTCCAGGACAGAGGCCCATATCAAAGGTCCTCATCTCCCACACAAGTGCTCCACATGGCTGAGGAGTCTCAGAGTGCAGTGCTGCATCAGGGGTCTGAGGCTGCTAAATCAGCAGTCTTGGAGCTCACCCAGGTGCCCACTTTGTGCAGACATGTCACCAGTATGTCCTACATCCATCTCTACAGAGAGGCTCTGGCAATGCGTGCGCATCCGTCCTTCTGCTCGTCAGGTACAATGGATCACCCTCGGGTTTGTGAGAGATCCCTGCAGAGGCTAAGGACTTCCACGAGGCACTTGGACCATGTCGGGACAAAAACCTTTCCTCAGAGACTGTCTCTTACCTCAGACATTGCAAAACATTATTAGCTCAGCTACGGGTAGTCAAACCTGACTGGAAGGCTTTCTGCCAGTTTGCTTGTACCTGGCAGCCTCTGCCAGACCACTCACAATGACACCCTACAACCACAAAGTATACAAGTCATGATGCACAATGCACTTGAGCATTAACAGAGGTGTTACAACATGGATTTAGTTTTGTCCATCACACTCTCAAGGAACCCTTGCAGACGTCACCGGGCTCTTAAAGATTTACAGTAATACTAAGGAACAAACAAAAACCCACAGCTCCATTTCCCAGTATCAAAGGGAGAATTTGCTGATAGCACAGCAGCAGGCCACACTGACTGTGAGCAAACAAGCTCATTTCTGCATTGCCTGTAACTGACTTTTGTTGAGGTACTTAACTTTGATCTTTGATAAATAAAAATGTTGGCAGGTAGCTTCTTTTTATGCTGTTTCTGGAAATCCTGCACATTTGAAAATTTGGTGAGCTGGCCTGACTAATACATTCACGAATGCTGACATTTAGTTCACAGTTACTGCTGAGGTATAACCTGAGTTATTTTTCTCAAGACCACGGTCACATCCAGTTCTGAAACTGAATTGATTAGAACATAAGTAAAAATATTTTTGTGTTTAGATACAACAGAGAATTGTACTATACCTTTTTCCAGCAAAAGGACAATTTATGTCTCCAAAATTGAGAGCAAATGTTCTGTGGTGTCTGTCTCCGAAGTACCTAAGTGCAAAAGCAGACACTTCTGTTGAGTTAGTCTGCACAAAAAGGCAGCTGCCAGGGACGTACAGTATCACTGCTGCATTGGTTCACTCACTAGAACCTTTCCAGTTCATTTTCGAAAGTGCTGTAAAAATAAAGTGAAGCAGACGTGCCAGGGGACACTTTTGCAAGGGTACAACTTATACAACTTCCTTGTTTTAATTATCTAAGTGGTAGGTGGGTGGAGCACCTTCATAATTTGCTTTTCTCTTTTATTACTGAAATAAAGTATCTGAACTATGCGAGGATGCTGGGAGAGAGGTCGCTCTTATTGCATTCCTTTGCAGGCAGCATGGCTTTTTCAGGGACACCTGTCCGCACGAAACCCTGTAAACGCTTTTTAACAGGTCCCCAGGTAGTAGAAGGAACACAGCTGCTAAAGAGCGTTAATGGCAGGACAGCTGCTTGGCTGACAGAATTGGAACCAGCTTGGTGAATGTGCTGGGACTGTAAACAGGAATGAATTTTCCTAAAAGCTTTATAACTAGAAAGGTTTATTTTTGGAATATTAGCAAAATAAAAGGAGTTACAATGTTCCTTTAATTTTAAGTCAAAACATAATGACATGCAGCTTTTAAGAAGGTTTATTTTATAGCAAAATCTCAAATTGAAACAAGGTGGCTTCGAAACAACTTCAGAAATACCATAGATTTCTTCCTAGATGTATATATATATATAACATGTTTGAGCATTTATTTTTTGTCTTTAATATGTAGTAAAATTGATCATGAAATTCTGCTTTCCACAAACCATGCATCAGATATTGGGGAACACCATTCTGTCTGCCAAGCCTGTCACTGATAGCAAATGCTAGGTGTGTGGTGCAAGAAGGCACAACAAGGTATCTGGAACAGGTTATTCACATGCCAAAAAGATGAAATAGAGATCTTGTTTCAAGGACAGGCACCAAGATGAAGACCCCTGACTCCCAGCCCTCCCCCAGCCACAGCCTTCCTCTTGGAGTCAGAGCCATCCAATGCCAAGGAAGCGCCCTCTTGAGACAACCTCAGTGCAAGCTCAGAGGCAGAATTTTGAACCCAGACAAACACCAGCATCAGACTAGTTGCAAATAACTTAAATTCTTTTTGGAGTGTTAGTAAAGCAACACATTCTCTTTGGAAGTTCACCTAAGGACAGCAGAACACAAACTGCTTGCTACTCCCCCCACAGCACTTGCAGTGCAGCATGCCAGCCTGGATGATGAGCAGTACTTGCCTTGCCCTCTTGAAATGCCATCCCTACCTTTTTAGGAATAACAGAGACATTCTAAAATCTATCTAGACTTTATCATGTTTCTCAAAGTCTCTCAAAAGCATTTTCCGCTGTACATGCTTTACCAGCATCTCATCAAGGGATGAAAACAGTGGGTCTATCACTTGTACATAGCTCTTCACAGCTTCTCCTCTCAAGTCTAAACCAAGCTATGCTTGGTTTAAAGTTATTAATTGCCTTTTTCACAGCTGGCACCAGCAGCCTTGCATGTTGACTCAAAGTGTGATGTGATAATTAGGCAGGGTGAGGAATCTTTGTTAAATTTTGTTCTTTGGCACTATTTTGCCTTTGATCTTTGCTGCTCTCCTTTCCAGAAGAGTTACAGCGTTCCAGCAGAAGCCAAGGGTGGGCCTTTCATCAACCTGGGGGAAAAGCTTTGTCCTGTGCCCCACGGCACTCTCCTCTCAGTTTTAAACATCCCATTTGGATGACTGCTATGTGCTTGCTGGAGTGCCTGTGAGGTGCTTACAGTTGGAAAAGCATGTACGGTGCAGCCTCCATCAAAACACAAATCCCATCAAAAAATTAAAAGAGAAGTGGGAAGGAAATTCAGTAATGAAATAAAAAAGTAAGCAGGCTTTTAACAATGCCATGTCTTCATTAACTTGATTGAAACTTTGTATTTTACTCTGCAGGTTAGGAAGGCCATGGCACAATAAATGTAACATCCTGTAAAACCTATGTCCACTTCTCTCTTGGACTCCAAAGCTTCCCATATTCCAGAGTCATGCAGGCAGTTAAGCATTCTGTTTAATTTATTGGCCAATTAAAAACCATTTAACAGATGGTGTAGAAATAGTTACATAAACTCAGGAATAAATCCTAGAGCATTTATATATTTATGAATGAATCACTTTCCCAATTGTTCATTCTTGGGCTTTTGTCACTTATCATTTCATTGAGATCGGGCCTTTCTACTTGGCACAGCCTACTCCTCTCCAGACCTGGGATGGCATAAAATGCAGGGAGACAGCGGGCACACCTGAATCTCGTTAATCTTGTCCCTGCCATATTGTTAACAACACTGGCCTTTTAGCAACACATCAATGCAGAAGAAAAGCATCTGCTCCAGGAGACATAATTGGTAGGATTTTTGCAATATGCATAGAGCAAATAAATGAGAGAAGACTGTGTAGCAGTTCACTTTTTCCACCCCAGGAGGGATATGATTGCCTCTTACACTGTGATGTGTGTTGGACTATGTCCCACAGCTGTTCTGGTCCTAGAAATTAGGCATGGGTAGGACACCTGCAAGATGGGTAGGTAACTATGCTCATGACAATGAAGTTAATGTCAAAGTGGTTGTCTGTGAAGAAATGAGCTCTGTGATGTGTCATATAATAAAGAGTTACTCTTCAAAGATGCTTTCCCCAAGCCATTATCCTCACTGTCCCTTGGTCTTCCAAACTGAGCAGACTGAATATTAACTACCTGTTAGCAGGTTTTGCTTGCTGCTATGGCTCTTTTAATGGGGGTAATCAACACAGCTTATGCACATCATCTTCAGTTTCTTCTGGGCAAATGTGCGAAAATTCCAGTCGGAGATCTCATGTGACTGCTGGGAGGCTGATGCTGGTGCAGGAGCAGATATCTGGCTGCTCCATCTCTTATCTGATGGCTAGCATGTTGCTGCTCTTACCCCAGAGAGAGTTCAAGAGAATAATTCCCTTTAGGGGTATTAGACCTCTCTTTCACACACAATGGGCTGAGCCACAGAACTTTTTTGCCCTCTTATGCCAGTCTGCTTTCCCCCTCTTCCACATTGCGCTCCTGGCTGCAGCTGGCCATATCCGAAATTCAAGAGCTGGGATGCAAAACAGCAATTCACAGGTTGTTGTTAAACAGCCGCAGCAACAGAAGCACAGAGGTGGAAAGAGGCAAAGAAAGCCCCTTTCTTCTCCTCAGGGCCTAAGGATTATGCAGGATACACAATTTACAGGGCAGGGTTTTTTGTGGATTGGGTCAAAGAGGTAACCCGGTCCCAAGATGCAGCAAAGACAACACAGTGCTGGGTCACGTTAGCACTGGGCTGACCACGGACTGTAACAAGTCAGTCCTTCCTGTGGCTTAAGCTTCTGCAGTAAGTTTTACAGGATGCTTCTTACAGAGACTGTCCCTGTGGGAGTGAGACAGGCAATGCACTGGACTAGGTAAGACCTAGCAGCACTCTAGGATGATCACTGTTTCCCAATGAAGTTAATTTAAACACATTTTCGAAAGTGTGGCTCCATTGTAACTGAGACACCGTACATCCCAGCTAACTGCACGTCTTCCAGGCTCACCACTGTGGGGGTTTTTATGACATCTCCAAATTACTTCTACTCCACAGGTACCACCAATGTTTGGAGCGATTTCCATGCCTTCAGTGAATAGTGCTTAAATCATTCCTTTTCCGACTGGGGCTATTGCCTTTGTGCTTTTAGTTTTCCATGAGGGTCTCTTCAAGCTTCTGTCAAACTCCTGTTACAGGCAGCCAGATAGAACCAGACATAGAATCAAGGGCTCATCTGTTGCATGTTCTAATTTAAGCACCTGTGTTCACTGGACTTTGAGCGCTACACACATGAAAGAGAGAAGACAATTCGATGGCAGGAAAATGGCCTACCAGAGGCTCCACTGGGGCTGAGCCTCTCTCTGAGATTATTCTGAACTGGAAAAGGTATAAAAAATTCTTTGAATCTGAGAGGAAATAAAAGTGATTAGAATCTCTTCTTGCTTCTGACAACAGTGGGTTCTGAAGCAGCTGGTAGATTTTCAGATTTCAATTAATCCAGACAGCAAGAAGTGAAATCACATTGCAAAAATACGAAGCCTGCTATACACCAGCGGAAAAATGAGATGTGAGAGACGGCAATTCTTGAACAGAGAACACAAATAGAAGGGAAAAAAAAAGCCTGTCTGCAACTGAACCCAGGTTGTGGGTATCCTGTGGCAGAACACTCAACAGCACGTAAACAGACCTTGAAAATTTGCTCAGATTTACCCAAAGAAGAGAACCCAGTGGACCTACCTGACAAAACGGATAGATGACAAAAGAGTGGGAGCAAAAGGCAACGAGGCTGTTTAAGTTGGAACCAGCAAGAGATGGCCCCTGTAACTTGAGTCACTCTGCCAGCTAGTGCTTACCACGATCCTGCCCAACAGCTCTGGGCACATGCAGCACTTCCTATGACAGGATTTCCTCAAACTGCCCTTGGGTTAATTTCAGGACACAAGAATTATACCAGAACATGCAAGGGTTTAGATTGCCCGGATCTCCAATAGGTACTAAGTTCAACAGAGACGGCATTTTTTGACTGTGGGAAAACCAGTTGAAGAATATGATTCGAGCCTGGAGGAAATTTTGGGAAAAAGAAGGGTGCTAGATTGACAATAACAAGAAAGAGTCTGCTTAAGGCAGGGGGGAGGGGGTCACTTCAGTTGAATTCTGCCTCTGACAGACAAGGAAGACATAAAAGCATTGCTCAGAGTAATGAAATATGTATTGGGAAATTTGTTGTTCATTGGTCTGATGGAGCAGGGACAGTGTAAAAAGTTGAAGCGCTGGAAGAATTAAAGATGTCCCAGAACTGCTTATATATCAGAAAGAATAATATTTAAATTGTTCAAGGAAGTTATTTCTTCAAATTCTGACAGCAAAATATGGTCACAACTGGCAACTGATGGCTTGAGACATCAGGAGCTCTAGCAGTGAAAGAAGACCGCTGCAATTTTAAGCCATGGTTTGAAATATATTTGATATTTTTACTGATAGGAGCCTTAAGAACTTCAAATTGACTGTAAACTCATTACTATCTTTGCCAGACACACATTTTGCAAAGTGCAACTGTATTTATTTTTTCCCAGCTACCAAAAAATGATCTGCAAGGCAAATTTAAGTGAGGCTGATAGTGCAGGCGTAGGCATTTCAGCCTTCAAGGAAAGTCTGGGGTAACAAACTAAAGTTGGTGGGAGCCAATCTAACTTTAAAAGCCTTGCCTAGATGAAATACGGACCATGAAATGTGTTCTTGCTGGAACAACTGCTCAGGATGTGACCCCGCAGAGTGAGTGTAACAGCCTGTGGGTTGTGTTACAGCTATTGGGTTGCTGGGGTTTTAAGTGCTGTTGCTCCATTGAAAAGAAGTCATGGGACTGAGAACTGTGCTTTAAAGGCTTAAGGCACTCAGGCAGAGACGCCAGGTCTGGGTTAGGACCCTGAGGCTGTCGTCAACACTAGGCACAGCCAGTTGAAAATTCATATGGGAGAAAGTAGCTCTTTTATAAATGCCCTCAGAGCCTATAGTCTGAAGGCCAAAGTCGAGTGATGAAATGCTGCTGCTGTTCAGGATCTCCCTACTGACATATAGCATGGCCTCGGGCAAGTGCCTCCACCTTTGGTATGCTTCAGGCTCGACATCTGGAAAACTCAGAAAATTTGATGAATTCCATGGAAACGCCACGTGAAGCTACTGATAGCTGTCAATGGCTCTTCTTTTTCCGAGTGTGAAGTCCACTAAATGCCGAGAGTGGCTGACAACAATAAGTTTTGGATCAGGCTTTAAATAAAATCTATATTACTACTGTCTGAGTAGTGAAGTGGAAGTTTTTAAAGCAGCTCTCTAATGTGTACTAGTCTAAACTGATAACCTTGTAAAGAAGCCACTTGGGAATTTCTTCATACAACTTTCCTGGTCAGAAAACACCAACTTGACCAAAAAAATCAGTTGCTGGTTTGGGTTTCGGTTGTTGTTTTTTTTTCAGGAAGCAGTCACTTTAGATAAATTTCACAGTGTAGAAAATATTAATGAAAATGCTTCCAGAGCAACAAAATATTTTGGTTTTTTAAAAAGATCACACAGCTAATTTCAGTTAAAAATTACTTTTGTTTGAGAACTCTTCATAGCTACCTGGTAGTTATAGCAGAAAAGTAAGTCCACAGCCCAAGGGAAAAACTTCTGACTGACTGCAATTGGGATGAAAGCCATGGTTACAGAACCAAACTGGGGGACAGGAAAGCAGTTCCTGGTCCAGTACTAGCCATGGTAATATCAAGCAAGCTGCTGCACAAGCACAGAACCACCCCTTTTTAACTCTTAATGTGCTGTGCTCAGAAAGAGCAAGACAATTCATGCTGGGAAACTGAAGGCATGTTGAACATCTATGGAATGGCACAGATAACTAATTGCTTATTCTCATAAAGTTAAAGAATCTACTAGTGAGGTAATGAAAAAGAAGGAAAACAGCAAATTTAGAAATTGTGAACTCATAACTGCTTTCTGAATTGATTCCTTTTTTTTAAGAGTTTGAATGGGACAAAGGAAGGAAAGTTACACACTGCTGTGGGTAACAAAGCCGGCAGGAAATATGGTTAGCAGTTAAAAGAACGTACACGATAACGCTTACCCAAGTTCACACGCAAGAACAAAATATATCTCCTCTTCCCACCACTGTCAGAAAAATGTAGGGTCCGATAAAGAGCGTTGGCATTACCAAAGTGCCCATATAGAAAGGGTTTAGAAAAAGTATCACAGCACATCAAAATCTGAAGGAGCAGAGGCAGGTGAGTGCCATGATTCAAAAGAAGAAAGTGAACTTGAGATGGAAAGGAGAGATCTGCCTCATGTCAGTCAAATAGAGAGGGGTACAAGCCTCAGCATTAAAATCCATGTTTCGGACACCTATACTGATCTGCAGGCTCCACTCAGCAGTTACAAAGGCAGAGGCTGGGCTGTACCTATGGTGTCTGAGGGCAGCACATCCATATCTAAGTACAGGGAGTCTCTGAATCCTGGTTTCACTGAGAGGATGCTCTCCAGAGTTGCCCTTCTCAGGTACTTCTGTGCTTCCAAATTGTGGTGTACTTTTAGTGAGAACTGACTTTAGATGAGCTGTATACTCTCAATATAAGGAAAATACAGTGCAGATGCAGGTTCCAAAGAGCCTTAAAGGTTAAAAATACTTAGGTGCAGGGATCTGCTTCGGAGCCATGTATATTAAACAAAGATGAGCCATAGCTTGCAAAGGAGTGGCCTGCTTGAGTCTTCATTCATGTAATAGATTTTATGAAAACCCCATTACTCTTAAAATAAAAAATCTAATTATCGTGTTTCTATTGTGTCAGTTACTATAGCGCTAGAATTAGGCTTCAATCCCCTTCTCCTTCAAAATTACTATCTTTGCACTTCTTGGCTTTAACTGGATGAAGAAATGCTGGAATAGAATGAAAAACTACTTCTTTTGAAATGTTTCCAACCCAGCTAAAAGCTGTCTGTATGAGAAATCTTTCAAGAAAATCTGTCCTCGTCTTATATCCAGCTGGGCTGCATCCAGTTCCAAAAGTACTTGCTGATGGTGGGAGAAAAGTATCTGGATATGGACAGTTATGTTATTTGAGCCTCTGAATTCTGGATTGTGAATACAAACAACTCTAGAAACACCAGAGAGATGTGTTAAGGACAATAACAGAAGGGAGAGGTGAATTGAGACAGCTTCCTCTTCTGAGGAAAGGCCACCCAGCCTCTCTAGTCCTGCTGTTACTGCCCTTACCACTTCACAGATGCTTTTCCTGCACTTTCCAATGTTGCTTTTCCCTCACCTCTGCTCTTCTCAAAGGCAGCAGCTCATAATCCCCTACCAGCTTTCTAGGTGTTTCATACACCTTTCTCTTTTCTTCATGTTTTGAAAGTGAAATCTGTCATTTGCCAGCACAGAGCTAGTCTATGTCCTTCAAAACACCTCCTAAAGCTCTCCTCTGCCATCACACCCAGAAAAATCTGGAAAGAGGCTCCCAAGGCGCTGTTCCACAGCCCAACATACCACAACCATTGGTGTAGATGCACTGTTTTCCCATGTTCCCTCACCGCTCGGTAAGCACTTATCTGGCAAGCCTGAAGGAGGCTCTGTTTTCTTTCTCTGTTTATACAACACCGAGGTTCTTATCTGTGGCTAAGTCTCCTTGATCCTATCATCACACAAATAACAACAGGTAATGATTTAAAAAAAAAGCCAAGCAAAACCATAAAGCTTAGTTGTTTGAATTGCTTTCATGCAGTGTTGAAAAATCATTATTTGATAGTACCAGAAGTGACAGAATCTTGTTATTTTTTTACACTGCTGGGTTGTTCCAGGGTTTTTTTCAACGATCACTGTCAGTTCTAATTCTCCAAACAGGCAAAAATTTGGGTGGAAATCCTGTCTCCACTGAAGTCAAGAGACGGATTTCCATTGGCCTCAATGAGCCTGGAATTCACCCGGTCACAACCCAGAGAAAGAATATTTGTAGTAGCAAACCAAATAAATATATCACTGTTTTTCTGTGAAAAATCAATTTGAGACCCCTTTTTCCTGGCAAGAGTTATGCATAGCGATATAATATGAGATACAGCAGTACTTGGAACAGGAAATGACTGCGGACACATTGTCAGGGCAGTGCTGTGCTATGCCAATGGCTGAAGCAGAGAAAACTCATAAGAATTCTTTAAAATACTCCAGGAAATAAAATAAAACAAAATAAAAAACAAACCCAGAAATAAAATAGAGTGCACAATGAAAATACCAGAGTTGAAATTTCTGTGAGCTTGAGAGGAAACAAAGAGATGGGAAACTATATTGAAAGAAAAATAGCACTGCATGTTGGGTGCCAGTGAGATGCCAGGTGTTGCCCTTTGCAAAGGAAAGAAAGCATCTTGACAGAGATTGTCAAGAACTAGAGTAGCAACACAGCAGAGTACCCGAGGGAACAACAACCCTACAAAATATCTTAATATAGAAATTGGGTTCAGGATGTAACAGCTTTGTTAGACATCCAAAGAGTGATTTTCCTATTCTACGGAATGAATATCAACTGAAGCATACATGTGTGTACTCAAGAGATCACATGAAACAGAAAAGAACTCTTTCATGGATTATTAATTACGTGTTTGTTGTCTAAACATGGGCAACTAACCCTTAAAGGTGGGAGGCCTATGCCAGAAGTACTAGAAGCAGAACATCACTGTGAATCAAAGGACATAAAAGATGTGCTCTACATCAGATATCAGTGACTTTTTCAGGTATTTAAAAACCTTGCTTAAAGAAACACTTACTCATCACGTTAAGTCAGAGCATTATATAGCAGAGGGTAGTTAGTGGGTAGTAGGAGTGAGAAATAGCCCAGAAACATGAAATAGCTGTCTACAAAACCAGTGACTTTGTGCCTGAGTGTGACTAGAGGCCCTATGCTTGTATACATGTGACAGACACATTGGTTAAGGATTTTGGGGGAAGTGACTGACCACTTTGTTTCCTGCTCACTGCTAATTCAATCAAAACATTTCTCTCACTCTTTTTCTCTTTGTTTGTCTGCTCGTTGTTTGTTTTAATTAAAAGATTAATATACTTTTCCCACTGAAAATGCTATTGTTTTGGAGGAGTTCTAACATCATACAGACAAAAATATTTCAGGTGAATAATTTTATAATTACATGTGAGAGAATTACTACTGGAACACCAGCTTCCAACAGAAATGTTGAATTCTCATGACAATATAAAGTAATTACTGGAGCATGAGAAACATTCTTGTAACATGAGCTACAACAATGCATAGTTTATATCATATAATAGGGGATATATTTCTACAGCATAAGAACATCATCAGAATCAAGTGTTTCATCAAAAGTGTAACTGGCAAGGTTCCAAATTGCATTCAAACTGATGATCATTTATGTCATATCAGTCACATTCAGTTTGTAATATGCTTATTCACTGCAGTGCATGTTGCACAATTCTAAATGTTCCTCATTCCAATGTATTGTATAATGAGTTTTCATTTTTTAATACTTCCTTACTTCTTCTGGATGAGATACTACTAAATAGTTTCTGTATATATGCTTCTAACTTCTAAGAAAATTTTTCGTGCATTTGACGCATATTTGATATGAACACTCTAGGAGAGGGTTTTTGCTGGCGGAAACTCGGTCTCTGGGCACAGAGTCTGTGGACAGGTTATCCATGCACACAGACCAGATCTGTTGGGGAAGCAAGCAGTGCTCATGTGCACTCCACTCTAATGCAACAGTCTACATCATCAGCCCAAAATGGACTTGAAGGGCAAATGGACATGCCCCATATAAGGACCAGAATAATATAGTTTTTAGCCCAGCTGAAATCTTTTCACTGAATTTTGGTCCCTTCCTTAAGCTGTGGCTCATATATCTGTGTCTTCACAGTTGTTTAAACTCCAGAAGACACAAGTTCTCTTCTATCCAAGGAGTCACTTCTATTTTCTTTAGCTTTTAAATATATTTTGACATAAGAATATTTTTCTTCAAAATATTTCATAATAATACAGAATTGCTCATGAAAGTGAGTGACTTCTGGCTCTCAGATCCAGGACAAGAGCTGCAATGCACTATCATGGCATGAGACCTTAATTTTGTTTCCTTTCTTATGTGAGCTCTCCCCTGCAACTCTCCCTCACAGTCCCCAGCCCTACAAATTGTACAACATGGGTAGACCCCACATATGTAACTTCCACCCAATAGATGAATGTGCATTGGCCATTGTATCCCAATTCTTTATATTTTAAATACTTCCATTTTTTAAAATTTTTTTTCTCTCCTTAACCAGACCAAATGGAATTAAAAACCCAATGTTGACTTTTTTTTTTTTTTTTTAATCTTGGGAAAAATAATTTTAAAATTAAATAGGAGAATTGAATAAGAGCTTGTCATTTTCCTCCTTCCTTGCAGTCCTTTTTATCTTCACACCACAATTTTCCTTGATTCAGACCGTTGTTATATCACAAGCTTAGCTGACATCCTGGTAGCAATAAGGGTTGTGAAGATGTAAAATGAATGGCAAAGAGAACTGTGCTATTGCCTTTGTCACACAGAGGCAGCTTTATTTGCGAATTGGGAGAGTTGCTTTCTTTTAATTTATGAAAGGAAACAGGAGAAAGAATAAATGAGACAAATAAAAATGCCACGTTGCTACTACGTACGTAGTCATATCGTAAGGAAAAGCTCCTCTGGCAATGAACTTTCCAGGGTTACTTTGCACCAGCAAAAGCAGGAAGATAACCTTAGACAGCAAATTAATTCATTTTTATTAAATGCAGCCGCTCCTCATTTCCTATGTGAAAAATTAGTGCTATATATTAGCTGTAGCGCTTGCAGTAGGAGGAGTGCTTGCAGAAAGAATTAGTACCAGAAATTTTGTCAGCACATGCTCCCGTCTTCTAGGTTTTTATGCCACAGCACATGGAATGGGTGGTTGCTCTATAACGTGAAGAGCAGAACCAAGCTCTCACAGCAATGATCTGTGTGATACCCACCAAGCAGGCAGCACAAGCACAGCTCTTGTTAAAATGAATGCAGACAGAAGAACACCCATGAGGTGCAAGACCTCAAATCAACAGAAGCAGAAGCGAGCTTAATTCCACAAAAATAAGCCTCAGGATGTTGGTACACTTTAGGACTTTCTACAGTTGGTGTAAAAGTGGCAGAGGGCATGAGGAAGCTGTTCGAGGAATAATGACAGATCTGTTTTAGAAACAGGATACATGCCAAAATACCTTTGTGGGAGCAAACAATGCACATTGTGCAAGCGTGTAAAGGCAGATGAGACTTTGCAGGTCTATAAAACACAATAAAGTAGTCCACACTAGTGGGTACAGAGATTAGAACCCAGAAGTCTCACTGGTGAGAGCCATTGTTTCCACTGAAAGACAGAGAAGTATTTTGTATTTGAAGGATTTGAAGGAGCTGAGTACACAACACCATAGATATGCAGCCACCAAAATTGTTAATTTCAGTGAGCAGAACAGAGGAGAGAAACATAAAAGAAATGTGAACTGATGGGGAACAGCTGAATTAAAGAAACCCACAATCTTAAAAAACCTCATAATAGCCTAACGGAAGAAAAGACACTGTTTGAAGGTGGTTTTATCTCTTTCTCTTATTCACTTAGATATTTTACACTCAGTTCAGTTATTTTGTTTTCTTTCATTATTCCCTGAGGAGCAATAAAAGCATATTCCTGGCAACTGAGTTTTTGCAGGATAAATAGATGAGCAAAGATGTTTCCTTATGCCATCCTAACCTCCGTTTGTATGGTCTTTTTTAGATACTGTTCATAAGAAACTGTTTACAACAGAGAAAAAGTCTCAACTGATGAGCAAATAAAGACACTCTTAGTGTCACCCTTCCTTATGCTGAGATCTTTCAGCCCTGCATACACTACCAAAACTCTTATAATCACAATGCTATTTTAATTAACATACTGGCTATTTAAGTTTGCATAGCAGTGAAAGAGAAGAGAGTTGTGATGCACAGCAAAGCAGAACTCCCTCCACATTACATCAGAGTAGGTCTAGCAAA
Organism: Falcunculus frontatus; assembly: GCA_013398115.1. Taxonomy (NCBI): domain Eukaryota; kingdom Metazoa; phylum Chordata; class Aves; order Passeriformes; genus Falcunculus; species Falcunculus frontatus. The sequence continues at coordinate 276,615 of VZRV01002447.1, read as the reverse complement.
GTCAGACCATCTATGAAGTCTTTGTAACAAATGCAAAAGAAATCATCCTAAACTAACACATCGTTCTTGAACTTAGCTCAAGGTGTGCATTAAGAACATACCCAACACTGAGAGCCTCCGCAAATTCAAAAATGGTGACTCATTTTCAACAGTGACCATGCTGTGATTGCGTGCAAAGAGTACAACAATATAATAGTGACTACATTAATCTGTAACAGAGAAGGCAATGGAAAAAAAGCAGAGGAACTGCTGACCAAACAGTGTTTTGAGAACAATTTTTGATATCAGATACAATAATGATAGCCAGGTTACCAATATATGACAAAAAGATAATTAATGTCTTAGAAGCACCGATATTGTATTAAGCTATAAATTAGATAACAGCTTGTTCTCAACTGGTTTGTTTGTCCCAGTATCACCACCTGCAAGCCATGGCAGAGGGAGCATGAAGGCCTTGTGAAGAGCTTGGTTACCTAAATATTCTATTGCTCGTCTCCAAGCAATACTTATCCTGGTCTTTTTTTTAGAAATTGATACAAATGCCACACAGCAACATGGCTATGATAGTGCTTTTGAAGGAGATGGAAGTCCTTTGCATAGCTGTTGTCTTTTGTGGAATACCTTTGAGTTTATAATACAGGATTATTTGGCAATACATTCCAATTTCTATTCAGATTCAAGGTAATTTCTTACCTGTAGAATGCTGAGAAGATAAAGAAGATAAAAGAGAATAAAAGTGAAAGTAGAAATAAAATAAGATCTCTTATTAAATATGTTAAATGAGAACCCTCTAGCTAGTACAAATCAATGCTTAACTCCTAACTCCAATTGTTATTATCTTTCATAGGCACAATAGAAATTCACCTTATCCACAGACATGAAGACAGAACAAATGCTCATTTTCTAAATAAGAAGGGGTGGAAAGCAGCCCAAACCCCTCATTTTCCTCCTCATCCTACAGACTACAGAGCTACAAATGTCCCTGTGTCATCCTGTCAATACTGATGTCAGTGTGTACATAAACACATCTGTCTTCTTTATTTATTCAGTCATCAAAATTCCAAGTCTGCAAGCTAGTCATAATTATGCCTTCTAAAGAGGCAGGCACCTGCCATTTACTCTACCTTTTTCAATTACATCTAATTGAAGACTTGAGCTCAAATAGAGGAAGGGAGACAAGAGTTCTTCAAATTGTCTAAACACTCTCTGTTGAATAGAAAAAGAGAGATTTCCTACCACAGCTCAAAAGAAGTCCTCCGGCATGACTGGCATAATAAAGAACTGGAATACGAGATGCATTTCCTTCCTCTAAACACCGAACCCCGTGAGGATATTTTTTACACAGATGATGGCTCACAGCCAGAAGAACAGCCCCCTTATCCCTGCCCTCATTCCCCACCTCCCACCACTGCTGAAGTTAAGCCATTAGAGAATTGTTTTGAATATAAGAACTTGTCCTTGGCAACTTCCAGTAATTTTCTCCTTTCAAGAGCACCCACATGGTGGAGGACAGCATGTCAGAAACGGAAAAAAAAATTAAACAAAGAAACCAAGTTTGTATGTGATGATACAGATGAGATGACTGATAGTATATTATCCTCTCTGAGTACAGCTGTAAACTCCTTGGTAACAGTAACCTGATAATCCCTGTGCTAGAGTAACCTTCTAGGAATTGAAGAAGCTGGAAAAAAACCCCCCAGCTGGCTCCACTTACATAAGGGATGTAATTAAGCCTAAAAGAGAGGATGATTTCAGCCTGTGTGATCTGCATTAAGAATAGGTCCCTGAGAGCATTGTTGAAAAGGTACTTCTGGTACTTGTGTGTGTGCACACACGTGTCTTGGGATTTTCCCTTTCCTCAGACAGTGACACAGAAGTTTCCATCAAGAGAGAGTGGGAGGGCATCATTTGGAGAGAAGATGGGAAGAGGCAAAGAAAGAAATCCTTCTATCATGGGATGAAAATGTTGACCATGTTGGTTCGCCTCTCAAATTCATAGACAAGAAACTACAGCTAACATACTGTTAGTAAATGAGACTACTTATACTAAAACCAAAATGGCCAAGTGGAAAACCTCTCACATCTGTTAAGAGGGAACTGGTGGTAAGTTGTGTAACAGGAAAAGCAGAGTAGTTAAAAATAAAACAACCCATCATCAAATCAGTGATACATCCACAAAGATGCCCCAGCATAATCCTTTAGTTCATTTATAATCAAAGCTAAAATGCTGTTTGTAATCTGAACAGAGGATATTACTACATCAGAACTTCCTAGTCCCACTACTACCTTCCTAAGTGCAGAGTGAACCTGTAGTGATCATATGTTTAATTTTAAGATAATGGATGATGAGAGACATTTAGCCATTGAGGACTCTGTACATAAAAATTTAAGCGAAATAAAGGAAATAGAAACGCTATAATGGAGTTGTCCCAGCTGTTAGAAAGCCTAAAGGAGTTAATGCTGTTGAGTAAAAGCAAGGAAGAACTCAGCTAATTTTCATTATTTGTATAATCTTCTGGAAAATGTAAACAACTCTATCAAGGGAAGAAGAACGGGAGATTCTCTTCTTCTGTCTTTCCACCCATTTTTTCTCTTTCTACAGAGAGCTGTAGGCTGATGTAGTCATCATTAAACAGTCTCACAAAATCAAGGTGATTCTTTCAGACCTTCCTGGACGTTCCAGAATACCATTCATCAATGGGTTTTATGCAGAATGCAATGTCATGGGCAGGAACCTCAGGGGCAAACACACTGCACTAACACCACCAGCAACTAGCTAAGCTGTGTGCACCTGCCCTTTTATCTCCTGCTTTGAGGGGCAAGAAACAGAAAAAAATAGTTAATTTGCTTTCCTAGCTAGATGCTCCAGTAGAAAAGATATCTGCCAGGCCACAAAAGCACAGTAAGAAAAGAAGATCTATTCTGTGGGTTGTAAGTGTATACTTTTAATTTTACTGTGTAGCCTCTTTTTGTAATATATAGAGTATGAGAAGAACTTGATTTGCCAGTGTCACTTGAATAGCTCTCCTTATGTTCACCTCTAGTATCTCTTTTTGTAGTATTGCATATTTCTTCTCATTCTTGTTTATTTCTCCTAGTATCTCCATCTTTCATTGGTATTTCCAACCAATTCCTGAGCAGATGATACTGCCTCTCAGACAAGGGGACAGACATACAACTAATTATTTTCATGTGTGGATGCATATTGACGGTGATGGGGGTTGCCAGATTTGATGATACAAAACATGCAAAGAATCATGCTCAGTTCTTTAGGATTACTTAAATGTTTTTCACCAGGTGAAAGACCTGGTCTTGGTTTTTATAAATTAAAGAGAAGCATTTGAGAGACCACTCTACTGGCCAAAAAATGCAAAATTGGTGACCTTAATGGAATGGTTAGAAAGATTCACTTAGCTAATTGGCTTCCCTGCCAATTCATTCATTCATGCCCCTGGGAAACTGAAGCATGATTTCACTAAATACATGTCATGGTTTGTGTGCAGGTGAAAAGGGATACATGTATGCAGTAAGCCTGCACTCTTTCCTTTACCTTGGCAGCATCGCTCTCCCTTCCTGTTGATTTTATTGGCCTGAGATGAAGAATAAAGGCACTTACTTCCCTCTCTTTCACTGACATGAGCAAAAAGCCTAGTTGTTTGACAGCACATGTTCACGATGATGTCCAAATCCAGGGAGAAACTAAGAAACTGTATTCAAGTCTTTCTCTCTTCACCAAAGGTCTGAGCATTAATCCAGTTTAAGATAGGGGGGCAGGGGCACAGGGAAGCAAAACTAAAACAAGCCAAAGAGTGCTTAGGTAGACAGCAAGTGATGCAGGTGAGTAAACCAAGATGACGTGGCACATCACTGTTGCAGTGACTGAGAAATATGAGATTGCTGTGGTGGGTTCAGGGCTCTGCAGGTGTATTTCTCTCACAACACTGAAAACAGATTTCAGACCTGTTATGCACAAATGTTATACAGAGCTAATTCCTACCTTTGCAACAAGAAACACTGTAAGTAAATTATCTATTATATTCATGTCCATTATTAGACCTTCTTTAATCCATGCACCACAAATGTAGAGCCCAACAACACACACTGAGCAATAAGAAAAGCCAGAACTATCTTAATATCTCTTGTATTAATATATTTAACACACTGCTACTTACTGCACGTTACTCTAAACTGGCACTCACTGCTTCACTATTCCTTTTATTTCATAGTCACTGTTACTTCAATATTAAAGTTGTTTCTTGGTCACATGCTTCAAATAATTAGGATAATTAACAACATTTGTGGTTTGCCTCCTATATGACTTGGCTTTTTCATTGCTTATTTTCAAGAGGGGAACCCTGTTCATTCTTTTTGTACATACATAATCTACAGTTCCATTTTTTTTTATTCAACATAGCACAATTAACAGAGCTTTTGTAAAAGCCTTAACAGCCTCACAGACCCACAGTCTGTGGGTGAGACTGCATTTAATACTGTGCAAGCAGAATAAATAAAAGGTAGGCAGGGTAAACTGAACTTTAGCCTCCAAAGCATGTTTTTACTCTTAGAATGGGACAATCCCCTTTCATGCATGCTAAAAGGGGAAAGTAAAGCACAGTGTGTTCTTTGGTGCAGAACGAGGCTGCTCCAGAGCTCAGCGGGGACTCCTGCTGAAGGCTCCCCTCAGAGGGAGCAGGGAGCCAGGGACACTTGCATCTCCTGGACAAGAGAGCCTGGGTTCACAGGCAGCCTGAGCATGTTACATCCCATCAAAAACAACACTGAGCCATTGAAACATCTAAAAAAAAAGTGTGGCAGGACAAACACAGCACAAGCTCCATGTGAGGCAGAGAACTGCTGTGATGATGCCAAGCTGCATTGCCACCAAGCTCTGACAAGCAAACACTTGTCATATGGAGGTAGTTTAAGAAGTTACCTCATGTTGTAACATCCAAATGTACAGTGCTGCTTAGGAATATTAATGTTTTGGCTCTGTGCAGCATTGTACTATGTTGACATAACCTTAGTTTTTCCCTTGCTAGATGTATTCTCTCTTCCCTCTTTAGCCTGTTTCATGTTGCTTCAGATTTAATTTGTTTCCTGAGCATTTGTTAGGGGAGCTGAACGAAATGGGGTGGCACAAACTTTCCCAAGGCAGTATTGGCGTTCCAAGTGTGGTGAAATGGTGTAATATGCAAGAGAACAGACTGCAGATATTCACTACAGCAAAAGGCAGGTTTGTTTTTTCTAGAAATGTTTCATTTGTTCTAGCAGGTGTGTCTGATACCTTTTGCATAATGATAAACCCACACACATTCTTCATGCAAATAGTGACCCAAGAGTTGCTCTGAGTTGCTTCAAGTAGTAAGTGCGTGTAACAACCTGCACTTACATACACACTGTGTGTTTACAGAGCTTTCATACAGTGCAAGGTAAACAGAGCCCATTGTGCCAGGGCAGGGACACACAGGGCTGCTGGAACAGAGGTGCCATACCATGACCAAGGCAGTCAGAGCGAGCCGAAATTGTCAGAAAAGCTCTTCAGAGATACTGGGAGAGTCATACATCTTATTTTTCTCCTCCTTTCTGCAGTCAGAAAATATGTTTCTCTTACATGTGTTATTTGAAATGCCTCACCTATATCAACTGTTCCTGTTCCACAGAGGTTCGGGGAGCAAGGTATGGGAGCAAATATGGAGGCTCACCAATGTGGACCTTACATGCTGTGACCACTGCACACTTGGGTACCTCCATGTGCTCCATTGATCTGCCTTGGAAACTCAACCTTGATCAGCAGAGAGTTTCTCTCATCCTGTCTCACATCCGCTAGCTTTCTCTTTCCTCAAATCTTCCAGGTGCCTCAAAGATCAGCAGAGCACTTCTTATACCGGTTCTCACCACTAGTTAGTTCAGATTATTACTAAGAGCTTCTTCTTTTCTTATTAGTGGTTTCACTTCACAATTGAACCCAATCCTGAAAGGCTGATGGACATCTTCTTAATAGGAAAAATAAATAAGAATGTTTGTCCAAACAGTTATTCTGGCAAACATGTCTGTGAGCTAGCTTGTTGACAGTCCTTTAATCCACTGTACTTGAAGGAAAGTGGAAAGGAAAGAAATAAAAACCAGAAGCATTTCAGTTTGTGACAATGTCCTAATGCACCTAGGTCTGCTTTTTCAACACAGAATTGCCACTCTAGATGTAACTCTGATACACTAAAGTATTAAAGTATCTGAACTTTCTACCTCGAGCCAGGAAGTCAAATCAGCACTCATGTCTGATGAAGAACCTTCACAACACCACGGCACCTGTCTGAGCTTAGAGATTGTAAATTACAACAGATGAGAGGCAGACATTTGCTTGCATCTCTGTTTTACCTGCTCTTTGGTGTCTACAAACTGTGTTTGACAGTAAATAGTTTAGCTTCACCCATTTGATCTTGCACTGAAATGAACTAAAGTGCTGACATCACTCACCTCTGAGTGTTAACTGGAGCTGTAACCACCCGAAAACCAAGATCCTGATATGCTTTCCAGACCACATGGCCCACTTCAGTGTTTTTAATGCCTTCAGGACAGTCAAACATATATCTTTAAACAATGTAAGTCATCTACAGTGCAGTTTAAGTTTCCAGGTTTGACTTTGCACGGGAACAGGCAGGGAGTGACCAGTCAGCAGAAATGTGTTTGCAGAGGCTGGCACCCCTGCATGGAGACACAGTGTCTGCGTGAGTGCCCAGCCTAGCAGCAACAGCCCTGGTCCTCCCTGCCTCTGCTCCCGTGCTGCCAGGAGCCAGGGAGGATGCGGGAAATGGGCTGTAGCTGCAGGACTTTAGGAGGCTCTAAATGGAAGTTTCCCCACCAGGACTGAGGTATGGTCCCTTGGGAGATTTACCTGGTTTTCAATGGGGTTAGGATTTCATCTGGTAATATACTTACCACTCTAAAACTTGCTAAACTGCACAGACATTTGATAACCGGATAATTAATAGTGTTCATGCAGAGAGTTCCTGTGAAACATTGGACTCCCACTACAAGTCAGTAAATATTTTATGCCCATTTGGGTACAGCTACAATATGCCATAGTCAGCAGGGTAAACCAAGAAAATTCACATGGGTTGCCTGGGACAGATTCTGACCTCTGCATCTTCTAATCCCTCAAATGTGTGATGAGTTTTGTCTTTCTCTGTGACCAGTTTCATTCGTTTCATAGTATCCAGTTTTAGTAAAAGCACTAGAATTTGTCTCAGTATGACTAAGAAAAGTAGCTAATAATTGTCATCAAGCTTATCTCTTTGGCATTTTAGCTTGAGTTCCTACTAATAAAGAACTATTTGAGATTTTAACAGAAATGTAAATGTTGAAGTTTCACAGGTCATTGAGTTTTATAATATTGAGTCATTGGGCTATTATACATTGATCGAGCAAATAGCAAATGGTGTGACTTGCCAAAGGGCATTACTCAAATATTGACCAGGAATTGATGACAGTCGGCTACTCTCCAAGGAATACAAAAGTTAACAGGAAATTTCTATCTGAGGCAACTGCAAGCTTTTGCCTTTGGAGAGGCAGTTCTTTTGGTTCCTCTTTGTTACCATCTTTTTTAGTCTCCTCTGCTACATCCAAACACTCTTATCATAAACAGAAATGTACTTGGATTAAATGCTTTCATTTATGTCAATTTTTTTAGTTTATCTCTCAGTCATCTCTTATTTCCAACAATCTGTATTGATTTCTTTAGCTGATCATACCTATTCTTCTCCTTATATTTCAAAATTCTTTTATTATGATGAGATATATTTTTATTTAATTATACATATATAGGTTTCCACCTATGCCAGGAAAAGTAGCCTGGGAGGAATACAGAGGTATTGTCCAGGATCATGTAAGAAAAGCTAAATCTCTAATAAAATTAAATTTGGCCAGGGACATTAAGGTTGACAAGAAAAGCTTAGTACAAAGAAGGGAGATTTGGGAAAATGTGGTCCCTGTCCAGAGAGAAACAGAAGACATGGTTACCCAGGATATGGAGATGGCCTCAGTTTTGACCAACAAATGATTCAGCCACACTGCCCAAATTGAAGAACCCAAAGGCAGGGACTGCGGGCATGAAAAACTGTCCACTTTAGAAGATCAGATTTGATGGCATCTAATAGACTTTAAGGTGCAGAAGTCCATAGGACTTGTGACAAGATACATCCACAGTTCTTGAAGGAACTGGCCAAGGAAGTGACTAAGTCACTACCCATCATATTTGAGATATCGTGGCAGTTCAGTGAAGTTCCCACTGATTGGAAAAGGGGAAACACTGTCATCAGTTTTCAAAAGAGAAAAATGAAAGACCCAGGGAACCACAGGCTGGTCAGTCACACCTCTGGGCCTGGCAAGATTATGGAGCAGACCTACCTGGAAACCATGCTAAAGCACAAGGAAAATGAGAAGGTGATTGGTGACAGCCAGATTTGCTAAAGGCAGATCAAACCTGACAAATTTGGTGGCCTTCTAAGATGGGGTTACAGTGCTGGTGGATAAGGGAAGAATGACAGCCATCATCTACCTGGACTTGTGCAAAGCATCTGACACTGTCCCACATGGCAGCTTTGTCTCTAAATTGGAGAGACGTGGATTTGACAGATGGACCACTCGGTGGATGAGGAATTGGCTGGATGGTCACACTCAAGGAGTTTTCAAGGGCTCACTGGTCCAAGGGGAGACCTGTGACAACTGGAGTTCCTTGGGGTTGGTACCGGGACCGGTGCTGTTCAACACCTTTGTCAGTGACACGGACAGGGGAATCAAGGGCACCCTCAGCAAGTTTGCCCAATATGCCAAGCTGTGTGGTGCAGTACCTAAAGGAGACCTACGGAAGAGATGGAGAGGGACTTTTGACAAGGGCATGTAGCGATGGGACAAGAGGTAATGGTTTTAAACTGGAAGAAGGTGGGTTTAGATTTGATAATAGGAAGAAATTCTCTGCTGTGAGGGTGGTGAGACACTGGAACAGGTTGCCCACAGAAAATGAGGATGTCCTTTCCTGAAAGTGTTCAAGGCCAGGCTGGATGGGACTTTGAGTGGCCTGTTCTAGTGGAAGGTGTTCCTCTCTGTTGCAGGGAGGTTGAAACGAGACGATTTTTAGGGTCCCTCCCAACCCAACCCATTCCATTATGTTAAAATCCAGGAATGCCAATATATGCAGCGTACTGCTCCATTGTAAAATGTGATTTGTATGCAGTACAATGCATCTTATCTTGAACAAAGAATGCTAAAGTACAGGCTTCTAGCGTGGTCTTATTTGATTTTACTTCTCCAGAGTCATAAGCGTGATCCCAATGACAACATTTCAGCTCAGAAAGGAGAAACTGCTGTTGAGAAGACCTTGTCTTAAATCATACCTTTTCCTAGGACACGGGACACCCCGCAGAAGTTTCAAAACCTGGTGCTTAAGCAAGACTCTGATGCAGTTGGGGGTAGGAGCACATTCTGTTTTTCAAAATATACAGCTAAAGAAGGTTACTCCTGGTTTGTCCACCTGGCTCAGAACCAGTGACCTCACCCATATCCACAGAGGAATGGGCTTCGTTCTCCTTCTCACCATAAAAGAATTTGAATTAATTCCCTGAAGAGCCCATAATGCAGTTTGGGAAAAATGTTCTTTCCTATAAAAGCTATTCCACACTACTTGGAACACCCAGATATTGTCTTGGCCAGGGAGAGTGGTCTTGGACATTCAGCTGGATAGAGGTAACCAGCGTGTCAGTCCCTGTTCTACTGCCTATTTCACACTTTTGTGCTGTATGTTTAATAAAACAGGAACTGACATCAAAGTATCTTCTCTCCCATGTGAGTTGTTAACATGAGATCATAGAATCACAATCTCCTTTTTTAGTTTTATTTCCTTCCTTTTTAATGATGATGATGATGTAGTTCAATGATGTTGAGCTAGTCCATAAATTTCAGTCCAGCTCAATTTCAGCAGAACAGATGTGAGGATGAGAAGACACTGCAAGAGGTCACCCAGAGAAGAGCTGTGGATGCCCCATCCCTGGAAGTGTTTCAGGGCATGTTAGATGGGGCTTTGAGAAACTTCCAGTATCACTGAACAAGCCACAGGGTCCAAGTTCCCTGTGACAGAGGAGGAACCTGAACCCAAGCAGTCACATTTGTACCAGGGGTCCCTGCACTGAGCACATGCCTGTTAAGCGATCTTTCCACACAGACTGTGGCCAATTAGGCATTTGGAGAGCAAGCCACTGGATCAGGTCCTGCACACCATGAGATGAAGAGAGCAGCTTATTCATGAACACACAAGCGGTTTAAGCACAAGACAAGAACTAATTTTCTGGTTACTCTGACTGTGCTGGAGGCCCTTGGCCAAAGCCAGCTCTTCGGCACAGCCATCAAGGTAAGCCTCTGGACTTCCCATTACACTAAAAGAGGGCAGCCTGGCTGCACTCGAATGTGCCCTGCTGCTCTCCCCATCTGCTGCCACACCACCAGGTAAACAAAAGGAACACCTCCAGAGCCAGCTACACCAACATACCTCAAGAAGTGTTCAGTCACCACCAAGCACACACAGTCACAGAGCAACTGCAAATAAATACCTGTCAACACCTGAGCTGTGAATATTGCATTGCTATCCTTCGTGTAAAATGCCAAAACCTTTCCTTTGTATTTTTAGAGATTTGCACTCACATAATTCTTTCCTAGCCTTCCTTGGAGTTCTAAGCCACTGTCTAGAAGGGTTTATATTCTGCTCCTGGTTTGGGAGCAGAAGTGTCTCTGGAATAGCTTTTGCAGTTTTCTGCCAGCAGAGGATACCCAGGACCAAAGCTTCCCGCAGCCTTGAATGCAAATCCTTCTTTGAGGTTACATGTACTCACTTCTGCTGTCTTTGAACTGGGAGCACATAAGACCTTATGCCTCACTTCAGTCATCTCTATAATATGGGGAAAACACATAAAGCTATTTTTGAAACTTTACCATTTTCATTTAGGCTTGCAATGTTTTCCAGCAGCAGGAATTTTGCACTGCCAGTCTTTGAGGTTTTAAGAACTAATGCACCTTGCCAAGAACGTTTCTCCTGACACAGGCTCATGACGGATAGATCAATAGATTCTTGAATCCTCATATCCTTTTCAAATTACAACCCGAGATATCTACCTGAGTAGGCCATCTTATCTGATAACTTAAACGAGCAACCTGTCTACACTTTAATTGTTATTGAGGATTAATGTTGTTTATAAAATGAAATCAATACAATCTCTATTGCTTATTAACTGAAACATTCTAGGCTCTGCTCTGTTTGCTTTGCTTTTCAATTAGTTTCTATTATTTTCCCTATTGGCTTTTAACAAATAGCTGTAGAAATAAACTTAATGGTTGTGAAACTGTTATCAGAGTCAACAAAGTCCCTTAATGGAAAGTCTTGTATATTTAAATGTAAAAAGAATCCACTGTTTAATCATTTGACATTATGAGATAAGTTTATTACTATACATCTGTTCTGTGCTGGGCCTTGGCTTTTTTTTCAGCTAAGCAATTAAGAGTTCTTAAGGGTTCTCTAAAGTTCAGACGTCAGAACTGTTAAGTTGGTCTCCATGTTTAAGATGAACAAACTCCACAGTCTAATAACTTTTGTTCAAAAAATTGCAAAACTGAAAATGGGCTGAAAACAATGAGATTCCTCGGAACATAACAAATATCATCCATTTACACTGCAAAAGTATTCTCAACACTATGCAACAATAAAGTATCTGAAACATCTTACAGACACTGCTCATGCTTCCTGTGTGATGCCAACATGCAAGCGGACTGCTGCAGTTGTCAGGGTTTGTTCTTCCCCCTCAGAATGGAAGAAGAGCGAGAAGGGTCGAAGGGTGGTTTCTCAACTCTAGATGTACTCCTGTGTGTGAGGTAGGATCCAGAAGGTCAGCAGGCGAATGTGAAGGAGGGATGGACAGGTAGAGTAGTTTTGAGGGTACTGAGGGGATGATGTAGGTGACAAGTCTCAATATATAGCGTGACAGTAGCATATCTCATTCCAGCTAGCATCAAGACAGTAAAAATCTGTTTCCTCAGTCATTACTTTTTGCTCTTTGAATGAAGAAAACTTTTCTTCCACATTACTCACCATGTAGGTGACAGAAGTGTGTTTGCTGATGGGCCTTTCAAGCAGAAACTCTCAGTCTATGGGAATAGACTTCCACCATGCTCGCTGAAAGTTGTACCTTTACGGACCTTTCCTGCACTGCAGTTTCACACATCACTACTCATAGCCAGAGACACCTGCAACCCACACGCTCTTGGCACGCTGTTTGTGGGCTCTCAGCAGTTTAGCGGGACGTGGTCACGAAGCAAGCAAAGTTACAGGAGAGTGTTACATAACGAAGTGACGAGTTCACACAGGCTGGCAGCTCTGCCTGCTGCTGCTCAAACCACAGGCACCAAAAACAAGTGGCACAATTCCTGCGCTTCTCTACAAAACGATTCTGATTTGGCAGCGTCACCTCCACTTTGTGTTCAACGACATAAGTGGAAAGCTGGTAAGAATGCAAGACGTGGTTGAATCAAGCTCAGGAATCACAGAAACTTTAGGATGCAAGTGTATAATCCCCAGCACAGACTACCATTTTGCTCCTGGGAGCGTTCTTAGAACTACACACAAGTAAAGAGTTCTAAAATCTGCTCTTTGTGAGCTATCCAGTGCAGCCTATCTCAGGAAATGTCTGTGCTCCCCTGGCTTCAAGTAATTCTGCTTGCAATCACCAGAACTGTTCCTAGCCTTCACACAGCACAGATGCATTCCAGGGTAGGGTGAGGCAAATGGTTATGAAGCTTACTCAGGTGTCATTTATTTCATGAAAGTTTGCTGGTTATTATAATCAAATGTCAATTGTCTGTAATTGTGGCATGCAATGGAAAATCCCTACCTAGGACATGTTCTGCCACTTGCTGGTGAAGTACACTAACCCTCAACAATGAAGCAATACTGAAAAAGTAGTTTTGACATGTAAGCAGGTCTAGGAGTATAATTAACCCATATTTATTTTGATTTTTTTTACTTATGGTTTTGCTGTAAGGAAACCATCCCATATTTTAAAAGAAAAGTTCCATGAAGAATTAAAGAATTCTTCCTACTCAATTCATTTACTAATCTAATTACTAATTAATAAAACTTTCTGCTTTAATGGCCTCTCTTTTGACTTATCTTCACAAGCATAGATGAAATGTGCAGTGATCTTGCAATACACAAATGTATCAGTGCGTAGAGCATAACTTGAGCTCACCCCAGATGCTGTTACAAGATGTTCTCTTATAGGGAGCTTGCATTCAGAGCTTCAAAATTAAGTAATAACTACTTTTAAGGGAATCCTACTAGAGAAGAGAGGAGTAAAATTTGGTGTCAGAATTGTGACTGACCATTGACACTGGACTCCATGGGGCAGGGAAGATCACTCAGTATTTTAATTCTTTTTTTCTTTCCTTTTGAATGAAGCAAACTAATGGATTTTATGCTCAGGTACTAACCATGTTATTCTGAGGAGTTACAAAAGTAGGAAAATGGCTTGACAATACTAAAATTGATGAAGTGAGCTCTTAAAGAAAACTTTAAAAAATTTCCAGTAGCAAACATCTCTTTAGCATTAGATGCTGCAGAAAATAAAAGCACAATGACAGCTTGCATTTTGAAACTGAGGATGAAGAAATTCATATCAGAATCTAACCTCTGGGTCAGCTTGCACAGAGATGCAATAGACTTGCCATCACTTGCAAATTGAAGTTGAGGCTGATTTACTTTCTGAAAAGATGGTACAGTTCAAACAGTCATGCTGGGCTTGATGCAGAAATCATATTGTGTGGTTTTACGGGCTGTTATATGCATATGGAAAAATATTACCTGTATCTACCCTTAAAATCTTGGAATCTTGTGGAAAGAAAAGAAATTAATAATATCTCAACAGTCAAGTAATCAGGGTAGATTATGAGAAGATGCACTTGAAAAATTAAGAGGGGAGAGGAAAAGGAGGAATTTCCGCAAGGATTACATTAGCATGCCAAGTTGGTCTAATATTCCTCATTAGTGTTTGTATTCTCTGTGCACTGTATTTTTTTTATAGCTGGCCTACTGTAGATGAAAATAGACCCAAAGAAAATGTGCAAAGCTTCCTTGAGACTGTGCCTGAAGAATTCTTAAAATTCTGAAATTATCTGCACTGATTTTAACTGGCATATATATGATAAACACCAAGATTTTATGCAGGTTTTTTAGAAAAGCTGAATTAGGCTGATTTGTGGTAGTCACTCCAGTGATCACATCAGCACTTTTAAACACATACACTGTCACTTCCTGTAATGAGAAGTGGCATGAATATGAGACCCAGTGGGACTTCTAATTTTTTTCAAACCACTGATTGTATGTATCATACACATATACAGTGAAGAACAGAAATCATGGAACAAACCTAATTAAAGGTTTACTGGGAAAAAAGGTCCATAACTCTTAAAGAAAGTGTATATGTGTATGCGCCTCTATAAAAATATAATTATACATGCTGGTCGTTTTGAGAAACCACTTAATTTGCAAAATTATTTAATTCTGGCTATTCAGATCATTAGCAAAAGAGGACTTATATTGTGTTTATTGGCATAATAATACACTTTTTTATACTTGCTTGTGGAACTGTAGAACAATAGTACAAACATTATTCTGAGGATTAATTATTCTGAGGATTAATTATTCTGAGGATTAATGTTTTCACAGCTTGAACTAACATGATTTTAGCTATTATTGTATTACAGCTCTCCTCTTTACCATCTGCATCTATTCACTTCTTTGGACTCCTGTGACTGCATTTTAAACAACCATGACCTTCGTTAAATTGCCTGGTTAAGGCTGATTTAGGGGCACAACTTTATTATTATTAATATGCATGCCAGTAGGAAAATTGGAGAAATGCTCTGCAAAACCAGCATTTTATTTAGTAGAGAGAAGAACAAAGTATTATGGTTTTGGCACAAATATGCAACTCTTCACTCATAGGATGGAGAATAATTGGTTAGCAGCTCTTCAAAAAAAGGATTGCAGAGTTATAAACTGCAAGATGAACTTGAAATTACAGTGCTGGACCTTTGAGCAAGATTAAACATGGTCTGAAATTTTCAGAGAAGATATTTCAACAAAGATTCTTATAATGATATACTTCATACACAGAGCACAAAAGTGGCTGAAGTTCAGCACCTAACTGGCAAACCTGCAAATTATTTTCAGAGTATTAATGGCAGTGGTTAACAGTTACTGCAAATATATAGGAGTAAAGTAATATGAGAACTCAACAGAATATACCCTTAAGTAAAGTTAGAGACACTAAGTGACCATAAATGCAAGGTGTACTACCACCCTTACAGGCAAAATATATTTTGCTGCAAAATGGCCAGAGTTACATTTTGACTTGCACAGAACCATAAGGATCAGATTCCTGTTGGTGCCCTTGCAGGGCAGACACCTCCTTCTCTAATCAGCTTTTGCAGCCTTGGCAAACAAAAAGAGCTCACTACAATCACACAACCCGCAGAGGAGAGGTGCAGAGCACAGCAGCTCCATGGATCACACAGAGCAGAAAGTATCATTCAGATGTCTAGGACAGATGTAAATATGAATTTTATGGGCTTATTGTCTAGAATGGTATGTGTCTCTGTGCTTAAAATAAGTAATGTATTCCAATTAATTTTTATATAACATGAATAGTTGTATTTGATGTATTTTTTATGCAAAAAGAACTCAACAAAATTTAGAAAAAGATCATTTGGCCCACGTTTAGACTGACAACCCAAATATCACATTCTCCCTCTGGATCCAAGCTTGTTCAAAATGTTCTCAGTATTGTTTTATTTTGTTTGGTTTCTGTCCCACTCTCCCAAAAAAAAGCAAGTAAAATGGGATCTCACAACACACACTCACAGATACCAAGTCCAGTTGCAGTAAGTCAGCATCCACCCCTTCGAAAAGATCAGAAATGCCTGCTAATAGTTAACCAAAAAGTTACATAAAATGCCAGTGTGCATAATTAAAAACTCTACTGAATGCTTGGCAAAACAGTGGCCATTTCTCACAAAAAGCTATAAATAGAAAGAATATTGAAGAAAAAACAACTAAAACTACCCAGAAGGTCTCTTTAAATGCCTAACTTTTAGCTGAAGCTTTATTTATTTGAAACAGTAGGATACAAAAGATACCTTACAAAGCTGATTAAACTTCACCATGGGTCACACACCCAGCTGAAGGGGTATTTTTTTTTTTACCTCCCAGATCAGTTCTCGTGAATATTACTTTGCAATAACAACCCTGGAAATGACCTAGGAGCCAAAGAACCCTGCAGCAAGAATGGAAAGGGTAATATCCTCTCCAAGCAGACCCAAGGATCCTTTGGTGAGATGCCAGTTCTCTGGTGGAAAGTACCCACATTTTTCTGGATTGGCCTGCATCTCCAACCCCTTCTCTCTTCCTACCCTCTGGCTCAGCAAACCACTTTCTCCCCAGTCCTCCCTCCCCAATACCGCCTGTGTCAACACAACTTTAGAGCCTCCTGGGGGAGTGTTTTGGCTGTGCCCTAGGAGGCTCAGTGCTGAGCCATGGAGAAAGCAGCTCAGGAGCAACTTCTTGGGGAGTGACTGCCATGCTCAGCACTGCCAGGGCACCTTGAGTTCTGCACTGAAAGACAAAATTGTCTTCTGGGTGGGAACAGTGAAGAGTTGGTACCCTGCTCCCAACCCTCAAGCTTTGTGATGGCTGGATATTCAAGGCCATTCCTGATGGACCAGATGGTGAGGGACACATGTAGGTATTCGGTTTCACCATTAAAAAAGCCCTGTACAAACCAATGTGACATTTTCCTCACAGCATGCTCTTGCATGCCCTCCTGAATGCTGCTGAGGACACTGCAGGACTGGATCCTAAGAGAGTGAACACCATTTATGACCTAGCAGAGGAAATCATCTGTGTGTTACATGTATTGTTGGCACTAGCCCGGAAAGAACATGAAATAAAGAAGCCTTACTGAACAAGACAGTGAGAGCACTGGAAGATCTGAAAGTCTGAAAGAAAAATGTCACGCACCAACAGCAGAAGTGAGCTTGAAGTGAGAGAGGACAACAAACTATATGTGCATTTGTGATGTGCTGTGGCTCAGAGAAAAAAATCCAGTACAATTTTATGGTGTGCATACTGAAATAGTACTGCCTAGAACAGACACAAAATAGTATGGGCAAAAAGGAACCTGAGTATATCATTTATCTGGGAACTGCTGCCTTGTGGACAAACAGGGAGAAGTTAAAAGAAGCCAACCTTCCATGGGTTTGCCTGACACACAGTTTAAAATTACTGGATCCAAAGTCTAATACTTGGACCTGCCTAGCTCCAAATTCGATCAAAATTCATATGATGTGTGCTTACTTTCAAGTGCCGCTCTGATCTCACTAAGATTTATCGTATTGTGAGGTCAAATGCACATTGCTATGCTGTACTAGGACAGGGCCTGAGACACCAAAAAAGACATGGAAGCTTCCTGAAGAATACATATGAAACCTTTACTGTGACTTAAGGAATTGTTTCCATCCCCTGGATTTCTTTTCCAATGCCTCCAGCTAAATTAAAAGCAGAAGGCAGACAATTTTTCAGCAGCTCTTTCAGCACATTATAATTAGAGCTCATTTCATCATCTTAAACATCCTTTAGTCAAATAAATGCTGATTGGAGCTGCAGCATCAACTGCAATGAACTGAAGTTAGAGATCCTCATGCACTTTGCTTTGAGCCAAAGTTGTGTTTATTCCCATGACCAGGGCCAGGGCTGTGAGTGCAGGGTCCAGACTGTCACCCCAGCACCTGCTGTGTCTGCTGGCTGGGTCACCACGATGCCCACAAGTTTTTGTTATTAACACTCTCACAAACAGTTCTGTACCAAGTAAGTCCCACCTGAGTCCCTTGAGTGATGATAATTAATTATGGTAACTCCTGCTTAACTTTTTTTAAACTTTTTTTTGATAATAATAATTTTGGCATAGTAAGCTATTAAATGCACGTTATTTCCAATTTGCTGACACAGTATGCAGCCTAGAGATACCAAGATCAGAGCTAAAAACATTCCCCAACTTTTAGAGCCCTCCATATTGTATGATTTTAGGATAAACTTGGACAGACAACCCCTTGATGCCCTAGTGTAGAGAATTGCTATCACATTGAGGAACATGTTGGTGCAATTGCTGGCTTGATAGACTGTTTATGTCAAACTTGATCTCATAAAGGGTTTCTACAACAAACTCCTCCTGAATACTTTGGAAGTTCACATAAAGAACTCCTGCAGGATTTGAGCTCTTACTGATTTCCCCTCTTTTAAATAACTCTACCATACTCTGTGTCTGTGTTGGAAACAGAACAAAACCATATGAGAGGAGAACAGCAAAAAAAAAAAAGTGAAAGGTGGAATTTGATGGCCCCTACAGGCCTATAAGTCTGACTGCTGTTGTATGCAAACACATGGAGGCTAGAAAATGGAAGATAGAAAATAGCATAAAATACAGCTTGGGTTGATTAAAATGGGGCCATGACTTTTAATCTTTCTCTCAGAACTGATTTTCTTGGAAATGTGGCAGATTTATGTCAAGTCCTGTAAGACATCTTATATAGTGGCATATAGGAGCTTGCTGTTTTAAACTAGAGAAGATGTGGATTAGCAGAATTATAAGGCAGGTTACGAGACATAGGGGATATAGGAGTATCCAATGCTGAAAGAGAATATTGAGATAACTCAATAGCATAAAGGAAATTGGAGAGGCTGTAAGACCCTCGATAACTGGAATAAAATGAGTGAGAATAATATCTAGTGGTTCAAAGCAGAAGAATCTCCACTTGGCAGGTGACAAGTATTTCTGCTGTAAGGAGATTTAGTTGAGTCTGCTCCTAGACTGGTATGTAGGGGATTTGCTTGGAGCATCCCATCCTCTGCTGCTTCCTTCTGACCTGTGCACCTAGATTTTTCCAAGGGATAATGGCTGTAAACTGGAAGAGGGTAGATTTAGATTAGATTTTAGGAAGAAATGATTTACAGTGAGGGTGGTGAGGCACTGGAACAGGTTGTCCAGAGGAATTGTGGATGCCCCATCCTTGGCAGTGTTCAAGGCCAGGTTAGATGGGGACTTTAGAAACCTGGACCAGTGAAAGGTGTCCCTGCTCATAGCAGGGGGGCTGGAGCTAGTTGATTTTTAAGGTCCTTTCCAACCCAAACCATTCTATGATTCTATGATTTCCACCCCAAAGAAACAATTTGAAGGCACTGGAGGTGTGAAAGGATGGATATAAAGCTGGAATGCTGAGAAGCACTCCCTTTGCCTCCTTTTATATTTACACACACAGAATGTCAGTGAGCTGCCGACATAAATGACCACGTGTTCCACTGCTGCAATATGAACACGAACTTTCTGATCAATCTGTTCCAAAATAATTTACTGTATTCACAGTAATTGAATTTGCAATTCCAGCTTGAAATAAAATACATGAAAGTGTGTTGTTCCAGACATCAAAGTTACTTGGAAGCATCCTGGATTTCCAACTGCACGTTGTAAGAAATGATCTTAGTACAGGTTCCAAAGAGCTGCTGCTGCAATCCAACAGGGCACCATGCTCCAGGGAGACTCCATAGGGCCTCAATCTGGCTCCCTGAAAACTGCTTTTTGGGGTTCACATGCATTTCCATGGACTTTTATGGACCAGCTCTGACGCTGAACTTCAGTGTTCAGGATTCTCTACGTAAGTAAGTGGCTGTTGCCTGAGCAGAGAGATGACTGGGGCTGCCAGGCAGGTTACCTGTGCTACAGCTGTGAGGTGTTGTGCAAGCACCACTGGCTTGGGTATTTGCCTATGCAAATGCAGACACTTTATGGGATTCATCTAAACACAGGCAGCTCTAACAGTTTGTCAAGTCCTAGAAAAGCTGTCCAGGTTGGTGCAGTGCAACCCTTGACGGGAACAGGACTATTCCTTTCCAACAGCTGATGGAACAACTACATCTTCAGTTAACATAGCTTAATATAACAAGAAAAAATGCCCATATAAACTAAGAGAAGATGTGAGTCTGCATAGAATTTCCTCATCTATTTCTTCCCAAGCTGGTCTCTGATAGGTATCTACACATTGGCCACACGCCAGAATGGGCTACATTGTGAAAGACACGCATACTTTACATACATTGCATTGCTACATGTGGAAAACAAGTTTCATGCCCTGACTGCTAGAATACAGAAAATAACATCTTTTTCCTAAAAGATCATGAAATTCAAGAAAAGGTATCCTCTTTCACAATGTGGGGAACAAAAAACCTCAACAAGTTTCTGAATTAGTAAGACAAAGGGAAGGTGGGGGGGGGGGGAAGTGCAAAACATCATCGCCCCCAGTTCAAAATACTTGTCTTTCCTCATTTCAGTTTCATTTTTTTGTTTTGTTATTGGTTTAGATAGAAGGGAGATCAATTTAAATTCACAATTATGTTTTTTCCTGAAAATATTCTAAGGAATCATTATAGCAAGGTCAGAAATTTCCCAAAACATTCTTTGAGTAAGAAACCAAATCTGAAGATTTCACAAAAGTTACACTAGTTTTGACAAACAAGAATTTGTCTGTCCCCCAGAGAAGAGGCTGTCCCAGTTTGTCATCCCAGGGAAAAGGCAGTTTCTCGAAGGAATTCCAGCCCACGTTATCAGTTATGCAATCCTGTGCTTTTGCAATGTCCATCTCAATAGACTGCATCTAGGGGGAGAGTAACTCCTAACACGTGACCTTGACCTAACGATTTTGTCTCCATAGGAAACTATACCCAAAACTACACACGTAAACATCACTTCAGTCTATTAATACAATCTGAAATATTTCATTGGATAAATTGAATAAATTGCTGTCATTATCTTTTTGCCTGAAACCTTCTTCTAAAAATGAAGTGAAATTACTGAATAAAGAACATCCAATTACAATTTTTTTCTCTCCTAATCTGTCTCTCCATGACTAAGCTAACACTTGCCTACAAAGGTTAGCCTTGGGCTCTGTTGTACAGTCACCTCTTCTGTGTTTCAACATGCTGAGAACTTTTTTAAACTGGAAAAAAAATATTGAGCCAGAAGAAGTTACTAGGGTTACTGTTTCTTGACTACTGTTGATACGAAAAGAAGATTTAGATATTTCTTAGGGTAAAACTATTCAGAGTAACAGACAGCAGAAGCAGAGGATGAGCCTATCTAATCCTTTCACTATATAAGAGCATGCTGGTCTTTATTACTGATGTACTGAACTGATTACTCAGTGGCACAGGGGTAGCTAATAATTCCAGCCAAAGTGCAAAGGAAAGGTAAGCCAAGCATGGCAGAAACAATTGCTAGTAGGACTGCACATAGAATAAAACACTTTTCTCAGAAAACTGATATGTCAAAAAATCTAGCTGATGGTCAGCACCAGAAATGCTTTTTCAAAAGTCAGAACTACAATAGAACTTCTGGATGTCCATGGCCTTCTCATTATTTTTCCACGTCAGCCTTTTTTTTCTGCAGTCCTTTCTCTTATATCCTTTCATTCTTTTCAGTGTCTTGCTCCTTCCTAGTCTTTGGCCTAATATGTATTGTTTTCTGACCTGAATTCCTAGATAGAGCCTTTCTTTTTGTTTGTTCTTTCCTTTCCGTGCCCTTAACCACAATTTTTCTTCTTCTTTTAAAAAAATTAATGATTCTGGTTAATTAATGAACCCCAGAGTACCAAGATTTCTTGAAATTGTGGTTGGGCAGTACCTGAAGCTTCACAAGCAGGATACTGTTCCAAAGACTGAGAACTCAACATCATTTGAGTATTAATTAGTTATATTTTTTGTGGCTATTTAGGACAGTTTTCTGATGAAAAGCAGAAAGGGTTAGATTGCATGGTCAAAACTATTAAATCACATGAACTAGATGCTTCACCTCATGACAGCTGGCTATAAAGTGATGTCCTCAACAAAAGCTCCAGGTCAGGACTTCACTAAAATTAGACACTGACCATGGCTTTTGAAAGGTTTCCAATTATCTGTGATAGTTTGGGACTACCTGTCTAAATAAATTTATTGGCCTGACGGACTGAAGCTAGAAGTGCAAAAGTTTTCCTGGGCAGACACAAAGCATCACTGAATACAATGAAACAGCAGCTTGCAAAAGTGTCTTTGATCCAGGAGTTTAGGTTAAACTATATTAGAGGGGTTTATATCATGTCAAGGAACATATAGCAGAAGAAGACCAAGGCTGGCCTGGATTGGGATGTTTTACCCTTACCAGAATTGAGTGATGGAATTGCAATCCTTTTCAGGAGCCAAAAAACCAGCCCTGAACCACTTCTGCCACTCATAGTTGGCAACTTTAATCTGTTTTTATCTTCAGCTCCTAGAGAGCAGCATCTTGCATGCACTCCCATCAATACAAACACAGAAAATTTTGAATTATGGATACCTGAAAATATGGATCCTTAAATAAATAGTGACCCCTTAAAAGCAGTGAGCCAGAGTAATACACTTGCTTGAATCAGAAATTATTAATCTGCAATTGTTGGTGTTTTATTTCTTTCTATTAACTATTTGCAGCCTTTTCTGAACAGTGCTGGGTATTTTTTTCTCCATTTGAAGAAGCTCCTTTAGCAGTGTCACAACAAGCTTCTCCCATTCTTCACATCTTCCATAATTTTTAGCTAACCCTGTGCTGGCTGCTGCTTCTTGTGCTGTTTTACTAGAACCAAATATTTGGAGTTTTGGGCATCATGCTTATGGTGCCTTTTGTTAGTACAGAACAGAGAATCACACAGAAATGGAAATCAGACGTGGACCTTCCCTTTTCCAGCGCGCTTCATGCTGACTCTGTCATATATACTGATACCTGTGAGTTTTTATCCCTTTAACAGCAGGAGTAGGAAACCACTCTCCATCTGTATTTGATACAAACTACTGCAAAAATCACGCAGTAGAAAAGATTACATATAGCCTGGGTCAGTGTTGGTTTTGTATTCACCTTGTGCATGCCGTATCCACCACGGATGTAATGCATACTTGGAACTCTATTGTATCTTGCAAAGGCTGAGAGTTAAGAAACCCTGCCCTTGAGAATGTATGTTGGAAGGCCTACAGATCTGAAAACACATTTTAAGCTAAAAGGACTGCATAAATGTCCAAGCCAGACAGATATGCGAGAAAAAATTGCTACAGGTGGCTCTTCAGCAGCCCAAAACAACATAAATGTTCCAAAGGACAAGATGCAGGTCCAGCTCAGAGCTGTGCATCCCTCCCCTCTGCAGCATGGATGATGGCTGCTGTAGACAAGCAAGGGGGCCTTTGCTAACTCAGGGGAGCAGTTGCATTTTGACAGTAGGACACAACCTGCTTACACATATCCTACAGGAAAAGAAGGGTTTGCAGGCCAGGGAAACCACTGCACAACTAACCATGCTTTGCCTAGAAGAGTGCTCGTCTCCAGTCCGTGTGCCCACTTTTAGAAAGCCAACAAATGCCAACATCTCAAGGAAAGAGTGAAGTGGTGTTTTTGCAGAGGATTAGGAATTATGACAAAGGAGTCAATAGGACCGAAATATTTGCACATGCTCAGGATCACTCCACAGAGGCAAGCACATCTTCATCTTTTATCACGTGGGCTTCAGTGGAAATTCTCCTGGTTTTGTCAATCACAACTCCACAATGAACAAGGGAGAGAATGAATGTGCCAAATATTCTGGCCACATTCATACTGGTCTTGCTCTGGCCCATACAGAACAATATTAAGCTGTCCTGTATTTATGTGTATGTAGACTGAGCAATTTGGTGCTGACAAGTGCTGACAAAATATCCTTACTCCAGTCCAGTCCATCAGCCCTCCTTCTGTATCTGGCTCTCTGTGTGGCTACTTCTTAGTAAAACTGTTCTGGAGAGCAAGATCTTCCTTTATTTTTGGCAAACAGTTTTACAATAATATTTCAGCAATTAAGGACAGAATTGAGTTAATAGCTGGAGAAGGCATTTTAATTTATTCAATCTGCTTTAAAATGTCAGCAGTGACTGCACATTTGAAGTTCTGTTGGGCAGCTGATTCCATAACCCCCAGTCATAATTAACCTGCAATCAGGGTAAGACAAGTCAAGTAACCTACCAAAGTGAATCTTAATAAATGATCAGAAACATCAAGCAAGAAACTAATAGTGACTAGCAAAGGCCACCCAACACTAAAAAAAAAAAAAATCATTAATAGGAACCAACTGGTTCCACTACAGCTTTGTTCATTGACATTTAGCTTTTACTAAGCAGAATATATTGGAAAGGACACTTGGGCTCACCATGAGCTTAGAAGTAGGAGCCAGACCTCGGAATTTTGCCAGTGGGACTTGAAAACCAAAAGCAGCAACAGGCAGAAACCAAGAATTTCAACTCCTTTGCCCTCAATTGACAAAAATGTTCCTTCCTTGTTTACTTTTTCTATCCAGAAAAACAAATAAATAAAAGAATAAACCCAACCCAAACCCAGCCACAGTGTTCTGCAGGTGACCTTCATGTGCTATTTGCAGTGTAGGAGGAGGCTGGAGGGAGGGGGAAGAGAAGCAGTAACTTTCATGTGCCTTTTTGTGGTAATCATCTATGTTAACCCCACTGTTAGTGCTGTAATGCCTATTTTATCTTCACACTGTCTGAGATGTCTGTAGTCTTTTGAAAGAGAGATAAGTCACTTGCACCTCAAGGGCACTACGATGTTAGTTGTATCTGGCTGCATTTAAACACTAGAACTTCTTTTTCATCCAAAGGGAGAACAATAAAATGACTTTTTGAATCCTGACTCACAGGGGAGAGCTACTTTCTGAATCAGTGCTACCACCTTTGGGCGATACCTGACTCTTCCTGGCAAGTGCTGCGTCTCTACAACCACTTGAGTGCCCCAACACCAAACATTTCTGAGCAGGGAGGATCAGATCACTGAGGAACAATGAACCCAAAAAGCAAGAAACAGCAAAAATAAAAATCATAGTTTATAATAAACACACATTAAAATAATGTTTCTGTTCATTTGAGAATAGTGGGTCTGAACAATTTCAAATTCTGAAAGCAGAGAATGGGAACAAGAAATGTTCCAAGATGACATAAGAATCTGGCAAGTTTACCTGTGCTCTGCTTCTTCTACAGACTAACACATGGAACTTTCCATCAAAGAGGGAGAAGAAATTAGCTTTATTTTTCCTCTTTTGGTTCTCTCCCTTACATCCTGCTGTAAGGAAACATCACTCTTTCAAACTCTATGAAATACCTGGTATTATTCTTCCAGTTGGGAATGGATAGGATTTTCATAAAATTTCAGCTGTCACAATACTTGATGACTTCAACATATAACTGTTGAAGGAAGCCAGATGGAAAGTGTAGAAATTTCCAGCTTATATATTGAACAAAAAACCTCACCAAAACTGCTTTAATTTGATGTCCATTTTTGTTGTAACAACATATGTTTGTTCCATTTTACATATCCAATTTCAACTTTCCAACTGGAAAACTTCAAAAGAAAAAATATTTTATGGAAATATTTATCAATGATTCCCAATTTTGCTGATAAAATAGGGCATAAAAACTTAGCATATGGTTACAACGTTAATTGTCACAAAGGGATGAACCTTGTGATAAAGTTAAATAGAATCCTAAATTCTGTTTAGACACCTCACTACCAATGAAATCTATAGGTGTGAAGCCTTTTTTTGGCTGTATACTGTAGGGTGGTGAATATTAATTTAAACCAGGATTTTTTTTTTTTTTTTGTCCCTGGAGTGCTAACCTGTCTTGCAAGGTACTAGTTTTGATAATCGGCTTGTGATCATTACTGGCACAAGTTTGTCAGGGGATTGAAATTTCAGCAATACTGCACTGAGAATTCATACAAATATTTGATAGGCTAGCAAGACATGTGGTAAGAAGAAACTAAAGAATGCAAGACAGTCTAGAAATGCAACATGATTTAGAAATGGAGGAGCAACAAGAAAGAGAATGAAAAAATCCATTTATCTAATGGCACCAGCACACCCACTTCTTTTCTCTCTGGTTTCTTCCAGCCTTTCACTCTCCTCCTGTAAACAAGCAAACACCACCTCTATCATCTTCTGTAACAGACTTTGTCATAATCCTAAATAATATATACATAAATGCAGAGGGAAGCTTTATTGTTTCCATTTTGCCAGCAGAATCCATATGCTCTGCTTCCATATCTGCTTGAACATTTTTCCGCATGATCTGCTTTTCTCCAACGTGCAGGTTTCTTGCACAACCACGTCTTCCTTTAGAAACCCTCCTATTTGTAGGCATTCTTTTTCACCCTTTTTCTGCAACTACCGCTCTCACAGTCAAGTTCTGAAATGCTTCTTTCCCTCTGGGTTTGGTATTCATTTATCTCTTCTCAGAGGCAAAAATTACTTCATCATCCCCGAGTGCAGGACACTAGGCACACTTAGACATGAGAACTATGCTGCTTCTTACAGGAAAATATTCCCAGGATGCTTACTAAGTCTCATGGTCCTCTGTAACAGAGACTAATACAGCCAATGTACTAAAATCATAGTGCTTCTCCAGTAGCTCCCATCTGACTGGAATTATCCTGAAAGACACACTCCCAAGCTTAAGTAACAGAAGACAGTCCCAAAGATGAGAGACAGGAGAATTTCACCCAGGCCCAGACCCCATTCCATCATTCCGAAGGAGCCTTCTTGATACTGCAGAGGTTTCATGCTTTAATATAACACTTTTTAAAATAAAGAACTTTCTCTTCATACTTTAACTTCCATGAACCTCAAGCAAGAAACTTTTTATAAGAATGAGCCAAACTTTACAAGCCTCACTGTAAGAAAAGCAGTGCAAGTTTGTCTCGGATTTGTAGGGCCAGCTCATGTCCCACAAGCGAAACCAGCCTTTGCTTTACCCTGTCTGTCAATTTCCCAAGCCCGTTCATCAAGGTCTCATTTTCTTAACAATACAGTGATGCCTTAGGTTTTAACTTTTCTATTTTCAAATTCTGTACTGCTTAGAGTGTAACTCTGAAGTTCCTTGTAGCCTGTAATTCCTGTTCTCTCATACTGGGTAGACATAACAAAGCCTCTCCAGGCTTTGCCTTCAAGGACAACCAGGCTGTTTTTAGGCCCAAAATGTGTAAACTAAAGATTCTAAGGGGGGCAAGCTGAGGGGCGTTACATCGCTAAACTGGGGCTTTAATTGGAGAATTAACCCTGATATGCAAATGGTCCAAACCTATAAAAGTGTGAAGAACTCGTGACCTGTCGTCCATCTTGGGGTCCAATTTTTGGAAGCAGCCTCTGGCTCCCCCAGGGTGTACCTTGAAGGCCCTTCAAATAAATACCTGTCTTTATTCCCTTACTCTTGTCTAGTCTCTGTTTCTAGGTGGCTGGAGGAGGCATCAACAGAACTGTAAGAGCAGTGAAAAAGCTATTTATCTGTATTTTATTTTAATAACAAACCAAGGAAGGAAGGGAACTGAGAAAATGAGAGTTCTTTTGTTTGAAGACACCTGAATCTGAAACCAAAAAATTCTGTAGAAACCAGCCATCTCTATTTTAAGGTGACAAAATATTCAGGACCGCAGATCATATGCTTCTCATTTCCCCGTGGCTGCTCTTAAACTCTGAAATAAGATTAGATAAAATTGATTTTTTAAAAAAAAAAACCAAACCACCCCACTTCATATTCACAGTTTGACCACACATCAACCTTAAAATACTTGTGTTTTCTAGCCTGTACCTATCACATAGGTTAATAACTAATCTCTAGAGGATTGGAACAATGGCTTCTTTTATTTTTAACATGTTTCAGTACCAGTTTCATCTGAGGAGGAATTGCTGGGGAATTAATGTTTCAGAGACTCGGCCAGAGCAGGGCAGGGGCAGGGAAGGAGCGCAGGCTGAAGAAGAGGCTGATTCTGCTTCACTCTCTAGTTCATGACTTCCATACACTGCTGGAGGTCTAAGTGGCTATGGAGGATAAAACACACTCTCCTAGAGGTCAACTCATTGCTGGACACCTCAGCCATAAATGCTACATAAAAAGTAATGTTCAACACAGCTGGGCTGCAAGATGCCCATCTACTCAATTACAGCAAAAATCTGAGGACACTCCACCCACATGTTGCACGAGATGCTAACTCCACGTAACCTGTTGAACTGCAAGTTTAAATCTGGGTATCTGGGGAGAAGTCTGGACGGCTCTTCCAAGCCGGCTAAATAGTTTGTTTCAAGAGCAGAGAGTTAGGTTGGTTTTCCCCCGGGAAACAATGTTTTGTGACACCCTCCTATGGAGAAGTTGTACTTCTAGCCTGACCCACTGCTGGTTACAGAAAGCCAGCCCTATGGAGCAGAATGTCAGGAGAGCTCATCAGATGCTTCTGTCAGCTACCTGCCAACTGTGTCGCACATGGACAACCTCTTTAAATTCAATTAAGCAACTTTGTAGTTGCAAGCAGGGCAGACACCCTGGTTGGGACTTGAACAATTGGCATCTGCCTCCAGTCAAGCCCGGGATTTAGATTCAGCATCTCTTATTAGCAGCATATGTGCACACCACTGGATGCAACAGTCCAACTTATAAGCTGTATTCCTTTTTTCTCAGTTCACCTGATGGCTGATGGGTGCTACTTTTCCCACACCTTGCAAGTGTGCTGACTTTGGTGGAAAGCAGAACTGGATGGAAAACCAAACCATGGAACCGTTATTCACTGTCTGATGGCAAGGAATAGGCATAGCTCCCTTTGAAAGTGCACACCTAGCCACATAATCATTCTACAATTGCTTCTTAATGTAAAGGATAAAGCCTTTCACCTCCTTTCAGCCTTTTCCCATGGCCAACACTACTGTTCTGTAATAACTCATCTCTGAGTAACAAAGTAAACAGCATTACAAAATAATTTCTGAAGCCAAATATCTGATAAAGATGATTAATGCCTCATGAAATGCCCAAGTCATATTTGCAATAATTGCAATATTTGAGATGGATAAGAGGAGAGAATTACAGGATTTGCTGTAAGGCTGAATTATCTACAGGAAGTTCATGTGAAAGTCACGCTACCATCTAACTCGCTGGTACCTGCCAGGCATACTCCTTAACAGCTGGCTTATTTGTTTTCTGGATTTTAGAATTAGAACTGTTAGAGTTTTGAGATAGATTTTTTAAAGCTACCTTCATAAAGACCCTTATTTTTGAGAGAGACTGTATTGGTCTAGAAACTGCTGCGCAAATACAGGAATCTTTCTCGGTGAACAGAGTTTTGGGATATTCTTGAACAGTTGCCCAAATCAAAGTTTCACAATGTTTGTTCAAGACAAAGTTTGCCAGCAAATACAATGTACTTTCAAAGAAAAGTGACGTATTTCTTCTTCTGAACAACTTACGTGGGTATGTTCTGTAGTTTCCCAGCACAACAAAAATCTAAACATTTGGCACATGCTTTGGGGGAAGGAAGATTGAAAGGCACTATCTTAGAGGGCTTCAACCTCTTCACATTATATAGTCCATAAACTGTGAAGAGAATTATGGATAACGTCCTCTTTTTTCCAATGATGGGATAAAGAAACTCTTTTGTTTATAATCACAGATTGTCTCGGTAACCAGCTAATACACAGTAAGATAACATTTGATGAAAGAACAATACGAAAGAGAAGATATTACTGTTGGCAGCCACCTCCTCCAGAGTTCTCGTATTTATTCAAGCAAAATTATTATTATTATTATTACATCATTTTGTTAATAATGACTGAACACTTTGAAAGGATTGTTAAAGGCTAAATTCACAACTGGAGTTGTTCTGACTGGACATAACTGTTTTGTTTTGCTTTCATGATGCCTTAAGGTTCTCTCTTACAGTCAGTCACTTCTCTGGTGCTAATGAAAAGCCTTGCTGCAAATACTCCAATTTAATTATTATTCTATGACCACTCCTATACCCCCCAGCCCCAAATTGCACCAACATGAACACCAGTGGCAAACAAGCACAAACAGGGCATGAAAAAGGTCAAAGAAAATTTGTTTCCAACTTTAAATAAGTATCTCTGTAAAACTCTGCTCAGCACCTGCGGAGTCCTTTTAGCCCCTAGAATTTTCTGTGCTCCTGCAAACTACTCATTTCACATGGAGAGGCAAGGAGGAAATATCTGGAAGAGGAAAGCTGGCACTGAGGAGGATCCTTTTCCAGCCATTCCTATCTATCACATGAAACCCCAGGCCCCCTTGAACAGTCACAGTGTAGCAGGCGAGGAATGTGGACAGGCTTTCCCCCCCATTTCTAGCGCAAACAAGTAGAAACAGGGAAACGCCTTGCAGGTCCAAGCGAGCACAGATGGGTGCACAGGGGGTATGGCTGAGCCACCACACTCTGTTTTGCACATTCAGTTTTTATAGCAGGCTACAAAGACATCTTTTTCTTAAGGTGTGCTGCCATAGGAAGTCGCTTGCAGCTACCACCAAAGAGCCTGGTGGTTTAGCTCATTTGGACTGATATCCAGACTTTTTTACCCACCAGAAGATTCAATAAGTAACAGAAACACCCTTACTTGAGCCCTTCCTGTGACTGCAAGATCCCAGAGCAGGAGGTGGAGCATCAGCTCCAAAGGCTGAACACTGAGGGCAAAGCACAGTTGCCAGCACTCCTCTGCCCAGTCACCACAAGTGCTGTGGCAGGAGACACCGAGAGAATTGGCACAGCCTTCATCTGCTCCTCTGGTGTTCCTCTCATTGATTCTCCAGAATGCCTTTGAATCCACTTCCTCCCTTGTTAGGAAACAGGGAAGCTGGTCTGAAATCAGCTTAGTCACAAACACTGACGCAGTTGCACAGCGCTTGCTGAAAAGAAGGGAACCCTTCTTTACCCACACCCGATCTGATATCACACTACCCTGGTCTATAACCACTCGTTTTTGGAAGCACTTGTCATGAGTGACAATTTTGCTAACAAACGCTATGATAGAGGAACATTAGAAAACAAGCAAGCACAAAAACCTGAAGTAAATGAGACTTCGGAAACTATAATATTTCTTTTATTTACAGGGAACAAAGAACCTCATGTGTGTCAGGAATAAATAGAAATCAGCCTCCAGCCTTCACAAATGAATTATCATGTGTAGAAAACCTAGTGTTTTTGTTAAAAATAAAGATGTAATTTGCAATTAACTAAGGAACAAGAACTATTTATTCCTGAGCCAATCTATTGAGGCTTTTAAAACTGGCATATACTGATCTCATCTGTTTCCCTATGGGCAAAGAAGCCAATCTTGAGCTTTCCTGTTGCAGATCAAAGTGGCGGCTACAAATGTTAGTAAAACAAAGTCTCCCCTAGTGTCAGGCAAAACAGGATAAAAAGCAAACAAGCGAAAACTTCTGCACAAGGATATAGGACAAAATGGGAGAGTACTTCTGCCATGCCAAGAAAGCTGAACATCTACTAAATCTTGGATTTCAACAAATACAACATTATTATGATAGGAGACTGGTTACCATATATGCGTCAACCCTCTGGGGAATCCGATTTTTATTTTCCTTCCTGTTCAAGGGACAGTTGTTCATATATTTATTTGCATTGCCATAACGTGGAGATGCAGGCTGTGATCAGAGGTCCATTGTGTAAGGTGCTGTACACACAGTTTATCAAAACAGCCTCCGCTTCAGAGACCCTCCAGTCTAAACAGGGAAATTCTAGAAGTCCCAAGGGGAAACAAAAGCTTGTAAGGTTTCCAAGAGAGAACCAGAAAGTCTTTGGAAAAGCATCTTTGGGTGGCATTTCAGACTAAACGGAAATCTTGATGTTCTCATTTCAGTGATATATTTCCTTGGGTTTGTGTCATTAGAAATCTTCCCTGTATTTTCTCAGCAATTAGATCAAAACAGTTGCAGATAATAAAACTGAGGCTTGAAGCTTGTGTCCACAGCAAAACCTAACCACAGTACCTTTCTATCAGAGAATTCATTACTTAATGAATTCTCACTATTCCTTCTCAAACATCAGGTGCCAGAAATTCCTCGTTTACTCCTCATCTGCAACCATTACAAACTAACTCCTTGTTACTCCACTACTTTTTCCATCTTTCTTGAAGATCAAGGGAACTTGGAAAAACACAGAAAACTTGTCCACATGAGTGATTGTCACATAGGGGAGAGAGCAATAAAAATTCTCAAGGCAAGTCCACCAGGGTATTTTCAAAATTAAGGCCTGTAGTATCTTGAGAAGGACACTTTGAAAATAACATTTTCAAAGAAAATTATTCCCAGATTTGTTTATGGAAAAAGAAAAAAAAGAGCAAAACAACATGAACAGGTGTGTTCCTATACAAATTATCTTGCATCCATTTAGAGAGAAAATTATTCAATATAAGGCACAATGAAATGTCACCCTCTAAATATAAATATGCACTAGAAAGAGAAGTGTGGGCATTTAAAGCAGAAAATAAATGATCGGTGGGCGGGAGACAAAAAGTTTAAGGAGATACGCTTTACTGGGAATGCCACTGCTTGAGGGCATATTCCTCCTTCTCTGTTCTAGAAAACAAAAGGATCAAGCAGGGAACACAAAAACTCAAGGGTACTGCCAAGAGGATGTTCACCTTCATGTTCATACAGAATCACAGCACCATGAAGCCTATTGTCTTTGAACCTCCTCTATTTTTCCAGCAATGGCACGCTCCCTTTGGACTCTGAATGGACTTCAGGACTCTCTACAAGTCTGCAAAGAAAGAGATGGATAGACTGAAATGATCCTTGCTCCTTGGCTGTGTTGTTGGTAGAGCTTTGTCACTTAGAAACTGTTTATCCTTAAGGGACTCTAGCTGTGCATTAGACTTCTGCCCTACATCTTGGCAAGAAGTGGAGATCTTATAAGGAGTGTTGCTTCTGCTGGATGTGCTGGAGGACAAGGCAAGAAAGAAGAGAGAGCAAAAAGGCAGCACATTTCTCACTGGTTGTTCAGGCAAAACTGCACCCCCTTAGCCTTCCATTGTGAACATAAGTAAAACACATTTATATTCCTATAGAAATACTGCTGGACAGTATTTCTATACTGGACAGTATCAGTGGACAAAACTCTGGCATGGAAATTCACTGAATTGGAATTTAAGGGAGAACAAATTGTTAAAGAATTCACAAGCAGTA
The DNA here is from genome assembly GCA_013398115.1 of Falcunculus frontatus. NCBI lineage: Eukaryota > Metazoa > Chordata > Aves > Passeriformes > Falcunculus > Falcunculus frontatus. The sequence continues at coordinate 243,416 of VZRV01002447.1, read as the reverse complement.
CTTAACTGGTAGAAGATGTAAATGCTAGCCATTTTACCACTTATGTAGTTAGGTTCTGATCTTATGTTTCAACAGTTGAACGCAGTAAAAATGCTTCTCTAAGATCAGATTGCAAGTGTTGTTTTTCTTCTAAGCAAATAATGTCATAATCTACTTTGGCACTGCTAGCTGTTAATAGCACCACAAAGAATTTCTTTTTTTTGTACACCATCTTCAGAGTTGCAAAAAATGTTAATCCCTGATAGAACTGGAGGAGCTAATTTTGTAAAAAGCAGAACACGCCTGATTTAGTACAGGGATTTCTGTTCCGAAGCTTTCAAATCTCTTGTTCACCTTCCTGTCAATCACTGAAGTGAATCAACCTTTTAGTGGAAGCAACGTCATCTAATCTGGTGAGGAAAAAAAGGGTATACAAAAAGCTACTTCAGCAGTACAGCAGCCCAGCATGCTGTGTTCCAGACATGAGATTCTAAATTCTTTAGCTCGCAAATGACCCTAGAAAGTACATAAATGTGAAGAGCAAAGGGAGGTGACAGCCCAAAGTATTTGAAAGGAACTGCAAGTCAAGGACTCAGTAGTAGGCAGGCTGACCTGGACAACTTCACCACTGTCAGTTTCTGGTAACCTTCTATTTCAAAGTAAGGAGGAGACTGCAGAGTTGTTGGACAAAATCTGCTAAAGCATTGTCATGTAAGTGTATTTAGGAATTTTGCTGATAACAAATTCCAAGACAGTAAGTGTTTTACCAAACATGGATGGAATACTCCTTCAAACCAGCTGCTGCGCCCTTGTGTGATTGAAATAATTCTTAAGACAGTGGCTTCTAGGAGATTTTTTTCATTTTTGTGGGGGTTTTTTTGTTGTTGGTTGGTTGGTTTGGGTTTTTTTAACTTAAACTCAGGTTAGCAAATTGAGTCTAAAATATGCTGAATCCTTAAGCCACTGCCATTCAAGTGGAGCTAGAGAGTTGATATGGAGCAATAAATTACTGAAATTTTAAAAATCACTGGGAAAACCGCTAACACTTTAACAAAGCATTGAAGAAATGAAAACCTGGAATCTCATACTTTTAGTCTTTATTATTTCACCACTCTTCATCTGACCACGTTATTTGTCCCTGTAGCATTAACTTGATCTACTATACAATCTATACAGCAGCCAAAGAGCTCCCTAAGCTTTGGATCAACTATTCTAATCTAGGAAATTATTTTATTCTAGTGAAGTTTTAAGGCTTTGAGAAACATGCAGCCTTTGTTATAACTTATACAGGAATAAACTTAAACTCTAAATTCTCTACATTAAACCTGTTATTGCCAAGGACTACAATGAAGAGAGAGATTTATTCAATATGCTTTCCACTATGGTCAAGGATTAAGGTTATGGTTTATGATTGTTTCTTATGTAATGAACATGAAAGATGCAAAAGGATTCCATTCTAGGACAGAATTAAAATGAGCTATTTAATATAATAAAAGCTAGTGCATACTGTGTTGCAAGTTCCACAGTGTCAATTGCTGCCTAAGCCATTAAAGAAATTAAATGGATTAAGTTTCAAAAATAACCTGTGAGCTATTGAGGAACAGTTTCTGCAGCCCCTCAAGACAACTCGTGTATTACCAACTGCATGAAGATTAGGGTAGCCTGAAACCCTCCCTCGGTTGCACGTTGCGTAGGAACACGCACCTCAAGCCTTCCAACATAAGTATGAGCCTGAACCGCCAAGCGAAGCTCTTCACTTCCTTCAGCTTCGCACAAAGACCACATAATGCCACGATTTTACATTCTCTGAGTACCCACACATCAGGCTGACTGCAAAACTGGCCTAGGCTTATGCAAAAGATGCAAGTGAAAACTGCTCTCACAGACATAAATGGTTATCTGTCCAGCTAAAGACAGCGGCAAAATTTTCCCACCTGCACATTTCCTGCATGTTCTTTTTCTTGTTCTGGTATTTCTTAACATATTATGTGGTAATTGATTACCACCACCAGGGAGATAAAACAGCTCTTCCCTGGCAAGTACAGGAGAATTGCAGGGATAATTAATTAATATTTTAATATGCAAATAAGATATTCCCTTACAGCTGGAATTTTTCATAGCACTGTATAAATTATACAAAGACTTAATCTCTGGTTCAGAAATCCCACAACCACAGATCACAGGAGGCTGGAAGTGCATCACTGCTACTCACCCTCTCCGTACACTATTTCCTTAGACATCCACATTTAAAACCTTTGGAGACAGGATTCAGGGATAGAAGAAAACTAATCTGGCATGGCACAGCCATTCCTTTGTGTAAGAGAGCACAACTTCAGGACATTTTTACACTATTTACTTTCTTTTCTCCAAATGCCAGTCCTGTTAGGTTGCTCTTCCATAGGTGTACAATATGCAAATGGATTCAGGGCTAGAGAAAAGGCTACGCAACAGGAAGCTTGATTCCACCAGATCGTACAAAGCCAAATTCTTGATTTTAGTAATGGGCTGCATTCAGCTCCAGGAAAAATGACAGCCTAGATATTGTGACAAAAAACAGCCCTAGGATCCCATTATGAGGTAAAAAATGAAAATGCTGAAACAGCACATGTGGAAAGGAAAACAGGGTGCTGTTCTGGTCTTCAGATTTTTTTATATTTAATTATTCCCTCCACATCAAATTTTCAGGCATTTTATAATAACATTCCACCAAGAAATAAAGATTCTTTTTTTCCAGCATTTTCACCTTCTGGAAAAACTACAGTCTGGTGTTTAAAGACATATCCAGTTCCTCCAGTGGGTCACCTTTTCTTCTCTATCAGCTGCCACAGTCACTCTGTTTCCTGGCTTGGATTCTGCATTTTTCTTCAAGCACCAGTTCCTGCAATCTCTAACACTTCACATTGGTAAGTCTTTGCCTAAAACCTAGTATGAAAAAGAAAAGAAAAGCTGGAAGAACAGGAAAATATTCCTCAAATTTTAAGAAAAAGAACGCTTTTAACTTTGATTTAAAATTGCCATCACATTTATATTTAAAAAAAAAATAAAAAAAGCCTGGAAAACAAAACTGCAGACTTGTGTGTCTCAAGCAGTTACCACTGGTGCTTATCCTGGTTTTGAAGGATGGTTTTCCCGTGGTCCCATGTCTCAGAAAGTCTTTCTTCCATGTTTATTACAGGTGCCTAATAAAAAAAGAATTTGTGATGGTACTTTTCCCTGTGACTAACTTACTTTTTCCTCTGCAAATTTATTTTAGAAAAGTCATAGGAACTTGCCTTTGACAATTCTATTCCTCCATCAAATTTAGCTAAAACAATGAGTTCAAAAATCTCCGGGAGGGTTGTTCAAATGGGTACAGCACACATAAGTCTACAGGCCCACAGGATGTAGGTCTGGCTCAGTTCTCTACGAAATACAGAAAGAGAAGAAATCCATGCTCAAACTTAGGCTGAGAGTCCCCTGGGCCGAGAGCATTAAATGGTCAGGCCATCAGAGAAGAGGTGACACAAGGTTTGTGTAACCCAGCTCTAGCGCCAGCAGGAGCAACAACCAGGAAACAAGCAAGTGGGAGGAGACAAGGAACAAAAGGAAAGAAAAGGAAAAAAAAAAGCTTTGCTAGCTGATCTGGTTGATTGATGTGATTAATTGCCACCCACACAGGGAGGTGTTGCTGCTGTTTATTTAGCATTCTGCCAGCAACAAATGCTTGGGACTCCCGGTTGCTTCATGGACTTTGTCTACCTGGAAGTCAAAACCGGTTGTATCTTATGCATCATCACTGACTAAAGAAAACATCAGGAGCATGAGATAAACAATCCTAAACAGCTGGATGCAGGGACACTGCATGCTCTCCCCACCTGCCAGGGAGCCGGCAGCAGTGGGATCCAGCCAGCTTCTTACAGAACTCTTTCTCTTCTGCTATGCCTCCTTCCTCAAAAAGATGCTGGTACAGCACCAAGAGACTCATGACTATGGATACTCCTAGAACTTTGGGAGCTTGAAGATCTAAAAGTATCTGCTTTGTGTGCTGTTATGGTTGGCAAAGACAAAGCAGGGAGGGCAAAGGGGAAAAAAATGACCTATCAGGACTGTTCTACTGAGGAAAGAAACTGAAATTCAAGAACATACAGGTATTGCAAAAGATGTTTTGGAGCAGGAACCATTTTAACTTTGTTTTTTGCTTCTATACTTAAACATCCTGCCTAAACTGAGTTTAATAGAACCTGCTGCATTTACAAAGAATAGGTAAAATGGAAGACTATAAAGTATTCTAACTTAGAATAAGCGTGTGCATTTGTATTCCGCAAACAGAGATTTTGAAAAATCTTTTCCAACTTTAGTAATGTCTGAGAAGTATATTTTGAAAATATCTCTGTAAGTGTTCAAAGGTTGAATGACTGTTCTCTTTTAGCCATTGGCACATGTAAAGATATGTTACCATTCCTCTGTCAGTTAGAGCAGTCAGCATTTCAAGTATCAGTAATCTGTCTAGCAATCTGATTTATTCTCACCGGTTTCCACATATTAAACATAGTAACAGTATGCACCAAGGAAACAATAACTACAGCCATGTCAAACATTTTTCTAAGGTTTCATTTTCAGTCTAGCTAGCAACATTTTTTCATCATGTCAGGACTTCCCAACCTCTCACCAAGTCTGTGAGCACACCTCCTTCAGTAACACGCACAATTACATGTCTGTTCTCAGGAAGAAGCATACACTTAGATAGTTGTTCTAGTGCAAAGGAAAAACCTAACTATAGGAAAACATACTTTCAGTCAGTAGTCAATGCCCTAGAAGAGAGTAGACGTGGGAGAAAAAAAGGCAAGTTCATCAGCAGATCTGTTAAAAAAGAAAAGCCATGGAGGGAGCTTGGAGCACTTTGTGTCACGCTGCTTCAGTGCTTTATCTTGGCCAGGGAACATACTGAGTGTGGCTTTCCCAGCTGAAAATAGGTGTCCATTGTTTTCACTCTTGGTAAGAAGCCAATTAGTTGTCAAACATGGTCATCACAAAATTGCTAGTCTGCATGGCAAAGCAAAAAATACTTTTCTTACATGTTCACTTTGTCAGAAAAAAATTATAACGCAAGAATTTCCAGCAAGGATGGGGCGAGAGTTACATCCTTATTCACAGGGCAATCAAGATGCAAACCTTCCTGTTCATCTAGGCTTGAGCTGATGAAGAAAATGGGTGAGGATTTATAGAAGACTTGTGTGTAACACCCAGAATAGGCGTTACACAGAATGTTTTATATACTACAGGACAACTCCCCTTACATAATTACACCACCTCCTGATATAGGTTCCAATACCTACAGTCAGATGCTGAGATTTTTCTTTTTGTCATCAGCGACATTTGCAGAGGACATGAAGAGAGCTGCTTTGTCACAGGTGAGTGAAGCCAAAGCTGCACAGTACCAGAAAGGATCAATCTGCACTGGCACTGAGTAGCAACAACAGATTTAAGATATAACACATGCCTGCTTCCGCCTATTAGGATTGCAGCATTCTTTCAGCATGTAATTAGCACTGCTTACCTGTCTTAGCCAATATTCCCCTGCCTAATACGTGGCATTAAAACTAATCACTCAAGTATCGCAAATGCCACATTTCCAGTTCAGGGATACACAGTGCCCAACCACCCAGTCCTTCATACCAGCCAACATGACCGTCAGCAGAACAGTTTTAGTAAGAACACTCAGCACCTCCAAGCCTAATGAGCAGCTGTTTGGGCAGGGGTTTCCAGGCTGCCCTTGGAGTCCAGCTGAGCAAGCTCAGGTGTGGCTATGTCCAGCCTGCCAAGACCTATCATGCCTGGGGCTTCTGAGACTGGTCATTGCATGTGTACAGTACAGTGAAGGATGATGAACAGCTGATGCATGGCTGACCTTTCTTAATATTGCTTAAATCCCTAATCACTTGCTTTGCCTGGCCACAGCAAAGCTAACCATTAGCACCAGAGACAATGGCTACTGAAGGCACAAGAGCTCTGGGCTACCTGTGTAAATAGATCTCCAGAAGGTTAACAAAGGCCAGTGACCATTGTGGTCTACCAGCTTCTTGTGGTCTAAACCCAGCAGGCAGCTCAGCCACACACAGCCACTGTGGAATGGAGAAGAGCATCAGAAGGGTAAAAGGGCAAAACCTCATGGGTTGAGATAAAACAGTTTACTAGGTAAAGCAAAAGCTGTGTCCACAAGCAAAGCAAAATGAGAAATTAATTCACTACTTCTCATCACCATCTCCAGAAGAGCAGGGCTCTGTCACACATAAAAAATTAGGTGGGAAAGCAAATGCCATAGCTCAAAATGTCCCCCTCCCCACCTTCTTCCTTTCCTGCAAGACTTCATTGTTGGGCTTGGTGCTGTAGGGTGCTGGGATATCCCTTTGGCCAGTTGGGGTCAGCGATTCTGGCTGTGTCTTCTCCCAGCTTCCTCGTTGGTGGGGCAGAAGGCAAAGCAGAAAAGGTCTTGATGCTGTGTGAGCATGGCTCAGCAATAACTAAAACCCCCCTGTGTTTTCAACCCCTTTCCTCAAATCCAAGAGAATACCATACAAGCTACTATGAACAGACTTAACTCTTTCCCAGACAAAACCAGTACACAGTAAGAAGAACAGAGTAAAGGAAGACTATATATTTTGCCCATTATAAAGAGATAAACCCATGCCTACGTCAAACCCAGATTTGACTCTTCCACAGTGGTGTTTTTTATATCCCACCAAGGATAAAGATCTCGTACATCTACAGCATCAATTTTTGTTCCTAGACAGGTATTCATTTCCTAAGACCACTAAGTCTGCACAAGGCTGCACTCGCCCTACTGCCCCTTGGTAGGTACAAACTCTTCCCTGTTCACTGAGCTGGTGTGCCTCCAGATCAGGCAGCATGTCCTGGCTGAGACAAATCTGCTTTCTAATTTCTTTTTAGCCGTAACCCCTGAGCACTAGTGAACCAGGCCTTCCCATCAAGGCGACATCAAATCCCTGTGAATGCTGATGAAAGGAAGAATAAGCACAGTAAGTGCTTGTTTTTATTTCATGTACTGTATATGAAATTAAAATGAGGGATACTCGGCCTCTTGGCCAGGTTTAGCTGGAGATACCCAAATCAAGTGCCCTTTTCCTCTTATACATCTCTTTTATGTTCACCACAAGCATATGTTACACATACGTTTGTGTTCTCTTTACAGTGGCAGGTACCATGTCTAATGCTCTGTTCCCACCATGTGCACAGCTGAATTTGTATATTACACAAGGCATGCCATCCAAGTTTATTTCCAGTTACTTAAGAGGATGTTTCTCCCTGAGGCACAGTTTCTGTTTAGCTTGTTTAGATGCCACAAATCCAAACCATTGGAAAAAAAAAAAAATATATATATATATAGTTGAAGACCATAAAACCAGTGCTGCGAAAGACTGCCCCTGGGAGGGAGCAGATGCAATGCAATTTTAAAAATTAAAACTCCTGCAAACAGTTTGCCAGTTCCTTTGATGATGAAAGCAGATTTTATTAAAGTGACAGCAGTTGATTTCCTGCAATTGCACCAATGTCTTCCTGCAAAACAAGGCCAATAAATAAGTATATATTTAAAGGCAAACAGAATTCACACATTGATACAATGTTAAGAAAGGCATCAGGATCTTCTGCCTCCTTTTCCACAGACATTCTTGTGTCGAGGCTTCCTTCCTGCAGCAGGCTCACCTTCACTGATATCCTCTTGCCTTTGCTTTTCTCCCAACAGCAGGCCAGAGGAAGGGACAGTCTCCTCTAGTGCAGTAGGTTAGTTGCTCTCATGTCCCAAAATAGTAAGTTGTTCAACTGACACAAAGGAAAGAAAACATCCTTGCATCCTGTCTTGCTGCCAGCTTTCAAAAGGTAATTAAACATCCCCCTCTTTCAAAGAGCAGAGCTCTCCAGAATCACGGCGTTTGAGCTCTGATGTTGTCAAACAACAGGGGGTTGCTTAAGCTTTGACTGACCTTTTCAAAGACCTACAGGCAATTTAATGGGAGCCCTCCTTAGTGGCGACAGAAATGTTCCATTATCTGCTTCCTACTTTCTAGATTGCTTGGGTTAATGGGGAACTCTCATGGTCATGAGAGCAAAACCAAGCCGCTTCAGACAGACTCCCATTCATCTGTATTTTCAGTGCAAAGAAGAGCTTTTCTGTGCAAAACTTAGTGTTAGCTTGATCACATAAATTTTGGTTTCCCCTATTCTGTTCTATTCATCTGCTATTTCTTTCTTATCCTCAACAAATTCTAATACCTAAGTGCTATAAAGATCCAATCCCACTTCCAAACTAGGAAATTGTGATCTCTATGTGTCCCAAGATCATCTGTCCATCGCAGAGTTTATGATGGTGGAATTGGCTCTGAAAGACCTGCCTGGTAGTCAAGCCCTGTTGGTATCCAGTGCACCGTGTATCAGTTTCACCTTCTTCCTTCCTATCCTGCACAAGAGATGCTGCACAGAAAGAAGAAGAGAGGAGTCGGGTAGGCAGATGCTATGGTGGGTGAGAACTTCTTCCATGAGGAAAATTTCCTTGTTTGTTTGCAATCTACTAGAAGAAAAAAACACTAGGGAGCAGAATTCAGCTCAAAATCGATTCTACAATTCATGTTTGTTTTCCTTTTCTTCCCATTTTTTCTTCAAATTGAGTCCAAAAGCAAATGCTGGATCAAATTCTACAGGCTGCAAAGCAGTAAACAACCCACTCATTCCAGGGGAGATCTGCTCAATTAAGAACCAATAAGTTCAGCTCTGTTTCATAATTTCATTGTTTGCTGAAAAGTCCCTGGAAGACAGCCCCCCAGAGGATCAAACCTTTGCAGCCAACATGAGATGAAGAAGTTATATTTCTTCTGTTCTTGGACTCACTCAGGCAGGACTCTTTAAACTGTAAAGTGGAAACAAGGCCCCTGCTATGCCATCCAGCATTCAGCCACTTGCTTTTTCTCAAATGAAAGGGGAGAAGAGCAACAGACTGCTTTTCCTCTGGAGACAACCCTACAGCAGGCCAGCTAAGGGGCCAGCTGGCTCCAAGCAAAGCTCTAGCTTCTGCATTTTGTTTTTGCCTCAGTGAGATCATTCTCTGCACTGCCTTCCCCTCCTTCCAGTTTTCCTCTGCTTAGACTATGTAAAATAATTACTGGCAGGAAACCTGTCTCAGTTTTTTCCCTTCTTCCCCAGACATCCAAGGTGCAATGATGTTTTGGGGCAATCCAGGAGTTTTAAAAAAGAATAAAAATCCCTGCGTTTATCTCCTTCCACAGCACAGTCACTACACAAGCGTTCCCTTTGCTTCCCTTGTGAGGTGAAAGAGAAGACCTGGGGATACCAAAGCTTCTGGGGATACCAAAGCTTCTGATTGTGCTACAATCGCATGAAGCAAAACAACCTGTCTAAGTAATTTCAAGACATCTGTGGTGTGGTGAGGATTAGTGAACATGTTGTCTCAGCCCAGGTAATAAAGGAAGATGCTTAAGGCAGCAGACTCTGCTCCTGCCTCTGCTAGAGTCTGGGAAAGCCAAGATTGCTGCTGTGGGCAGGAAGTGGGGGTGTAGAATTACCACCATGCAGGGGTGATGGAGGAAAGAAACAGCTGTTACTTTCCCCAGATTCTCATCATACAGAAGAAGGAGCGGCAGCCAGCCTGGATTTTCTTCAGGGCACTTCCCCAGCTTGGTGGCAGGAGCAGACAGGCATTAGCTCTTTTACCTTGGGCCAGCAAGTTTAATTCTGCCAGACCTACCAAAAAGATGCCTGAACTGGCCATGCTCAAACACAGGTCAGGGTCATCCCTTGGGAGCTTCCAGAAAATCATAGCAACCATAACGGCCACAACAAATTAAAGCAATGCGTCAAACAGTTGCCGACATTTCTGGAAAGTACCTTCGGATTATGCTTCTAGCAAAACACATCCTCACCAAAACCACACAAGTTCTGTAGCTGTACAGGGCGAGGGGGTGCTGGGACTAGTTTTTCATTTGTTTGTTTGGTTTTTTACACCAACTGCTGTAAATTTAGAAAGGAAAATAGTGCGATAAACTAGAAATTACTAAATAAGTATTTTTATTACTGGTTCAAAGCGACCATGGTCAAGTAGAGGGCTGCTTACAAATATGTATGCATACAAATGTAACAGCGAGCCTGAAAGTGATTTATGAAAGCATCATTGATAGATTGACATGGCCCCAAACTGGGCTGTTGTCGCTGCTCACATTACTCTGAGGTAAACCCACCAAGTGTGATAGAGTAACTTCGTATCAGCATCGGGATAAACAAAGAGCCAATCCCATTCCCTGAAATCCTGTATTTATTTTTATGAACTCTGTAGGGGATTTATTTTCTATTCCTCTAGAAGAAAAAAGGGTCTCCTTGCTTTTCATCAGGGCCTCAGAGACTCCTCCTTTTCACCCATGACTATGGGCAGTGCTACCCTAGCTGCCACAAAATAACACAGCTAAAGCCATCCCAAACTACATGACCTCCTTGGGACCAGAGTATGAAGCTCTTTATCATTCACTCATTTCCTGGCTTCCTTCTTCCCTCTGTGCCTGTATCCTAGATCCCATCACAGGAAAAGCACATACAAGGCCACAAGGGAGAGTTTTTGAATCCAGTTAAGACAACAGAAATTTTGTTGAGTTTTTTTTGCTCTAATTAGTGTGGGCAAACAACAAGGTGGAAGCCGGCAGGAATCTCTTCCACCACCCTGAAGTATCTTCCTCTGAGATGGGAACTCACATGTTTTTTACAAGCCTCCTAACGAAAGTATCTAGATCCCATTTCTGAGATGCTTTTTCAAAAATTGGGCTTTTGGATAGCAACAATGTAAAACATACAGAAACAGTAAGATACAATTTCCACAAGAACATATGAAATCAATTGAGCTGAGCTCATTTACTTAACACTGATATGGCACAGGGAAAAAGTACAACACAACATAAAGAACTCAATTCTTCTTGTGTGCAAGTCTCACAGAAGTTATCCATACATCATTTTGGCTAATCAATATCCTAAATATCATTCAGACAGTAGCTCCAAACAGTTGATTTCTCTGCCATCCTGTATTTACCATTTTCATGCGTTGGTTTAGCTTGTGATAATTCTCCTTTATAGCTCTTAAATCTCTGCTTACTGTCTCATCTTGATTGGGTATTGCGTGATTTCTCTTTCAATTTATCATTGTACAAAGTAATTCATTAAAGAAAGGCAGATGCTGGCAGTCAGACCATTGAGGTTTTTGTTTTTGTGGGTTTTTGGGTTTGCTTTCTTTTTTAGGGGGTTGGGGAGGTGGAACACGAAAAAAGGAACCAGCTGTATTAAACATCAGACTCTTAACCCTGCCCACCGTTTGTATGAAAGTGTATTTTGCACATCCAACTGGTTTTGAGTAAGATTGTTACAGTTCGTGAGACTGGTTCTATCACTGCTGCCTTGAACATGTATCAGTCTAAAATGCAAGATAAATTAGCTTAATATATTTTTGAAAGCTAGACCTACTTTTCTCTACCCTGACCTATTTTTAATAGCTGTAGCAGGAGGAGTTCAAAGAGAAGTTGCTCTGCCTGGAGCTGCATCTTCCCAAGATGATTGCATCACCAGCAGCCACAAGAACTCAAGAGTCAAAGCAGCAAACTCTTATATGAGCTGTGAAATATATTCTCACACTCGAGTTCATAAGCAACAACATTAGTGGGCCAGACTTTGTAGATGGGGTGATGTGATAAGCAAACCCTTCCTTTCCCTACTGAGAGCAAGGGAGTCAGACTCTCCACCACTGCTACTGAAGGCAAAATCTCTCCTGCTTACAGGAATGACAGTGGTAGAACAAGAGGCAGGGAGGAAAAGATTCCGCTTAAATGAATCTGAACCGTGAGCCGAGTTGTTCATTCAAACACATTTCACCTTCACAGCCAAAAACTCTCTGTTTGCCATTATGGGTGTCTCACCGTTGCAAATCAGAATCTGGAGCTGGTAAAGTACACAAACATTATCCTACAATGAGAGTACTCTGTCTTGTTCAGATATGGGAAAGGCAAGACTGTGGCAAGTGCATGAGAGGAAAGGACACGAACAGCCAGCACAGCTGAGCAACAGTATAACCGAGGTTTCAAAGGAGAAACCACGGGAGATGCCACAGACCAAATTTTCAGTCCATGCAAGTCATCCAAGCTACAGCAAAATCCGTCCAGCATCTGCATCACATCACACCTGATGAAGAATGGCTGCACAGTCTGACATGCACACAACCCCCCAGATTTGGTTCTGAAATAACTAGCTAATATTATTATTGAAATTAATTGCTCCTGAGTTACCACATCTTGTGTATTTTAATTTAAGCAGGTGGAGGATGCCTTCACCTTTAAAACCTGGAGTTCTCCACCCTCAAGTAAATCCAGTCTAAGCACAGCAATTAAAACTCCAAGCTCCCAAAGGCAGATTCAAAGGATCTTTCAAGTGTCCTGAGTGAAAGCCACAGGCGAAATTCTCTACAAGGACAAACAGGTGAGATCCCATTAAAGTCCACACCACAAGTAATTAAAGCAGAACTATGGTGATGAGCACACAGGCAGCAACTGGGACATCTCTAAATGTAAAAGTATGCTGCAAATATTGTTGGTTATGAAAAGCATGCTGCTGTAACACGATTTGAGATAGTGATATCCTGTTTGGGTCAAGTGGGAGAGTCAACTTTGTCTTGTCAAGTGAGCTCCATTTGTAGCATTTCTCCTGAGGCGCTTGCTTCCCTCCAAAGGCTCAGCAATTTTTAATATATTCTCTTCCTTGAAGATGTGTTTTTTGTGAAAGTGATGAGAGGGTACAGTACCACTCCCACCTTTTCCAAGATTGCTTTTGGTGTTATTTTGATGCCTCAGGAGTCTCATTTCAGCCTTATAATAACCCACTTACATATGAACAACTCGTAGTTGTCACTGAGTGATGTTTCATATCTCCAGGCTTCCCATACTAAAAACCTTGAAGCTTATTCTCTGTTTACATTTCTCTGATGTGGGGCAGTGGTGCTTTCCTGTACACTGCTTAAAATTTTCCTTCCTAATAAATTGAATTTGGCAGGTCCTTGCAGTTGTCTACACATTGTATCACGGGAAAGGTAAAGGTTTATAGGTGAGGGACTCAGTGATTTGAGAGGGGTGCTGGCTGGATCAAAGCCTACTGTACACACAAGTCCTGACACCCCAGGAGCCCCCTGTGTGCAACAAACACCACAGTGATGCTGTGGTATCGAGAGGGACTACTTGCAAGCACAAGCACGCCCTCAGCTCTCCTCGACCCAAGCAGGGGAAAGGAGCCCTCAGCAGAGAGGGCGAGTCTCCAGGACCTCTCACATGGTCTCCCATCCACATCCTTGTTTGGATAACCAGGTTCAGCTTAAAATCCCCGGGTGGAAGTCTGCTATCAACCCTGGGTTTTGTAAGGAGCTGGGAGAGTTGATCTTGCCACTAACCACTATTCGGTCTGATATTAAACTAGAATGTATCCATCATTGCAAAGAATTTGCCCTGCTCTTTCATATATGTTGTTTATCCAGTGCTACACCTCTGGTTTCAAATTGCCTGAATAAGAACTGGGAATTTACTGGGTGGTACAAGACACTACAATGAGAAATTTTTACTCACCATAGCCTCGGACCCAGACAAGAAACAGAAACTGCACAGATTGTAAGTGGGAATGTGGATAACACAATTCATTTTTTTGCTTCTCAAGCTGAATATGATTTTCCTCTTATTTTGTTTAGCTTCAGCCTGCCCAAGGCTTAAGAGACTTCATTCACAGATGCATAGCCCTTATGTCTAAAAAACCTTCCGGATTACTACTTTCAATCTCTCTCATAAATTATTATATTTCACACTATTATTAAATGAAAAGTTTACTTTTAACTAACTCATGCTTTCTAGAAGGACTTCTGATCTAGATTTGAAGGAATCAAGAACCAGTGTATCCCTGGTTTGTTCCAGGGTTCAGTCCACCAATTAAAACTGAAATGTTCTCTTGTTTGTATCTTAAAAGTACCTGGATACAACTTTCAGACACAAGCAGCTTCTAGGCTATTGATTCTTCCTGCCCAATAAGCAATCCAATAAGCAATTTCTTGTTCTTTTGAAGGCATTTATCCACTGTATTTTATTACCTTCTACTCGCTTAGTAAGACATTACTGGGAGTTCTTCTGATTCTTCTCTCATTTACACAGAAAATGAGGAATAACTTGAAATCAATGTCATCAAATTTGTCACGAAAGCAGGGATAACTGAGTTACAGAGTTTTTGACTGGTGAAAGTTTAGAAGGGATGCTATGTGCTAGTCATACTGATTTATTCAGGTTAATCTTCCTCTTCACCACCACAGATGTTACGTTAAAAGAAAAACATTTGTGTTTTGAAGTAAACTGCTATGGGGAAGTCTCACATACCAGCTATTGCTTAATAGGTGCCAGCTTTGCTAACACTCCCAAATAACCTGACAAATCAGAGAGGTTTTGCTATATTCTTGCCGTGAAAGAGATGCTCTCCGACCTGTTCACTCAAGGGATAAAGCGGATCTCACTGGACACATTCTGCAGTGAAAGTGGCAAGGGGGAAAGCAACTCTTCTGGCTATCAGCAGCACCCACTCCGGTAAGGATATCGGATCAAACTGGAGGAGTGAGAAACACCAACCACAGAGCTCAAAAGTGATGGGGTATTTTTCCCTCATCACCTTGTGGCTACAGGTGACCGCCTGAGCCCAAATGCAGAGAAACTCTTCGGTTTGCAGGTGCTCTGTGTACAGAGCATGCTGCCTTTTGGAGAGGCAGAAGGAGGTATGCTTGCTTCCCCCAATAACAAATGAAGCTCAAGGGGGCGGCAGGGTAGAGGGCAGAAAAGCCACCTTTACAATCTGCATTTTCTGTTCAGTTTATACTTCCTACAGGGCTTAAATTGCCAAGACAAATCTTGTACCTCCAGCAGTTCCAAATCCCTCTGGCAATAAAAAAAATAAGGACTGCCTACTTACTCCTTCCTAAAAGGAAAGGTTATGCATGTGCAACCACAGGAATGAAAATCTCTTGTATCTTCTATTCTGAGCTGTTGAATTGGAAAATATGATTAATACAACTCCCTGGACACAGCACAGCTTCTAGCACTGCTTCCCCACCTCACGTCCCCATTCCCATCTTGTTTTGAACCTGCAGCAATTAAATAAAATATATTTGCAAAGGAGTCTTGTGCTGATGGAAGGGGTGCACGTAGCTGCGCACCTGATCACCTCCCTCACACCCCTCTGATAACTCTTAATCAGCTGATATACCTCAGGAGCAGCAAATGAGCTAAACTCTGATCTCAGCCAGAGCAGTCCAGCTTTACGGGGTTTGATGAAATTCTTCAGGTATAAATGCTCATTTAAACCCTTCATATTAAGAAAAATGCTTACACAGATGTTTACAAGCTCATTCCATGTTCTTTTCAGCTCAGCAACGAGTTCAATGATTTACCACTCCTGCTTTCCCATTTTTCTATCTGATTCTGCTGTCCAAGTAACATCAGATAAACTATAGATGTTATACAGATTAAGCAGCCCACCTTCCCCTCCTTCAGGATTTCTAAACAACCTCCTGATGGACTGAGTGGAAGGCACATACCAGAGTGGGGTTTCTTCACATGCCCAGCTCCCCCAGCAAAATCCTTTGGCTCTCTCAAGCAGCTAGTATGGCTTTAATCACACCCTTTACGTTTGCCATGGCACCCACAGATGAATGCCTGGATCTCAGTGCTTGGGCAGAGACAAAGGCAGCAGCTCTTGCTGTAATCACAAGAGCTTGATGTGCTCAGGGTCCATGTGCCACCATGCTCTTGCTGACATGCTGACATGTGCTGCCAGTGACACTGGGAAACAAAATGATTCCAAGTAGCCCGGTGTACACAGAACTGAAATACGGAACAGGTGTGAGGAAGGGCATATTCCAGAAGCTTACAGCCCTTTGCATAAAAACAAAACAAAACAAAAAACATTTCCCCTGCTCATAGACCTATCCCAAGGTGCTCACCCCTAATTCATGTGCTACCAGGGACCTTTCCTACCAGTTACTTCACCTTCAATTCTGCCTCACTGCTCTCCTCCACCCTGGCAAAACTGAGCAAGCAACCCAAGAGCAAACAATAAACTGTGACCTCTTTTACTCCATCCACTTAATACGTAACAGACTTTGCATTCCTGTACGGCTGTCTGGGAAGTTATTTGGTTTGGTTTGCATCTATCAGGGGTTGCCTATTGTTTAGCTAAAAAAGCCATATATACATGCAAACACATGTACATATACAAGTATGCATATATTTTTACCTCCCTCTTTCTCTATATAAAAAATAAGCTTCGCTACGTATATATGCATGTATAGGTAGGCTAATCTCACACTGGAAATTTCCAGCTTGGAGTGAGAGGGGGAAATCTAACAAAGAGATGACCCCTTTGACCCCTGGCATACCTGCCTTTTGTAGGAGGGGGCTGTTTAGTTATGGAGATATTTTACACTTAATTGTATCTTTGGGAGACACAACTACACACACACACATACACACAAACTGCTGGCTTTGAGCAGACTAAACTGCAGAAGAGAAGAAGGAAATTTTTTTTGGGGAAAAAAAACCTGTTCTAACAGAAAGCCAGCATTACCAGCTTCACAGGTATACTTTCAAAGCTTTCCAAAGGAGCTGGTGGGGGAAAAGAAAAAAAAACCAACCTGTGTATGCAACTTCTGTGTAAACTTCCTTTGAGAGCCCTGGAGTTTATAGATGTTGGAGGACACAGGAAAACACCTGTCCACCAGCACTACTCTCACCTGATTAGTTATGTTTTGGTCACCAAAGAGCAGATGCTTCTTCACTGCTAGAGGTCAGATACATCCATTTGACCCAACCTGATGAACTACACAAGCATCCAAATGTTAACAAAAGCAGACTTCATCACTCTGAGGAAAGCTGCTATGTGACTTCAGATTCCTATCTGATTTGTCCCTCAGTAGAACATCCATCACCTTTCAAAGAACCATTTGTAGGAGAAAGATCACCATCACTCCTACCTGCCCGAGTTAGACAAACATATTGGAAATCTTTTCATTGAAGAGCAGCAAGTAAGGAGAAGATTTCCCATGCAATCCCTCACAGAACAGAAACAAGCCTTTTTCTGGAGTCTTTTTATTTCGCCACCTGTTTATATACAGTCTTAAAAATCTTACTGAGTGATTTTAGTAGGTTTTAGGTTTTGGATTTTTAGCTGGATTAGTGCTCTTGGTGCGTTTAGTGTGCTCGTGGCAATCTCAAATCACTTTGTAGAAGCTAACAAATAACATTAGCCCCTTCAGCAGACAAGAAAACCGAGGTACAGAAAACCTAGAGGTGTACTGAGAATGCAGTCACCCTCTAGTGTGAATGTTTAATGTATTCAATATATTTTACAATATTTAAACTTTTTTTAAAGATAAATATCACTAAGAACTTTTTTCATAAATATCTGCAAAGCCATCGCTACTCTTTTGAAGACATGTCCTTGGAATAATTCTTCATTTTCACCAGTTTCATTCAGAGATCAGGCATTTTTTCATAGTGGGAACATTCAACACGCGAAAAAAATGCTGCAACACTTTATGGAAAACATAAAAAAGAAAAAGGAAGAAAAGAACACAAGCACTCTTGTCTTGCCTTAGGGCTCTTTGTTTATCCAACCTGAATTTAACCATCCCGCGGAACAATCAGCCCAGCCTATCTCTCTAAAGACAATACTTCAGCATTAATGCCAGCCAACCTGATTGCAATCACTAACCTGGATTCAGCCCCAGTTTATGGAAATGGCAAACTAAATTTTACCAGCAGCAGAATGAGCTAACACAAACACTGTCGTGAAGCCCTGCCCTTTGTCAACACTTCACTCCTGTCTCCAGTCCTGTGTAATGGATTTGTTGTACGTGTTTCCACATACCTTCTAACTGTGCTAGAGAAATTATCACTTCATTGCATCATACCAGCACTAAAAAGGCAAAAAGTAAAAAAAGAATCGGTTTTGACTGTTAGAATGGAAGAAGGAAGCATTAGACTCCAGGTATAATACAGAATCTGTACAGGGATCAAGACTGGAAGATGTTGGATGGGGTGCAAGTTATGGATTACGGTATCCAACTAACAGAAGGGGTTTGAATTAAAACAGCCAGGCAACTTTGAGGGTAGTTCTTGCAGTAAATAATAAAGGATGCACTCTGTGTGCAGTTAAGACTATAGCTTTTATAATTATTAATGAAGTTGTTCATTTGAAACATTTGTCTATTTGTTTTCTTTGCAGACTTGTACTAGCCCATTGTCCCAGGAAAATCAGATTAAGAGAGCAGTTCTGCCATGAACACAAAAAGGCTGGCAACATCTGTTAATGCAATGCTGCTGAAAGAATAGCTGACTCACAGATAGAATTGCAATGGATAAAAAAAAGGAAGCATAGGCTATATGATATTTGTTGTTCCAGCCAAAGATTGCTAAAGGCTTTCTGTCAAACCTTACCAAAAAGAGAAGGTTTTTCCCTTTTAAAGCTTTTCCATATTTAAAAAGCTGAAGAAACTGTAGCTAAAAGAGGAGACCTGAAAGAGGAGAATTATTACAGAAAAAATTTCCTCTTCTTTTTCCCCTCCCTTGCTGAAAAATGGTGTCGGAAAGACGTAGATATATGTAAGAAAAGTGGAAAACTGTATTTTTTGTCCCCTTAAATTCTTTTGCCACAGTGATTAAAAAACAAACAAACAAAAAACCAAAACAAAAGGCAAAAGAAGGACAAATCCCTTGAAACATGTCTTAGAAAGGAAGAAAAAGTAATAAATTCCCAAATGATTCCTTCAACAGAAAAAAAGGGCCTCTTTTCATATAGAAATTTTACCATCAGAAATAAAATTTTACACTGTCACTTTCCTTTTTTTTTTTTAACGAAACAATGTTCCCTCATGCCTAACCATGCTTCTAACAACTTGCTTCAGTGGCTTTAGTTTGCACACATTCCCTCCTCCTCACTCTGCAGAGAGCAGAGAGATTGCTGCATCCTTGACATCTCGTGGTGTCATAAGAGGAGGAGGAGAGAAGATAAGGCCATTCACAGTATCAGCTTGGAAATCCTGCTGAAATCTCTCTTCCCGTCATCTCCTTCTTGTTGAGCTCCAGCCTGCACAACTAATGACCCTGCTTCTCAGACGGGGCAAACAGCGGCCTGATTCTACAACTGGGTCTCATCTCCACCCGACTGCAAACTCACCTGCGTAGGTGGTGTTTCTTAGAGGATTGAGGGCCACTGATGCTCCTTTCCCTTGCTTTTGTTGGACGTGTCAATACTATCTTCCTATGAAAGCAGAAGTATTCACTGAGGAGCGTGGTGTTGCTCACCAGGAGGAAGAGATCTGGAAACCAGCCTGGAGTTATACAGCAATTGGTGCCTCTGTGGAAGAGCAGAACTTCCAGCTGATGTACAGGGCATTGCTACACGCTTTCCACTTCCTTTTATTTCCTCTGATTTGACTAGAGTCCTGGTTCAAAGGCATTAGAAATCTGACCTAATTCTGCCCACATCGACCCTCACAATATTCACAGTAACACCTGTTTCTCACATTTGATAAGCTCAGAGCAACCAACTACAAAGAGCAGAAAGAAGTGTCTCTGCAACAGCTAGGAATTGCCCTAAGATTTCACAAAACAAAATCAGCCTTCATCCTGCTGGAGAACTGCAAGGAAATAAATGGTGCCTTTTAAACTGGCATGCCTCCAAAGGGCAATAACTGAGCTTTACTCTTTCAGTTATTCCCATTAAAAAATAGAATTATCAGAAATGTTTATTCAACAGTGAATAAAATGCTCAAATCAGATAGGCTTTATCTGATAGTAAGGTAATGACTGACTACCAAATCACATGGCAGAAAAACATTTTTCGTGGATGTGGTAATGTGTCCTCACCTGAAAACCTCCGATTAAACAACAGTGGGGTGGGAGGACCACAGATAAGAACAGCAAAGTCACGTAACACAGAGCAAGTCCCTTTGGTGAGAAAAAAGCCCCAACTTTTGGGCAACCACCTACAAACAGAGTTCTGCCTCAGCTACAGCAAGGGATCCTATTGCCTTTCAATGAATTATCCCCTGACTGCATTAATCTGGGCAGCTGAGTATGAGCAGGCATTTCTGTATTTTATTTCTGACTCCTTTTGCAGGCAATGACAGCTTCTGCAAGACTTCTACTATTTACATAAAATCCATTAAAAATAAGGGGGTTTGTTGCCTTATATAACCAGTATTGTGGAATTTATCTAAAAGTTTTAGTTTAGCTCCCAGAAAAAGGAAAAAAACCTCAACTCCACGTTCTCAGGAGACATTCTTTAAAAGTTGTTAGACAATTACACAGCAGTAAAGTTTACAAGAAGCAATTTACTTTCTCTAAATTCAATATACACTAAGTTGCTGGCAATTTTCAATCCTATTGTGTCACAGCTGCTTTAATGCTCTGTGGAAGTAGAAATTTCATTGCTAACCATTAATCTTCAAACATTTTTAGAAGCTCATAAGAATAAGCCTGGAAAGTCAAGGTATCAGAGAGCACAGGGATTAAATAGACCCCAAAAGGTCATCTAAGCAGGATCAGCAATGCCTAAACCACTTCTGGCAGATGTTTGTTTAACCTTTTCATTGGAAACTGAGGTGGTGAAGGGACAAGCACACAGCAAACCACTAACAGAGACCAAAGACTCCAAACTGAGAAATATTCCAAAACATACTTTCCTCACATGGATAAATTTCCCTGTTAATCTCAGTAAAAGGTTTATCAAGCACTGGAACAGGCTGCCCAGGTAAGTGGTGGAATCACAAACTCTGGAAGTATTTAAAAGATGTGTGGATGTGGCACTTAGAGACATGGTTTAGTGTTGGACTTGGCAGTGCTGGGTAAACCGTTGGACTCCATGATCTTAAAGGTATTTTCCAACCTAAATGATTCTATGATGAAGTAAATCCCTGATACTGTTTTTGAAGATAAGCCAAATACATCTGCAGCTGTCACTCCCCTAAGGCAATGGTATATCGAGATAAAGCATCTGTATTCAGCACCACACGTTGGCAACAGCTTGGTCACATAGGACCCACATGGAGGAAGGAGGCTGCTCTTTAACCATTGTTTCAAGTGGGATACTTTACTACTGGATGAATGAATGCCAACTCAACAGCTGGACAGAAGTTCCCTTATCTGGAGCATCTACACCGTTGCTTTATCCCCACCATACCTGTGCTGGGCTGTTTCCACACCCTTGGGAGATAGGAAGGAGCTCTTCAGGAAGCCCATTCTGCCCTTACTGCTGGGCACTTCGTATGCTCCCTGAGGAAGGGCAGGGAAGGACTGGACACAGAGACAACAAGAGCCCTACAGCCTGCCAGGCAGATCCCCAAAAGGACCTTCTTCTTTGGGACATCTCTTGAGAAGGCCATCATAACAACCCAGAATCCTGTCATGTGGATCCAACTTTCCAATTGCCAGATTTTTTCCACACAATTAGTAATAAACCTCAACATTGCCATCGTCTCCACCATCAGCCTTGTAATCCACCTCAGGTTCATCAAGGTGAAGCCAATGAAGAGGGATTCTAGTTTATTGTTCAAATAACCAATCCAAAGAGAAGCTGGATATCATTACATGTAACATTACATTGCACATATATCTGTTCCACTGCAAAATACAATTCATATTACATAAATGCATTAGCAGTATTGCATTTATATAACAGCAAAGAAAATTAAGAATGGCCCTAGCAAGGAAAATATTAATCGGCTTTCTCTATCAAGCAAGTAACTTTAAAACAAATTGTAGCAGCCTACAGATGCCTTTTAGTCAACCAAGAATTGCTCATCCAAACACAAATAATTGACATTTGAGTCAGAAATTTCACTGAAATGAACATTCTAATGAACATTTTGATACTGAGATTTAAAGAGGTTGTAATTTTAATAAGAAAGGAAAAAAAAACCCCACAGGATTTGAGAAAGAAATTCCCAGTAATTAACTTATCCTTTGGTTAAGAAGAAGATTTTTGTTTTTTGGAAGTACATTGTGTTCTCATCCCCAACTGGTTCCACACACTGCTCCAAATGCTAAGTATCTATAGAACAGCTCCAGCTTTGAACTATGCTAATGACCAGACATCAAGAATTTTTTCTGGGCATGAAAACAATTTCACTCTTGGACTGAGTTATCTGAAGGAGACATTGCTGTGTTTGCTATCTGGAACAGTTTAATGCAGAAGTAGAGGACTTCAATTAAAATAATATTGGCAAAACCTGCATGGCTTTTGGAGGGCTTCACTTGATGTTTGAGCTGGACTTAGATCGCAAACATTTGCAGCAGACTGAAGAATGCCTGTTCTCTGATGCAGTGAGGATTAACCTCCTACTTTGTATGCTCATCTGACAATAGTATACAATAAAAAGAAAACACAAAGTGACTCAAAAAAATCTGAGTACAATTTGGTTTAAGTCAAGGATTACAGTACACAAAGCTCACTTGCCTGTTACACATAGTAACACAGACAGCATGATATCTGTTAAAGATATGCTAAATGTATTCTTGCAAGCACAGAAAATGCAATGCCCTCAACGGTTAAAATTCTAGTTATCTTCTAGTGGACACCAAATGCCTAAGGAAAAGAAGTGGTACTTTCAGGTTTCTCTGTGCCGATACCATCAGGTTTCAATACCTCAAAGACTTTGTTTCATGGGTAGTTTCTCATGCAATAGTGTTTCTTTATGGCATGTGGATTATTGTAACACTTCTAGCATAAACTAAGAGGGGAGAAAAATGCTTTCCACAAGGCTTGGTTCTATTCCAAAGTAGAGAGAAAGAAAAACACCCACTGGCCTACTTGAATATTGAAATAGGTCCTTAGCAGCTGGAGCCAATGTGACCTGGAGTTTGTCAGTGCTAAACGTAAGCATGCAAGTTCCAGTGGGCTTAGTGTTCCTCGCGCACCTAGGGGTAGTTTTTGGCCTGCTCACTTAAATCCTCACCGCACAGCTTGGCAATGGATTCCGTCAACCAAAACTTCAATGGCATTTTAGACACAGGGGTTTAATTTGGTTTGGCTTGGTCTGAGTTTTAGACACTTGCCTGCCATGCGGTTTGACAGCAGGCCCTTGCTCAGCACTGAGCTGTACCTCCAGCTCCTATCACTCCTGGTACTGAGAACGTAGCTGAGAATCAAGACTGATGATCACTGCCTATGAGAAAGGCTTTTATAATATAGCAGGTAAGCAGAATATTCAGGTGTCTGCTCTGCAAGGAAACGAGACACAATTTCTCCAAATCAAGTTCTAGCACAAACTGCTTATCCACAACATTAAACATGCTGACAAGGTATGGGCTGAAATTAACACCATTTTTTTTTTGCACAGCCAGAATATAGGAGTGACATGCCAAACCAGAGGATGGAATTAGCAATTAGTGTCACTTGGCTTCACTGTTCAATATGCATACATGAAGAGGCATGACAGCAGATCCAGACGGATAACACAAGGAAACAGTCGGTACATGGTGGGATCAGTATGTTGTGCAATTTAAACAAACAGTGTCTAATATCAAGCAGGATGAGTCATGAGCATGCAGATGATCCCCAAGGTTTCTCAGCGAGCAGATGCAGATCTCTGTGCTTCTTTCACGAGTGTGCAAAAATTATCTTTAAATGCAAAACTCCCCCATTTTTTTGTGTAATATTGAATAAATCTAATAGTGGTATAGTCCTTCTTGGACATGGAATTAGGCAGCTTATTATGACATTTGACTTTACAGCACTCACAGTTGTCAGAAAGAGAGCAGACCTTGCATTGTGGCATTGTGCCAGAAAGTACAACCACTTAGTGTTGCAGGGCAGCATTATTTCCATTGCTCGTTCAATGTGTGAAATTACTGCCTAGGAAGAAACACAGGCTAGATAGAAAACTAACTCAAATGACAGCTAATAACTGGTACTTCTTATTGATTTAATTCCTACAAAGTACAGTTCTCTGCATGGTGATACACAATTCTCATTAAGTCAAACCAGAGGGAAAACTGTAAACGCACACAGTAAAGCAGAATGAGAGTCTGAATTCCCTGATTTCAAACCCTTGAACAAACAGTTCAAACTCAATTGCTCAGTCCTGGGGGAAAAAAAAAAGACAGCAATGCCTCAAATTCGAAGTCTAATTAGAGACTTCTCTAATGCATCCAATACTTATTTCAAGGTATACATTTATGAAGGTTTTCAGAGAAACTGGCCCATCATTGCTTGAATAACCTTGTGTATTGGTTTGGCTTTCTGTAAAAGAGAAAGGATAATACACACACGTGTGAATGTGTACACGGATTTACTCTTCACGTACAAAGGTCCTGTTCTGTATCTGAGTACCATGCAAGAGAGCAAAAAGAGAAAATCACATAACTGAAGAATAGACATTTAAATACCCAAATTCACTGCCTGAAATGTCGTTGTTTAACCATCTATGATGTGCTCCAGAGGCATGTTGCATCAGTGTTTCACAGCACACCTTGCAAGACCACGTGGAGGAACTACTTCACTTCAGCCTAAGAACATGAACTGTTCACGTGTGCAGTATTTCACCATCCATAGAAAGACAGATATTAACATTGGTTACCCTAGTAGAAAATACATCTTCTGATTTTCAGCAGCAGAGAGTTTAAAGGCTTCGTAAAAACTTGAAATCTTTATGCAAACTGATAGATTATGCCTAGATTATTCTAGGACAGAAGTGTTTGTAACTGCTTGAAAGAGCTGGAAAAATACCATAGGTTTCTTCAAGGCACGAACTCTTCTACGTGTTCCATAGATTTCCAAGCTCTACAACACAATCTCCTGGACTTACATAGAGTGACACTATTACATTTGGTCAGCTATGATATACACAAAAGAATTAACTTCAGTCTGTGGTAAAAGTGTATTAATCATCCTTGGACTACTCCACAGATGTACTCTCCACCAAAACCAGCTCATACAATCATAGAATGATTCTATCCTCCTTGGACTACTTCACAGATGCATTCCACTAAACAAATCTCACACAAGTGGCTGTTCTAGCTATGGTACCATGGCTCTTTCTGAAAACAAAATGACTGGTGGAAAACTGGGATAATGGCATGAGGCTACAAGTCCAAACCGTAAATTCTGATCAAGACTCAATCCAAAGACTGGATCTGCAATCTAGACACCATAGAAAAGGTATAGTAAGATTGACAGGGAGAGAGGAAATAGACAAAGAAGCATATACGCATAAATTATACATTCATAAATTATATATATAAAGGCATCTAATCTATAATAACTGCCTTAAAGACCATACTCTCCTGAAACCTACATATGATTCTGCACTTCTTTCTGAGAACATGAATTCCCAAGCAAGTGGGTGAAAGCTCAGGGACAAGGCTCTGCAGGGCAGTAGCTATCTCTATCACTGCTCTCACTCTCCTAGACAGCACATCAAACACAGCACGTTCTGCAACCCCAAAACTTTACCGTAACTCTTACCTTCCTAACTCTGGAGTTCAGAAAAATCAAGGGTTTTCTCAAGGGTTGCTCTGCCACAATTACCAGAATGCTTGGGTTATGTTCTGTCCAATGCCCAAAAAATTTCAGTGTCTTCTCTGGACAGGGAAACAGAAAGCAAGCTGTGGTCTTAAGGCTTTTATAATTTATTGCCGTGTTTCTTTGTGTCTTTTAATGCTAAAAAGACAGTAACAAGTACCCAAGGGCACTGAAGCCTGACCATTCTCCTTTTTTGATCTAGGATGAATGAATAATCAAGTGATAAAAGGGGGAAAAATTTAGATTAGGTTTTACCTCTTACCCTGCTCTGCCCACAAACAGGCTGTGGTTTACATCTGGGTATTCCCTGTCCTGTTCAGACAGAGCATGTGAACAATTTGCTGTAACTAGCTGGTATTTGTAATTCAAGCTATATATACAGGTCATCTGCAATGTTATGCTTCTCTTTCCTGATGAATTAACTCCTAGTGGTTGGCTTCTGGTTGGAATACTCATGGTTCTGCATTCGTCATCTGTGCTAAACACTCACAGCTTTCCTAAACATCTCTGCCAGTAAACACTCACTGGAGAGCTGGAACACAAAGAAAGAATTTGTTGAAAATTTCTAATGAGACTTTGAACCGAGGAAAGTCATTTGCTTTATATTTATGATTAGTACACTGAGTTCCTGACCTGCTCAGACCTTAAGGTGGTACCACAGAGTGGATGTTAATTTGCAACAAATAATAAATCAAACTGGTCTAGTTTGACTCACCCAAACACCACAAAAAAAAGGGCTGCTACTGAGGCTCTTCCCTGGGCAGTAAGCCAAGAAATCCAGCGCTGTGTCACTTTTATCCACATTCCCCTCTGCATCATCAGTCTGGCTACAATCGGCTACAATCTTAGCAAAGGTTCTTCCCAAGAAACCTACATGAAATCTCAGTACGGAAACATCTGCTGATCAGAAGATGTCCCATGACTCAAGTCACTGCATTCCCTACTATGTAATTGTCTGCTTTTCAACTAAATGGATTCCCTCTGGAATACAGGGACAGACACAGATGAGGTTAATAGTGAGACTCATCTCACCTGGCTTTGGCCGTTTAAAAGATGTCTGGGTTAAACCAGCTGTCCAGGCTCCCTCTCTAGTCAGTGCAAAGAGCTACCTCAAGGAGCAGATTCAGTTCTTGTATTTTAGAAAGCCAGAAAACTGCTCCCATCTCTTTTCTGTAGCCCTGATCAAGTTTCCCAGTGAGACTAGGTCTTGGATACGGAGATAGCACTCAGTGCAATGACAAAAGTGCCTGATCCATCCAAGAAAACAAGATTGTGAATCTCACAAGCTCCAAATTCCCAAAGAACAATCAACTTCTCAACAAGTACAACAGTTCTAAAAAAATTTAAATACAGAACATCTTTCACGGAGGGAAAAAAAAAAAAAGAAAAAAAGACCCCAAACCCAACCCAAAAGCCAGGGTGGAAGGAATGGGGGGAAGAAGGTGCAGCAATAAGGAACTATTTTCTGTAAGACAACTCTTCCAAAAGAAAAATCAGTCATCGTATTATTGCAAGCATAAGCATGCCTTTTATCCATCATTGCTGCAGAGTGATAACACTTTCAGGCTGCTTCCCCTTAGAGTCCCAAGAGGAAAACAGAGATTTTTGCCAAGTCGCCTGTTGCTACTTTTTTATCCTGAGTGTTGCCTTTCATCATTACCGAATGGGAATTCTGCCACTGATTTCAAAGACTCTCACGATCATAATTGTAACTTTAGCTTTATATTAATGTACATGTGTTTAATTTAATTGCTTTGTTTAAAGATAAAAGAAAAAATGGATTTCAAATCTCTCAACTGATTTCACTGCACATGTTCATAGTTCTGTAGTTAAAAATCTAATGCAGCTTTTTCCTCTCCCCACGGGGAAACAGCAATATAAGAACCACACCTATCTGTGTAATGAAAATAGCTATAAAATGTTTACATTTTCTCCATTGTAATGGAAATTTCACACTATTCTACTGTTAAACTGATTTCTCAAGTCCTTATAATCTAATGTTTTAAAGGTAATTTCATGCAAATCTCTCTGGAGAGGAGGCTAGAAGCTTAACCATCTTTAAAAAACAAGGGAAAAAAATGACTTAAGGCCATAGCAGTGCAGGTATAGATCAGTGCAGTTCTATTAGTGGTGTTGCATTAATTTACACTTGCATAATTTGTTTCAGAGACTTAGTAATTCTGAGGCAACCTGTGACAATCCGAAATCAATTTTATAGAATAACATAACACGTCCAACTTCATATTTACATAGATTGAAAGAAGGTGAGCAGATCGTGCTTATGCGTGCAAAGGAGCATTCAGCTCGCATAGAGATTTCTCTCGGCAGCAATTCTCTTCAGACTGGGAGAGGCTACACACATTACATTCATTACTATCATTAAACATTCATTAAAACTTCTTAACACAGCTCTAAGCTTGGGGTGCTCTGCAGCAGTAAGCATGCTCCCCACCCTGGCTGGTGGCCAAGAGAGCAAGGATCGATCTGGAAAAATCCCCACCCAGCTTGCCTATGAGAAAAAAAGGTGATTTTATTTCCTGTAATTAGCAGATATTTGAAGTACAGACAGAGGAAAGAAAGGTTGTCTCTTGGTCTTTTTGTTTGGTTTTATTTTCAATCCTAATTCAGTAAATCTGTGGTGATGTCAGTGAGTTTACACAGTCTAATAACGTTTTCTAACCCCCAAGACTAGGACCTAAAGGATGGGTAACAAATATTCTTCTTTTAATCACAGCACATCCATGGGGTGTCTTTTTGTTATGGTTTGAGGGATGTGTGTTTGATTTTAATGTGAACAGCTAGCTTTTGCTTTACTCCATTTTTAAACCGGGCCTTCACTTTTGTATTCAGTTCAAGTCAGAAGTAAATTCATGGTGTTTCCATGACTCTTATCTTGAAGCATTCTCTTTAATTCATATTTAATGAATTGATCTACTGTACAGAGGAGAACTGCTTTGTACTTTAATGGTAGCAGCCACGAACCCAGCAGAACCCCTGAGCCCAGGCAGAACATGTGAAGTAAGCTTGACAAAGTTCACAACATCTGCCTAGCTGTAAAAGGGCTTCTGCACATCTGCTCCTGCTTATAAAAAACACCAGATAGATCTTGTGAATTTCTTGTTTCTTCCCACTCATGTAGGCTATGACACAGTAGAATGCATTATTTGGTGTACACTAAAATACACTGCTAATGGAACAAATGGGGCTGAAAGAACTGGATAATCTAATTATTCTAGTCACATCATTACCTGTGCACTTAAAAAATCATTGGTTTCAATTTATTACGTTTTTATTATTTTTAAAAGTTTTTTTTATTGCCAGAGTGAGCCAGAGTACAAACAGGATGAAAACAGCACAAAATATAGTTACACTAGAAAAAGATGAAGTAGTTTCAAGAGAAAACCTGTACATTTTCCATATACTCTGTTCTCAATAGTTCAAGATTGTTGCAAATCACCATAATGACTGCATTTTCACATTACTTTAAGCACATGTCAAAGTAGAGCAGGTTTAAGCAACTGGGAGTCAAACAGTGTATTATAAACTCACGTTAAAACTACCTTAATCAATGCTCCTGTAAATAGTTACTTTCATGTTCAAGAACCAAATGTAGCCTGAGCCGATTCTGGCCATATCACTTCATTTGTCTCCTTTGGTTACTGAAAATCATACATTTTATCTTCCTGTGGACTTCTTAGACTCAGGTGAAATTGTTTTTCTCTCAGACTCTGCTCTGATAGTCTAAGAAAATTCTACCATGTAGAAGTAATGGAAATAAGACTTCAATGTCTGAGCCAGCAATTATCAATCGTTCTAAAACCTAAAGGTTCCAAATGTTTCTGAAAACAACTATTCTTGCGCTAGGACGCGACACAGGTGGCCAGCATATCACCTGGTGCAACACAAGACCTTATTTGTACGGATGCAAAGCACTTGAAAGTGGCAGAAGCACCCCCACTGGCACTGACCTGTCTGTAATGACCACAAACTGGCAAGTGCAACTACTTTTGAAATGTGTTATCTCTCACCTCCTCTTTGAACTAAGTTATATTTATCTGTTTTTCTCTGGCATTTGAAAGAAGACTCGTAGGGAAAAGCCTCCTTTCTCCTTTCTTTTTAATTTAGAGGAAATCTTGGAGAAAATCACTATTCTGTTGGACAGGCACTTTCTTTGAAAAAGGGGGAGATCACCATAATTTCCTGACCACTCCACTGCCCTATGTACAGCCTGTATTTCAAGGTCACAAAGCCAGAAGTAACACTAATGGTCTCCAAGTTTCCACAGCTAACCTCACCCAGATCTTGCTCCCTTTCTGGATGCCACTGACTCCAGGTCAGCTGAGGGGAATCCTGTGCTGAGAGTCCTGGGCAGGACTCCCTCCTGGACAGCACATCCTGAGCAGAAGGAGAGCATTCAGTGCTATGCTGTTGTCTGGGCCGGGGACCCTTCCCCAAGGGTCATCCCTCCTGTTTTCTGACCTGACATCAGGCACAATCTAAAGGCAAAGGAAACACAGAACATTGGGATGTTTCTACGTGCTCTGTGGGTGCTCCGGAGGGGCTGAAGGAGGTGGAGACAAACCAGGTACATCTCATGATTAAGGCTGACTTGGCATCTCTGTTTACAGGGAGAATGATGGAAGAAAGTTAATACAACATACCCTGAAGCCATTATAATCTTCTGCACTGGAGAATCCTTTTCCTGTAAAATGGAAAAGGACTTTGAGGCTGCTGTAATCAGAAGCAACAAGAACAGAAACCACTGGGTGTCTGTTTTCATTTCACAGCAGATGTGTCAGTGCTTTTATGTTGTGGCGACTATAAGTGACATCTCCTGTTCTGATCACGGCCTCCACTCCTAATAAAGTCACAGCACCTTCCCCTAAACCTACTCAGTCTCAAAGCAAAAAGGGCATTAGCACAGTATGACTGAAAAGCAGAGAGGTCAGAAATTGTTAATCTAAGTGGTCATACCTAAACCTTTGTTTATACATTCTCTTCCTAGTCCTTCAGCAAGAGAGTTTTGTTGGGAGAATTAGTTTCTGTATTCCAATTCATAATATCTACTTATATATAAAGAGATCTTACTGTACTTACAGAGCCTGACTCACATCTCTCTACACAAGTAATAATTTTTCTTTATATTTCCTGAGGACCATAGACCTCATTGCCCAAGTAGCCATCATCATTTAGGTAACAAAACTACTACAATAGTCAAAATTATCAGTGTGAGGAAGACTCTAAAAATTATGGACCAGGACAGACAAGATAATTCCTTGAGCCAGTCCTGTTACCAGACTTTATTTAATTTCATGGTGATCTCTTTCAATGCGGTTGTAGAACAGGCGACACCTACAGATGCAAGGTCAGACACTACTCAGCATTTGAATTCTTTTTGCTCATCAGGCCATGGGTAAGGTTCAAGCTCAGTGATGCAGTTCACTTTTCAGTACTTCTCAGGTAGCTGGGCATGCTATAAGACAACCCCCCTTCCTGCTAAACACCAGCACATTCTTAGACAATTCGTCATCCTGAAAAGCAGCTGAAACAAATAAACAGTCTGACTGAGAAGCAGAAAATAGTAAACTGATTATGGGTCAAATAGCAATAGGTTTTTCCAGCTCTCTGCACACTGAAAGTTCTCTACTTACTCGGGGTTTGCCAACTTCTCTAGAGGAGAAGCTGAGCTCCGTCATTCACATGTTCTGTACTCTCATGTTAGCCATTTCGGTTCCATGTGTCTGTGTTTCCACACCTATAGGATGCGGTGGCAAATCCTTACCATTTTTCCCCATGAATTGTTTACGTATGTAACAGTCTCCTATTACCAATAGCTGATCAGCCTCCATTTATACGTCCCAGGGAGGGCTTTAGCCCAAACAGGTTTCTCCATGAAAAACTAGGAAGGAAATCTTCCATTGCATGGTGGTACTTCCAAGCTGCAGGACCATCCTGCTATATTAGGTATGCCCTTCCTCACATGGATCACCACTCCAAGGAACACTGGCTTCTTTCCCTCCTCTGCGTGGGCAGCTAAATGGCACCTCTAAGCCTTGCTGAATGATCTTGCCTTAGAGAGAAGCATTTTGTTGCTTGGGAGGAGAAAGGGGCTAACTGCTAAGACCAAAATTACCCACATCTGCTACTGCTCTAATCTTTTTCTCCATGATACACAGGAGCTGGGAAGAATTTGAGGATTTCCTCAGTGCGCTGTTCTGAAAAAAACACGTTATGTTACTTAACGTGCTTCTGTGGTCAGGTGTGTTTGGATTAGCTGTGCACAGATGGGAAAAAAAAGCTGTATGACATTGAGCTGCTATCTTCTATCTGATAGCATAGGATATCAGAGCACTGCATCTCATAGCCAGTGGCAGTTATTTGGGAAAGAATGTAAGAAGAAGGCAAACATACAGCAACATACACCCTCCTTGTTATCCTTCTGGATTTTGGAAATCTGCGGTTTAGAGACTTTGCAAACCCAGGGGCTGCATGTAGTCTTTTGGGTTAAGTAGCTCCTCATGATCTGAGATATCCCAATCTTTTTTAAGTGAATGACAGAAATACATAAGCACAAAAATGTTGCTAAAACAAATATCTCCTCTTCACGCTAACATGGCTTTGGTATAATGGTTGTTTACTGTGGAAGATAGTGTGAAATAATGCCTATCTGCTCTGTGTCTTAATTAAGATGAAAGCAGGAGGGCGTGAAGAAGAAGCAGGGATGAGTGATGCCTCTGTTTTCAGATGAGTTAATCTAAGATAAGCCAAGCATCTTCAGAATTCAATGGTTAAGGAACAGAAAACAGGTAAGCAGAATAAAATTTTCCAAGTTACACTGAAGTTCATAAGTGAAGCTATTTAAACATCAGACTTAATTCAGAAAAGTGGTTCATTGTACATTGCCTCTGGTTTTAGTTTTCTAAGGCTAGATCATCATTTCTGAGCTCTTGCAAAAAGCAAACCAGTGCCAGCACTGCTCCATGTGTTCAGTTTAACTTTCTGATGGTCTTATTCCTTTTATTCAGATTCCCCAGCTGAAAGTTTTGTGCTTCGCAGTTCAATCGCATCATGGCCACGGGATGCCTCATTCTGTTTGGCTGTACCCCTGCAGCCTCCCAAGCCTAACCTTCATAAGTCTATGTTTTGGTTAGTACTCCGTCATCTGTGTGATCCAGCCTAGCTTTACTCCCATCTCAGTTGCACTCCACATCTGTCAGAACAGCTGCTTCGGTCACTTTCTCAGCTTTACCCATGGCATGCTCACCTAACAGTCCTCATCTGCCACACACAACCTGCTTGCCTTGACCCTTAACTTGGAAAGTCCATGACAAATTAGGTTTATGCTGTCTATTCCATGAAAACCTTTTTTGTAGACTTCCCCTGCCACACCCTTGTCACTTTCCTCCAAGCGCTGATATGCACAACGTCTCTGTGCAACTCATTCTAGAAAATCCCTAAATCTACCACTTCCTCTTCCTTCAGAGCTTACTCCACAACAAATGGGAAGGGCAGATGGTAAGATAGGATCTCAGTTAATAATCTGCTGTCATTTTTGTAAGTGTCTGCACGTACATGATGTTCACATCACTAGCTCAAGAGAATATATTCTCATGTCACCACTGATGGATTAATTCCAAACACATCAAAGAACTTCTGTATCAGAACAACAACAACTGAGCAGCTCTGGGACAACTGGGAATGAAATGTCAAGCATAAACTATGCAAGAGCTGTATCCAAGTTCTCTTGAGAGGAGCATGAGCAACAGGGACAGTCTTCTAGAGACAATTAGACAGTTTTTTAAGCTTGATCATTTTTAGATATGCCCATAAAGCCACTGTTTTGAGAGACCCAGTTCATCTGACACAGTCCCCTTTTTGGTCAGAATGGCTAACAGAAATTCTTAAATTAACTGAAACCAAGCTCAATATAGGCTATGACACTAATACCAGTTTTTACATAGGTGAAATAGAGTCTCCATGATCAACAGAACAAAAAAAGAAAATCTTCACAAGGAAAGGGCATGAACTCAACTTTACAAACTTTTAGTTTTATTGTCTCTTCAAAATGGCTCACAATGAAGAAATTTCAAACACTCCTATAGGATTAGAGCAGAAGGCCACAAACAATAAAAAAAATCTTCAGTATTTGTCCCATAGAAATTTTGGGCTAGGGTTGTTCAGATGCTATAAATGCTCCTGTAAGTAAATAAATAGGAAGGACAAGAATTTACACAGGAGAAAAAAAAACCAAACCAAACCAAAAAAACTTAAACACCACCACCAACAACAAAATTATGCCTGCTATTTGCAGATTTATCCATGCAATGTTTCCCTAAGTTCTATGTAATGAAGCAAATCCAAATACACATGATCTAGAAATTAATGAGATCACTGGTTTCAAACCTCTAAAGTGGCTTGAAAAGAACGAATTTTATGTGATAGCTAAATGTGATAACAGGTTAGCACAAGGGAAGAAATGTAAGGCTGCCCTGAAAGAGGGGACAGACTTCACGTGGAAATTACCTTCCAATGGTACTTCTTGTCCTGCATACAATAAAACTGAGGCAGGGAGGGAGACATAGATAAACAGGAGCTAGATGCAGAGATCCAAGAGGAGCTGAAAGTGGAAATAAGTCTTGATGTACAGCTTGGTATTCTTAATTTTGTCAACAGAAATCCTGCCTCAGGAATCAGGCAAGTTTGATCTTGCTGGATGTATGGGCAACATCTCTTCTCTGCACTCATAAAGAAGGTCACCCGCACACAGCTGAGATGGACTCATTTTGCAAACAGAAAAACTGCCCACCTCTTCCCAGGTAATTTCACCTGCAGTAGTTTAGCAGCAAAGGAGCTGACTTACGTTTTTTCCCTTTTTCACCCATTGTAAATGCCTGACTCCCACTTTTGGACAGCGTGAAACGTGAAGTTGCTAAAATAAATAAATAAATAACTAAAGCTGTCCCCATCTCCCACCACCCACCCATTCTTGAGGGATGACTGGCTGTTTCATAATCAGGAAATGTGTGAACACTTGGGGGGTGGGGAAAAAACAAGATCTCATGAGGTTGCAAGCCTTTTCCAAAGGCTTAAATACACTTCAGATAAGAATCTAAAGAGACAGGAGAGTTCCAGACATCTTGAGCTTTACCCTTCACTAGTTTCTGACTCAACTGATTTAGGTGCTCTCTTCAAAAAGAGGAAGAGAATGCACCCATGTGGACAACTCTGTTCCATTATGTGCCATGTTTCAGCTTGAAAACTATTTATTTTTTGCTGCAGAACATCCCAGTTGGCATTTTCCTACTTCACAAATCCAATTAAAACAACCCTATAGCAAACTACATTTAAGTCAACTCAACTACGTGGGTTTAGGGTTTTTTTAAGCATTATTATTTTTCCTCTGAACTGACATTTACTTTTTCATTATTCTGTGCTCTCAAAATCTTTTTCTACCTCTTTTTACTGAGTCAGACCCTTCTGCCCTTACTCCAGCAAAACTTTCCTCCATTCCACTGAGCCCTAGAAGAGCATTGTTAGAAACTTTTCCAGAGGTCATTCATTTATGTCTCTTTTTGAACAAGCCTGAGCTGTACTTTTTTTGCTCACACCCCTTGAGTGCTTACGTGCCAGAGAGTTAGTAGCAGAATCCCCACACCAAAGGTATTAACATGTATGGATGCTCAATTCTTCCATCTGCCTCCCACCCTGCAGCCCAAGTAACTCAATAATCAGCATTCTGCTTGCATCTCAAGGAGCAGAAATACTTAGGGGTTATAGCATCTGAGAAAAACAGGGCAAATACAAAAACACAGAGAAAGAGATTTCCCACAAGAGAACTTGCCCAGTAAGAAATAGCTGGAAAGGGAGCAAACCAATTGGAGGCCACATGAGATGCATTACCCACCCTTTCTGCCTGACATTTCATGCTTGTACTGTCTGAGTGAGATGCTCATTAATCGCAGGATCCCAAGTCTGGCAATTTTAGCTGATGGGTGAATTGTCGTGAAGTTTCCCGTCAGCTGCTATTTGCAGTGATTGCGCTACGAGCTTGACATGCGTTGCATTGTTCAGGCTGGTTTTGTTCTTTTATTTTGCTTGGGCTGGCTGCCTCCTGGAACCTCTGCTCTGCCTACTTCCTGAGGATTAAAGCATGTTTTCTGGGCAAGGAGATGCAGGGACCACCTGCAGATTCTGTTTACATATCCAGCCTTGTAGCCTGATTGATCTCACAATAGGACTGCATTATGTAAACACTTCATTATTCCACCGGAGGATATGTGCTCTACCACCTATGGTCCCTCCAACCAAGAGTCAGTTTTAGATGGTTAAAATTTGTTAAGCCACACCAAAAGAAGCTAAACAAAGGAAAATCTATCCTAGCAACATGTTTAAGTTTTTAAGTCAGACTAATTAAATGCAATTAAGTTGGAAACTTTAGCCTACCGCTTTATTCCAGGATTTTGCCACCAAGCCCCAGAAGTGCTCAGGTCTGATGCACTACTTCAGTGTGCATAATAACAACCAAAACTCAGGTTATCAATGGGATTTATTCCCACTCTTGGCATAAGACACCCCAAGTTCAGCCTAGGGAACTTCCTTCTTGGGGGACTAGTGGGAGGCACAGATCCACCTAGAGAGAAGTGGGAGCCTGAGGAATCACCTCTCCTTGGCTGTTTTCAACACGGCACCTACTCACTGTGCTGCCTCCTAACCAGACACAGCAGAGGGGCAAGGGGAGAAGGCAGGGAGAACACTTTTCTATTCCTCCCAAAACACAGAAATTAAGAACATCGATGTCTCTAAATATTTCCTACAGGAATTTTGTAGCAGTATTTTCTTTTGCCAGACAAGGAAGTGAGAAAAAGAGGCCAATGCCCATCTGCAGACTTTGGGAAGGCAGTCACAATCTGTACCTGAACCAGCACCAAGAAGCTCTTGCTGCTTCCTTCACTGAAACTTACACCACCTTTCCCCCTTTGCTCAGGAACAAACACCTCCTCTTACTTAAAGCCAAAGGACAAGTCAAGGGCAGAGCCGTGGCCATAACATTGCATCTCCTGAGACTCGGGGTTCAGCTCTTATGAGCATTTCAACATCATTCTTGTGGTTTATTTCCCTTTGGGAATTGTTTGTTGGTTGTTTTGTTTATTTAACAGCCTTAATTAAAAACTAAAGGCACACCCAGCTAAGGCAAGGCTCAGTAATCTGAGGAACTGCCCAAGTTCCTCAAGAGGGAGGAGAAGTTTACCCTGAATTTATCTAGGTAGATAGAAATAATACAAGAACAGAAAAACACGGAGTATGCCAATGTCTGTAATGCACTCTGCACGTATCTCAGACTGCTCCTGAAAGCATAAACCAAACTGATACAATTTAATTCAGCTTTAATTAAAACAGCCCATTTTGATTAGCAAGCAAAGCATGAACACACACAGATTGTCAGGGTATCTGCTGAATTGGGCATTCACAGCTTCAGAACACAACCAGAAGGTCTTGACTGAATAACAGACACAAGTAAGGCATGTGAGCACTTACTAAGGTCATTTAAAACACATCCACACTTACTTGCTTTACAGAACTAGAGCTTAATTGTTCAGCAAATTACAATAGTTTGGTGTTTACACCAAGCACTTTATCAACTGAAATACCTTTTTTTTGATTGCTTTTCTGCTTTGGATCACATTGCAGACCTTCAACAAGACCCTCAGTGAAACTTCAGAGAGCTTGAGTCTGCCTGAAAAAGTGGCGTCTTTACCCTGTTGACTAGTGCTGACCTCCATGTTTTATGATGGGCACCTAAATTTAACTCCCTAAATTTACACAGAGATTAGTAAGTAGCAACAGTTTGAACTCTGACAATTCTCTGAATCCCTGAAATAATCCTAAAAGTAGGTTCTGGTCCTTCCAACCTAGACTCCTAAGAAGAATAATAAAAAAACTTTAGAACTGGGGGGGACGCAAGCACAGAATCTTTGCAAAAGAACGAGAGAAATGAGAAGAAAAAAAATTATTTATATTTGAGAGGGAACAGATATAGCCAAGACTTTAAAACTTGCCCTAGCATCGGTCCAGGAAGGATAACTGCTTACAGGCTTTGATAGATAAAGCAGCTTTTAAAAATGCTCTGGGCTAGAATTTTCTCTGAATTTCTCTTAGCAGACTTCATCCTTGGAGGTTTCTTTTCATATTCAAAACTACAGAGTTTATCCTACCTTTACCAGCAATTTAGTGGAGGAACAACTTCTTACTGTGCATATTGTTCCATGATTTTATTTGAGGAAGTCCTTATACAACGAAAAAGAAAGGAAATTGAAGCTGACTCTAAATCCTTACATACATTGTGCTGCCTCTCCAGCCTTTAAATCAAGGGAAGTTGAAAACTACTTGAATCAAGAGTAGGATCAATCCCCTTTTTTTAAAAAAACTCACCAAAAAGTGAAAGCCCAACTTCTTCCCAGCTGACAAGCCTTCACACCTGGCCAGGCCAGCTCCTGCCATTGCATGCAATTACTGATGCACCCAGTTGTTACTCACCTCTCTTGCTGCAGGAGCAAGTCATTTTCTCCTGAACCTGCCAGCACTGTTCAAGCACAGAGCCAAGACAGAAGCTCTCCTTGAAAACTTTGCTATCACTGTCCTTACACAACAGAACATGCTTGATGTTTGAAAAGGTGTCCATGCTGACCCCAAGGAGGAGAGGAACTGCACAGAGGCCTCAGAGAGTTCTGCAGGAGAAGCTGGCTCTCCCCTGCCAACCCAGCAGGATTCAGCAGACGAACATCATCACGTTATTTGAGCTCCCCAGGCCTTGAGTTCTTCATCTTCCAGCAGATGGGTAAAGGCCTCGGCACCAGAGAGGAGACTGACAAGACTGTGCTTTACAGTCTTCCTAACACAGCCTAAAATCTCCTGCACAACACAAATTCCTCTTAGGGAATAGGTCTGTAGAGCTTAATAGAGATTTATTTTTTTTAAGAATTGCATAGCTATAATTCAATTCATTCTGACTAATGTGTCCAGACTTGTTCCTCGTGGTCTTTTCTTATGCCCAATAGCTTTTCTTTTACCCTACCTTCCCTTTAAAAACTTTCCCACCATTTTAGGACCTGTCTTGAGCTAAGTAGATAAATTTTGATTTATGATCGCTCTTATTTGCAGCAGCAGAGAGTAAAAAAGTGTATTTTCCCTATCAGGCAAGGAAATCCTCACTTATCTCTTTCCCCCCTTTTCCCCCAATAGGGAGTGCTGGCAGAGCTGGTCAGCAGAGCTCCTGTTCTCAGCCCACGTGCAACACACAGCAGAAAGAGCAGTGCTGCCAGGTTGGCAGCCTCCACTGGAACAGCATCCGTCTTACAACAGGCATCTGGAGAAAGGGCTGGAAATCCAACTCTGTGGAACATCAGCTTTATTAGAGATGAAGCTAGGCTACAGGTTTGGAATCCAAATCTGAATTTGTTTCCAAATTGAAGAACCGGGGACTTGCTTCAATGCTTTATAGAAACAAAGAGCCATGAGGTTTTGATCTGAACCGGAAAAGTCAGGCCTGTTCAGAGCCTGGGAGCTGTGCCTAATCACAGCTGGTTATAGAGTGATTACTCAGCACTGCTTGTCCAGTTCATTCACATCTGTGCTGTTATGTATACTTGGCATTCTTTAACAGTTGTGTCTGTGATGAGGTAAATAGAAATGGTTTTTTGCTTTTGCACAAAGGAACAAAAATGTTGGATGGGGAGTTGGGGGGGATCACCTGAAACTTTTCAGTTTCTAATTTCTGACATCTACAGAGAACCACAAGATGTAGGTGTTTTGTGCAAAGGCAGAGATCTTAAGTTACTTGAAGTGAGCTGCTACTGGTATGTACCATGCAGAGTTTTCCTTTGTTGGTGCTACCGCTTTATAGTGTTCAAAAATAACCCAAACAGGTTAGGTAGTAACCAAGATATTATCTGAGTAAATTTTACCTCAGGGGATTCATTCAGAGTCAAAAATGTTTTAGTCTGTCTGCACGAATGTGGCTGCAAGGAAGACTTTACAAGCGAACAAGTTGAATGGCGCAAAAAAGCAGGCAAACGTAGAAAAGGGGGGAAACGAACAGAAAGAATTGCGACACATTTTAGTAGCTACATTTTTTAACACCTTAGTACTGATATTTGTCTGTCTTTGCAAAAAGTAAAAATACATCTGGGCTTTTGTAAAAATGACAGCTTGCTTGTTTTGGTTTTGTAAGAGGCACAGGCAGGTCCAAACAAAAATCCCAGAACCAAACACCACTTGTGGTAGGAAGAATCAAACTCCCAGAACATAAGCACTCCTTTAATTTGAGCACTTTACAATCCAAATCCTCTTGTGTCTCAGGATTACTGCTGGGCATTGTCTGACCATAAAGCCAATTTAATTTTCTAGGGCATGGATGATATTTCAGTGCTTTTGAGTTGATCTAGAGAATTTTACATCACTTACTTCTTCCACTGTCAGTTTAATAAGGAAAATAGCTTAAGCCAGAGGTGTCTATGTCCCTTGGTAACCTTGATCTGCATATACAGCCTCTTGTGCTCACAGCAGCCTGGCTTAAGTTAGAAGAGAGACAGTAGCTCACTTTCTTCTGGCATTCTGACCCATACCCTTTTCATACTTGCAGATTCCACCTTCTCCCCATGCCATATGCAAGACCAAAACTTCAGGACACACACACACACAAAATATCAGCACTCCTGTACTTTAGTATTTGAAATCCAAAGAGGAATTATGGAGAATTACCCAGACATGTCTCTCTAAAGTAGCAGTACTGAGCAGGAAACCCACCTATGAACCCAGGTCCAGTGTTACACTAGCAGATTGGGATTCTCGACAGACTATCTAATATGTGCATTGTAGCTATTTTATTTTGTTCTATGTTTCCAAATAGAACAAAATAAAAATTAATAAATATGGAACACATTTTGGCATGACACCCTTCATATCTAATCTTCACATGCATGTTGATATTAATATTCTTTTCTTCACCTGTAAATTTACACAGATGTTCATATACAGGCAGTTAGGCAAACAAGTAAGTGTTTGTGTCTTTGTTTATATGCAATTCATAATTACTATCTCAGATTGCATATATATTTTAAATGCCTTCAACATATATGTTACATATTTTTATGTATTTTTCCACCAAAAAATATATTTTTTACTATGCTTAGGCACATCTAATTTTGTCATGCTAAAATATTTTGCCTTGTCTCTTGTAGGTTTCAGAATGTATCAAATCAAAGAGGGAAATAACAGAAAAAGAGGGTTTTTCAAAACTTTGCTAGCCAACTAGGGCAGATGAACAAAGCCATGAGATTAAAATCACCAGCTGTACAGCTCTGGCTGCATTGCTTTCACTGTTAGGCCAAATAATTCCCAGTCTCTCCACTGATTTTAGTATTGTGCATAGGGTACAGCAGCTCTTACAAGACGCTTCTGGGCTGAATATGCCACCAACACTAGAGAGACAGCAAGAAAAGTCAAGAACATAGTACTATCAGAATTATTTGTGATATTATTAGCAGATAAAAATTGCTTTAAAATATTTGTCCTGGTATGTGTTGGCCAGCATGATAAGGCAACCTGTTAAAAATTTTGTTCGCTGTGATTCTCCAAATCAGTGACTTCAGCAGGCCTTCACCAAAGCTGGACTGTATGAACATACTTCTGAGCCCAAGATGAGTTCAGCGAGAGAGTGATAAGAAGAGGCAATGAAGTCAGGGCTATGGTCAGGGACTTGTCCCAGAGGGTCCTAGATGGGTGGTGTGAGCCCAAATGAAGCCCAGGAGGAGGTGAAGAGGGGAGCAGCATGAGAAATCAGCAGCCCAGAGCTCCCTCCTTGACCCTGTTTGGGTCAGCAGCAGTCACAGCCTGCGAGTAGGACTCTAATCCCTGCACAACTGGGACACTGGCACTCTTCTAGGACACTAGCCCAAGCTGTTTGGGGAAGTGCTGTAAATATCCCCATTGTATAGATGAGGAAATAAAGTCTACAAAAATGCTTTACCATGAAGACAGGAGATGTAAATATTAAAAGAAAAAGGACACCTCATTACCTTAGGTGCGGATTTTCAGGTACGGAGACGATCACTGGGTTACTCTGCTGTTAGCAGGAAAGGAATAGACCTTCAGAAGACCCCTAGAAATCATACATATTGTTTCAGTACCCCATGGTGGGGTAATTTACTGGCTGTATATCTCTATACCTGTTCCTGAAGGCCTCTAAATATCTCCCATAGCCAAATCTGTTCCAGTGCATCAGTACAGTTTATTCTTTATGGTAGGTGCATTTGCAAATTCTGCATTCACTTCAATTTCTAGCTTTTTTTCCAAAGATGTATCTCCTCTCAGGTGCTGGTTTTGTATCCCTTCAGAACACAAAAAATAATGAATTGATGAACAGAGCTAAGGAGGACCAAAACCAAGAAAACAACCCATCTCTCTTGAATTACACAGATTTATTTCTTCATTGCCTGAAATGGGCTTGCCCTTTCAATCTTAAACTTCACCCAACGGTCATTCCTGTCTCTGAGGAATAATTAGCCTGTGTATCAAGGAGACCAAGCTTTTGTTGTTTTTAATTTTTCATGATACCTAAAAGGATGGTGAATTCTTGGTTGTTTATCTGAACAGAAATAGAATAGTAAGATCAGAGCAATGGGTGCAGAAAGCAATGTGCATGGGCCACTGTGTATGTGTTCATTATCCTGCCCTTTTTCAGAGGAAAGCCTCCTGAGACAAAACCATTTACTGGAATATGAGTTGTAGACTCATTCCCCAGCAGCAGTGAAGCTACTCTAGATCTTCATTCAGGGAAACAACATACACTTTCAGAAAACAGGGCTCTGATTTCTACCCACATCCATCATGCTACCTGCAAGAGAAACAGTGCTAAAATAGAGCCATGCTTCCCAGTGTAGGGAGTTCCTCAGTGTGAACTGAAGCTATGCACTCCCAGGAGAAGCAGCCTCACTTGAAGATTAGAGCAGGGCATTGAAATCTGCTGCAAAGCAAAATACCACTGCTCCGTCAGAGAGGGAAACTCCAGCAGCAGCTCTACCCTGTTAAGAGAGAAAACTTACAGACATTGTCACTGTGCTAGGCCTTCTCCTTAGAGTTGAAGGACTCAGAAAGGACGTCTTCATTCCTACTTTGCTCTCAGTACTTCTGTAACAAAGAAGAAGTACCTAAAAGTAATACTAAACCCGCAAGGCTTCAGGTCCCCCAAGCAGCCCTTGGAAGACCCTCAAATAGTTACAACAAGGTTGGTTCCTTTCTTCTCACAAAGACTATCTCTCTGTCAAAAACATCTTACTTCTGCCTCTCAAACCAAACAAAGCTTTCAGGGACACCAATTGGAGGAGGTCCAGTGGCACAGATCCTTTCAGCACCTGCACTGGTCCCAGACAACAGCGTGCAGAGGCAGTGATGCTCTCAAAATCTCCCTCCCAACTGAGGCTCAACAACAACTTTCACAGAGGCAAAACTTCCTCAACTGATTTGAAAAAACATAGGTTTTGTGTCAAGGACAGCTGTCAGGCAGGAGTCTGTAGGTGAATTAGACCTTCTATACTTGCAAAGCCTCCTGTGTGA
Source organism: Falcunculus frontatus (assembly GCA_013398115.1). NCBI lineage: Eukaryota > Metazoa > Chordata > Aves > Passeriformes > Falcunculus > Falcunculus frontatus. The sequence goes on along the minus strand of VZRV01002447.1, from coordinate 200,195 downwards.
ACAGCTTCATGCTCCTGGGATAAAGTTAAACAGGGGCTGGCTTCTGTTTGTAAATATGTCCAAGGAGGTTTACCTGAACAGTATTCATGTCAACAGAGTTTTATCACCTTTAAATTGTTTTTGTTTCATTTGCCTACTCATAAGCCATTCCAGGGAATGTTTATGGTTTAGTTAAAGCCCAGTAGTATTGGAACAAGTTGTATAGCATTGCTCTTTCACATTTCCTTGATCAGCTTCCTCTACTGCACAGAACCAGGCAGGTCTGCCCAGCTTTGACCAATGGTAACAGAAAACTCTTTTCTCCAGTGTCTGACTCAGACAGCTGCAAGGCCAGTAAATGCCTTATCACGCAGTTATTTGAAAATACTTCTGGGGTACTTTTGCAAAAGATGCATCCTGAAAATGCAAGCCTAAATAAATTTACCTGCTCCATCTCTAGAGCTGATATATTTTTGAGCCAAAAATATTTATTACAAATGGCATTTTGTAGAAAAGATTGAAAAGTTTTACTGTGTTGTCACTGGACTAAGCTTAAATGCTCTGTTCAACTGCAAAACATCTCTGGGAAACAGCTTGTAAAAAAGAAGCAGTACCTCCTGGTCTTCATTTGGCCATCTCTGGAGATGAAGACTTCAGAACTCTTCTGAAAATTTTTGATTACCAGATGACTTCAACCACAGAGAAATATGAAAAAATCTTTCCCAAGTATTTCCCGCTTCCCCATCCCAACAGGCCTTTTCTTGGTCTTCTCTGCCCTGTCCTGTTTTTCAAATTTCTTTGGATGTGAGTTGCAGCAGAAGATATCCCACTCCATGTGGTCTGCACCAGTAAAGCACTCTTCACCCAAGTAAAAGGACTTAGGCCTCTGTTTACTGCTCCTACCTGTTTTTTATATTCAAAGTCTTCCTTAATCCTTTTGGCCATGACACCAGCCGAGGCAGGCCTCTGAAGTTGGTTGCCTGCTGATCTGAAATCCTTGTCCTCCAGACTCCTTCTCCCACCCCAAGCCACCTTTCACCATCCTGGCCCAGCACTTCTCTTTCCCAGGTGCATCCATTTGCACTTGCCTGTACTCAAGTGCAAGGCTGTTTCACAAAGAGTCTTGGTGACTCTACGCACCTTGTCCTCCTTAAAACAAAGCCAGTTTCCTGTGTTACACTACACACTCACAACAGCTGTCTCATCTTTTTGGAAACTATTAGTTTATTTTGAATTTAGACTAAGTGTCTAAGCCAGAATAGGTCACTGGAGCGACAGCTATGATGTCCCAATGAAATCAAGCTGTAGCCTACAATAATTCTGACTCAGTGAGCAGTAAACACCAGAGCTAACACTTGTGTGCAGGGGAATGTGTTTGCTACAAATACAGCCCCTTTTGTACGTCAGGCATATTTTACTAACACATCACTGTGGAACTTAATAGTCTCACACAGTCATTCCCAGTAAACACTGCTCTCCTCTCACTGGCTTATCTGCACAGTCATCTTTTTAGTTTCAAAGTTTCATTAGTAAAAGAGAAGGAAGTTTTGGAACACTTCATGCCACAGTGAAAATAAAATTACCTGCTCCTGAACCAAAATTCTGAAATTTTCTAGACTAGTTTAAATAAAGCACATTTTCATTTTGAGTAATTTCTTTCCACTCTTGGAAAATTCCTTGAAAGTGATCCCAATTTGGAGGTTACCATAAGGAAAAATTTTCAGTAAGCTTTCTAATATCCTCTCAGAGAAGTGGAGGCCAGGCACACTCCAGTTATGGTTAGTGTTTCTCTGTGCCAATCATTCCACACAGCAGATCTTAGACAATCCCTTCTGTCCTTACAGAGCATCTACTTCCATCCTTAGGCAGAAAAAACTAAAATTAAAAGGGATTAGAAAAAGGTTACATGAAGACAACTTTTAAGGATCTCACAAGACTTTTTTTCGTAATAGTCTAACTCCATTAAGAAAAAAAATCCATTTGTAAGTGGTTTTGTCAATGGTGGGAGTTGGCAAGGAAGACAAGGAGCTCAGCTTTAGCCAGGTTACACAATAACTTGCTACTATTTGTGGCTGGCTCCCAAAGGGCCAAAGAAATTAACTCGTGGTTACTTAAATAATAGTTTTATTAAAACAATGATCAGATCAAATAACTGGCATGTATGTGCAGGAAGTCTTTCAAAATACTCAGGTCCTGCAAAAGAGTCAGATCAAGAAAATATCTTTAAAAAGTCTGATCCCTGAAGTAACTGAGACCTGTAAAAACTGGATGCCTTAAAAAGAAAAAAGTTTTTTTAAACCTTAATCCCAGCATTCTCTCCAAAGAATAACACAGTTCTCTACTTTCAGTGTTTTCTCTTCATGCAGATGTTTTCATTCCCTTGTTAGAGATTTTTTTTTTCTGTGACCACAGCTCTCTTTTAACATTTTATTTTTAAAAAGAGAAATAAATGAAAGAGATCTAAAGCTGTGTGGTTTCATATCCCCCAGCTGATTTGTCCACTGAAAGGAGCAAGTAACTGGAAAAGAGGAGTGCTGACTGAAGAACAAGTCCTCCAGATACCCCACAAGCTGCAGCGAACTGCAGCTGCAGATAAGCAGGTGAGAGCCACAGCTCCTGAAGGTACCTAGTCCCTTTTTTTGGGGCTTCAGGAGTCACTTTTGCACATTCATGTCTTTTCACGTGAGAAAAGCAAATGCAGTTCCAAGTTATTATGCTGCATCTGGATGATGAAACAGGACAGAGCACACCATGGCTCCCTCATCCCATGCCTGCTACAAGAAGCACTGCACTGGGCTCGGTGGCTGTGGAGTCAAGTCTGTGGTGAAATTGCTCTGAGCAAACTCACCAGCTCCGGTATGAGAGGATTGCAGCACATGGAGCAGACTGCTCCCAAAAAGGGCCAAATTACTTCACAGGGTTCAACTGGAGTGTGCAAAGGCAGAGCGCCCGCAGGCAGCTTTTGGCCCTATTCTCTGTGCTTCTGATCCATGAGATTGCTTGCCCAGTAGAGGCTTTGTGACTTTCGGGGTTTCAGAGAGCAGTTTGAGGTACTGAGAGTGGTTTATACGAGGCACAGCACAAATGGATGCCGTCAGCAAAGTAAAGTGTGTTCAGAGAGAACAGCATAGTAAAGAGTGTCTCATTTCTTCAGAGTTTTCTTAAGTGTAAACAATGCACACTCTTGAGGCAGATACCCATCTAAAGGTGAATTGCTGCCCCTAACCTGTGCTTGCATCTATCAGTTTGCATTATATTCAGGTAGCGGTGAGCACTGCCTTTTGGGTGGGTATAGAGTACTTGGTGAGCTTTTTGGATGAAGGGCAGGTAAAAACTTGCTATGTCTTGTATCCAAGATTCGAGTATTTACCTGTTGGAGCCCTGCATATTAAGGCCCACGCATTTACACTGCAACTCAACATGGAATTTTAATGAATTCACGGACTCTGAAGGCCCCCACCCACCTCTTCTCAAACAACCGAAATCCTCTGCATTCCTCTCAGCTGTACCTGCTCGGCATGCAACGGCAGCTGATCAGACTGGGAACTAACAGGCCTGCTACTAAACACAGAGAAAGTGACATTTTCAGGTGTCATCTCAGGTGCCATCTCAGCCTTCTCTCAAAGCAAAAAATGTCCCTCCTCTCCCAAAGCACAAGAGGATCAGAAATTAACTCGGAATTCTCCCCTTCCACCATAGGCTTATTATGGCAGTAAGTTATACAGCACCACAAGCCAGGCTTGATCCCTTTCATCTTCCTGTTGAAGAAACTACTCTTGCTCAAACACAGAATGTTTGTGGTGAACATAATCAATTGCTTGTCTAAAGGAGAAATGAAAACCAGCAGTGAGGTAGATCTTTGCAGAGCCTTGACCAGATTTACCAGGCTGCACATCACCCACATCCAAGGGAAAAGGGGTGCAAATGGAAGCTAATTCCCAGCATGTGGCAGAATCTGGTTTTGCATCTGCTGTTGTAAATCTCTAAGTATAAAGCATTGTCTTAGACCATGGGGAGGGACTATGCTGCCAGCAGTTAGAGAAATAGAGGGAGAAAGAATTTCTATTCCAGTATCTCAAAATGTGATGAAACACTGAAAAGATAAACTCTAGATGTTATCAGTCTCACATATTATCCTGACAGCTAGTACTGGAAAGGAGGAAAAAAAAGATGTCCTATGAAGAAGAGAGGACAGCAGAGAAGAGGAATGTTTACAACACTAAAGCTGACTTATCTTCATCTACCTCTTGCTGGAGCCCAAGGAGCTCCTCTCCATTGGCAACAATGGTACATCTTCCCATGCCAAGACATCCTGAGTCAATTGGTCCGACAAATCCCGTAACAGGTAAGAGGATTTCAATTAGGATAAGATCTGACATTTCAAAGCAGGCTTCTTAAAAATACAGCCCGACAATGACAGTCTATACCAAATTTTGGATTAAGAAACATTGGACAGGTCTGTGCTCTTCTAAATCCCAGGATCAGCAACAAAAGAGAAGGAACAGGGTGAGTAATGCATGAAGATACCTGCATTCATATTTGAACACAAATCAGAAATGCCTGTCATTAAAGAAATCCCTCAGCCCGTATCCCACCCTAGGATTCAGACGGGATAACATAGCATAGCACAGCAAAGTAGGATTTATACCTGTGCACATTGAAAATAACCTGCTTGCCACACTCCAGAATCTGGATGGCTATTTCACTGACACACACAGAGCATTGGAGACGTTCAGTTGTAGCAGCATTTTCCTCCTCTTCAGCCACTCCAGACCAGTGAACCCCACAGTTACAAACAAAATTCTTTTAGCAAGGGCCTTGCATTTACTTTTACTTATTATAAGTAATCTCAAGCCTATTTCTCTCTGCATCTCTCATTTTATGCCTTGTGTTCTCCAGGTGTTTAGTCCTTCTACCATTAACTCCCAACTCTGTTGCAGCAAGTTTCACTAGCACACTTCCATTTTCTAGGCAACAAACTCTAGTAAAATTAGCACAGGAGACTGGTCCCAAAAGCAGTCATTAAGAAGAGCTTTCAATAACAACTTCCCTCCAGTTGGAAAGGTCTCTTTTCACTTAAATCTGCCCTTTAGCTTACCTATTAGTCACAATTTTACTGGCATTACTCAGCGTCTCTCATCTGTGTGTATTTTCACATACACACCACAATAGGAGCTAAGCAAGGAGCACTGCATTTTCATGACTAGAAACACCAGTGCTTTTATCAGAGTGACTAGGTTTACCTAGATCATGCTTGATCTTGCCTCCTGTGTTTTCTTTCCTTTTTCTGCTACCTTATGTCCTATTCTTACTTGTATAAGAATAGAATAGTTGCTATGAATAGCCTCCACTCCAACAGGGCCATCCTTGCCCATTTGCCCAAGACAGACTCACATTCTGCAGCTGAACAGGGGCTTTTTTCCTCTGCTAAGTCTTACTGAAAATACTGTTCTTGAGCCTGCAGTTATGTGAGTCTGTTCCTTCAGGATACCAAGATGACAATGATCCAGTCATTCTCCAATATTTTATTTGAGTTGTTTCTCCCACTTTGGCTGAAGCCATTGCAATTTCCAGGTTTTCATAGTCACTAAAAACCTGCTATGTGTGAATATTCAGAATAAGCATCCTAACTGAAACAGAAACAAAGTATCTGATAAATTATTGGGCCGTGAGAAACTATTTTCTTTTTTGCCTTTTATTTATGTGGCTGAAGGACCTTTTGTTATTTGTTTTAATTTCTTTTGCAGAGTCAAACTCAGCTTGTCTCATGCCAATTCTCATTTTACCCATGTCTTTCCTGACCTCTTACATGTGGCTTTCTTTGCTGACTTGTTCTTTTTTCTACTCCTTATTCAGTCATATCTGATAACTTTTCTTCCGTGTTTTTCACTTCACAAGACATGCCTGTTTCAGAAAATTTTTGCGCCTTTGATTCAAAGAAGGACCAGCTTTGCTTTACAATCCAGTCCTCTTGAGCTCTTCAGGCTTTAGCTAGTTTCCTAAATGTATCAAATGCCATCCGTCTGGAGCTGAAAAGTTAAGCTATAGATCTGCACTTGTTTATCCTTCATTTTAATTGAAACTGAAATCCCTCAAAGCAAGGTTATTTTCTACTTCATTCTACGACTTACTGTCAGATCTAAAAAAGTATTGCTTCTTGCTGTTTCAGTGACTGGTAAGGAATCCTGCTGGTTATTGCATTCAGAAATGTCTGCATTTAGCTATTTGTTCCCCTATATAATCCAGGAAGTCAAAGCCTCCCATAATGACAGACCTCTAACAAGCAAGATTGGTATCTACCAAATCAAGTTCTTGAGGTCATTGGCAGATACACCACGCTTCCTCAACAATCAGACTCCCCAGAATATCTGTGGCTCTATTAGGTTAGTTATTTAACTCATTATCTCTCCTTATTTATCTCATTAAAGGCTTACAGTAACATCAGACTGTTTACTTCTGTCTTTCACAAGTCAGGTGTGCTTCAGTACCTGCACCTCAGCTATTCCTCCCCTTCTCCTTCAGTAACTGTTTCCAGATACACAAATACACACATAGCCCCTGCCCAACCTCCTTTGTCATGTCCTTAAATACTCGCTTAAACCCCTCCCACCATTTCCAGGTGACACTGCACTCTCGTGATTTACGGCACATACACTCAGTGACACGTCATACCCAAAAAGTTTATGTGAAGCGCCTCCTCAACCAGCAACCATCTTAGCTATGTCCACAATTGTTTTGCCATCTCTGTTGCACCTCAGTAGATATACTCATCTATCATTCCTCGACAGAGTTTTTACTAAAAATAATTTAAAAAAGGAATCCTTCTCACTCCACAGGTATCCAGCCTTTCATTCTGGACCCACAGAATCTTTCTACCACTGGCTCTTGGCTATTCAAGCTCATTTCTTACCTAGTAAAACCTTAGCCTCTCATTTAAGTGTGATGCACAGATTGATTCTGCCACAGCAAACGCCAATGATTCTTGGCCAGATTTTATTTCTATTTAATCTGCTTATCTTTTTAAAAATACAGGTACTAGCTACTCATATTTTGATCTCTGCCTCGGTGTTTTATTTTCTTCCTCAGTATTCCCAGGTATCAGCAAAATGAAATACAAACTGCCCAGAAAGAGGAATCTTTTATCTATCTAATAGATACAGTCCAGGTTGATTGGGATATCTTCCCAGAGGGATAATATTTTTTACATAACATCCTTAAGATACAATCTTCCTTATTCCTACTTTAAATCAAATATAAAAGTACTCAAACTCTGTCAACTTTCTTCCTTTAACACAAATAAAAATAACTGTGTTTGGCAAACAGGTTGTCTATTCTCATTCTCTCTGCTGGAATTTCACCTTGTGGGAGCTCATGCAAGCCATTTTTTATTGGCTTTGGTTAACGTAAGTTCAAATAAACTCAACGCTCAAAGCCAAACTTTCAAAAGGTGTCATATATTTTGCCTGCTTTGAACTGAAGGATTTTGCAGGCTTTCCCTGTATATCTGCCAAGGTTAGCAGAGTTCAGAGAACCTAGCCCAAATTGCAAGGCTGCAATAAAACCTGACATGGAGATTCAGTTTGAATGTTTATGACAATTGCTTTATACAATTACCTCCTTGGTCCTTCTGACACCCTGAAGAAAAGCAGCAGGAATGGATTTTCCAATACTGTCACCTGTAGAAAACTGTGTTGGGAATTTTAAAGAGCTGCGTGTTACACACCTGTTGCTGCTGTAGCCATCCTTATTTCTTTTTTACAAGGAACTGCTGCTGTTCGAAATGAGCCACAAGTCAGTTTCTGAATTTCAGCTCTTTGAATTCCCCGTGTGAGTCAGTTACATACCTGCTCTAACAACATTGTTTCCAACACAGATCTGACCACTCCCTCTACTTCCAAAGCCATATTGGAACCTGGTATCTTGCCCATGTGGCTGGCCTCATGGCATGCTGACATCATCCAACAGATCAGTCACCTCATAAAATCAAACGATGATCAAATTTTTTCCCAAACAAGTTTAAATTAATTACACTATTCCTGGATTGCCTGCAGGTTGGAGGTCAAGAAGTGACACATGCTATACACATACACAAAAAAAGGAGATTCCCTCAAAGCTCTACACTGAAAAGGGAGTGAAAGATGGAGTTCATTTACAGGTTATGTCCCACATCTGACTGAAAACAAAGAGGAGTACAAACCACAACCAGAAGCATTGCTAAGGATGCATACATACAATTGGAATTTCTTCCTTGTCCTCACCTTCCTGCATTCTGTACTGGCGATCCTTGCTTGCAGTGGACATACACCACTATATATTGACCTGTTCTAGGGGTACACCTGGTCTGGCCATATTATGTACTTCCATTAATAACAAATTATAAAAGAGCTGAATGAAGAATAAAATTCCTGAAATTAAAAAAAAACCAACAAACCTGGAAGTTGAAAGGGCCATAACACGTGACTGCCCAGATGATTCTACAATATACATACAGGCATTTCAGATGTGCTCTGTTTCAGGCATTTAGTCAGAATCACAGAGATTACATCTTTACCTTGTGTCTGTTTCCACAAAGCACAGACAGTGTGGGTTGATTCTATGAAGTAACATCCCAGCCCCTCAACCTGCCCATTGTATCCTCAGTAAAACCGAGGGTAGGGAGCCTCAAAAATCCCTATGCTACTGCTGAGATCTCTGTTTCCAGGTGGCATCCCTGCCACACAGCAGGGCTCTGGCAGGGACTTGCCCTCTGCACCATTTAACAAGAAAAAAGCAATTTTAAGAGGACAGGAAACCACCAAGATACTTGGTTAATCAAATCACAGTCCACTGCCACTGATACATTTGCTGATATCTTTAACATTGAGGTGGGCATGGAGGAAAAGAAAATAAGGAATAAACTGTCCTGTTGGAACACAGTTTTAGCTCATTAGCTGCTGTGTGTTGAGAGGAGTTGAGGCCCTTAGCTAGGTTCTTAGGTATGGACATATGTGAATTGAGTGTAGAAATCTTCTGTTAAAGATGCACTGACTTTGCCAATGCACTGACCTCCCGAGCCTTTCCCTAAGACATACTTGCTCACTCTCGCTTCTCCTCGCAGATTAGTTCTGTCTGCTCCCAGGCGCCTACTCTCTCTTTCTCTAATGTGATTAAATAAGCTCCCTGTCTCTCCAGGCTTGTGCAACCGCCTCTCGCTTAGTCACCTAAGCGCTCTACAACACCCCAAAGGAGTGGAGTCAGCTGAAACAGGAGCGTTCCCAGCTCTGACATGTAAAGTACTTGCACTCAGTGCTAAATAAACTTGGAAAAATGTTCACAATGCAGCTGTGTGCACAAGATGCTGCAACCTCAGGGCAAGAATAATTATACACAAACAAGATACTTAGGATTTATGTTCCCCTCAAATAAAAATGTGTGCTGCTCATGCCAATCTCAGCTCTTCATGGTATGCCTGCAATCTGAGGCAGAGGAACAGATTCTCTGTTAGGGTTAAGAGATTAGATATCATCTCTGCTTTATTTTCCAATAAACTTTAGAGGCATTCTAAAGCCTTGTGGGTACACACCGATATGCTTTTCACCATACAAGGATGAGGATTCATGGGAGGTCTTTTAAATGCCCTGTTGTGTTAAAGGTGTTTATTTGGGCAATTCTCAATCAGCAAATGTTGATAGTTCCTTTTCAGAAGTTACAGGGTTAAAGCTGAAGCACACAAGAATACCGGAGCAAAACAAAACTGAGGAAGTTTCAGGAAAAAGAAACAAGTATTCCTAGACCATTCCAAGCAAAGGTTTATCTAACTTGCTCCTTAAATTCTCTCATAAGGGAGAGCATTAACTGCTTGTGCAAGTAGCCTGTTGCAATGCTCAAGCATCTCTCAGTAGATGACTACGTCTCCCAACAGCCAATGTCAATTAAACTTGTTGCTAACAAAGTCAATATCTCCTCTTCTCAGTAAACACAACTGAAGATTGATCACTATCTTCTTCATAGTGACTTTTTAATCATGGTCATATTTCTCTTCTTTTCGTGAGGGGAAAAAACCCCTAAAGCCAATTCTCTGATCTGTTTTGTTTTTAAAATCTCTCAAGACATTCCTTGTCTTTGGATCTCTAAGTGTTTGAATGTGCTGTATCTATAGGCAATGCCAAAAAAATCGAAGAAACCTGTGGAAAGAAGTCTTGTCCGCAACGGGCCTGAGATCTCTCAGGAGTCATTCTCTTGAACCAGACTCGGCAGTGAACATATGCAGTGATATTTCATTATGCTCCCATGCTCTAACAAATCCCACTCTAAAAATCAAGGGAGACTCCCTTGAAGTTGCTCTATACCTATTTAGTTCTGCAGTGGAGCTTGAAATGGTATGGCTTACAGAGTTGAAAGGAGACTTTGCAAGCTTTGTTAAAGTTGCTGCAAACAAGGAAAACTCAACAAACAACCTCAGGAGTACTTTAGTAAGCAATTGCTCGCTGGTTGGAATGCAAGTTACACCACGTTAGACCTGCTTCATATTTTGCCCCAAGGAACCAGCAAGCTGGGTGGGAGACCGACGGGCATTCCCACCAACCTGTCAGGCTGGACAAGCTGCAAGAAGAAGCGGTCACTCTGATATTTTTGCCTTCCCTTTCTTGACCTCAACTACAGAGAAGAAGAAGTTAATTCCGGTTTCAACCTTTATATTTAGGTCCAATTCTGTTTAAATTGTAAGGGAAAAAATTTCGGGAGTTCACAATTTTCTTAGCCAAATAATGAGTACGAAATTTACATTCTTCTGCTTAGAAGACTTACATAAGGCTATGCAAGTGATATGTGAGCAATAGCTGGCTCTTCACAGGAGTCTTCTGGAATCAAAGGAGAGAAGCATGTCACTAACAACTCTCACTATCTCATTTTTAATATTCTGTCTTCAGGTGGCCACTATTTCCATGGTCCAGTCCTGTTCCTTGTCATACCCTTTGCTATGTGAAAAAAAAAAAAAAGAAAAAAAAAGAAAAAATAAGTATATTGAAGTATATTAACCAAGCATGGGAAAAAGATGCTAGCCCCAAAACCTGTGGCATGGAGGAAGATGTTATTTTTTGCTGCTGGCAGTTTTCTTTGGGTTGGCAGAACATGTCACTTTGACTGTAAAAAGGAGCACATGTACTTAGCTCTGTGAGCTCATCATGGTATCCCTGCCGGTGCCAACAAGCAGCAATTCAGAGCTCAACTTGTTATTGAAAATGAATCCATTACAGTTGTCAGGTACCAGTCAGTTTAAATCCTAGTGAAAACTGGTCAGAAATTGAATGACTTCAGAAACTAATACATTTTTGCTTGTCCTAGAGGCTCAAATGGGCACATGAAAAAGATACTGTCTTCCAGTAGTCCACTTTGCAATTGATTAGAAATCAAATCCTTTGTGCTTGAATCAGGGTGGGGAAAATATTTTCAGACTGCAGTTTGATCTGAGTGTTGCTTTTACTTGTGGTTTGGCAAAAGACTCTGAAATGCTGTTAAATCAAAAAGGCAAAGAAAACCTGCAATTGCCGTGTCTCTGCATATAAAAAAACATTTTAAAATAACCACATGCATCATTCACTACACAGATGCCACATTCTTCCCTACCCTTATTTAATAGCTAGCTGTCAATCTACGTTGAAGAGCAGTTACCTGACATTACCATAATAATGCTTCAAAGCTTCATATTAAAGATGGGTATCTTCCTAGGCAAGCCCATAGGGGTAAAGAAAAAAAAAGTCTTTTCTCTCTAGAGTTGCAAAAATGCAGTTCTCTAAGAGATGATAGAGTGCAACCAGGCAGGAATGACAATCACAGATATTCCTGACTTCTCTTTACTGTAATTAAGCAGAGAGAGATCAACAAATCTATATCTGCTTAAGACAGGTTTCTCATCTCTATTTCTATTAACTGTGGTAGAGAGGAAACCAAATGTGAACTGAGACCTCTGGCCATTAGCATAACATAAACACTTCTTCCATCTTCCAGGATAAGCATTACACTTCTCAGGACAGCTCATGTACAACCACTTTGATGTTTAGTCATTCTCAAAACGCTCTCCTTTCACATGCTCCTGCTGTGAGCAAACACTGCAATGAAAACTTGCCTGTGTCACAGGTTTGGGAGATGGTGCTATGTGTACAAGCCAAAAAACCTCAAAATCTTTTAAGCTGAGTTAATTTGATACTGAATAGGGTGAACTGGAGCTGAAATTTAAAAGCACTGTTTTCTGAGCAGGATTAGAGAGAGGTGGCAGGAGCCAAAAGACTGGCTGAACATCTGAGACACACAACTGGCTCCTACAAGTGTGAGGAATAGTGAGAAATTAAAGCCTGGAAATCCTGTGAAAAAGGGCCCAGGTGCTAAGGTGAAAGAAAAGTACAATTAAGCAAGGGCTCAGCAATATATAGAGAGCCTTTCATTCCCTCTACAGCAGAGTAGGGAAGCTCAGGACCCAACAGTAGTTAGAAAGCAGAAGGCAACAGCTGCTTAACAGGAGAATTTCCAACACCAAACATACAGCAAGCACCGAGCATATCCTTTCTTCTTCCAGCATGTACTGAGACTCCAGTGGATGAGTCCCTAACTTTCCTTAGGAGCTGCTGTCAAGAAATCCATTGACACCAGCCTCCACGCTCTGCAGATCCCTCATGCAGCCTCCTGTTGACTAGGCCTTCCACATCTCAGCTTTCCACCTACCAGAAGCTAAATGTTGCAGGAATGTAGCTGTGCCAGTCTTCCATGTTGTGAGAGACGATTGCACAGACCTCTGACACGTGAGATTACACAAAGGGAAGCCATTGGGAAATGGTACAAAACCTCAAGTGTCCATAAGAGAAAAAGGAAGGGTAAAGACAAATTTCCTTCATGAACTCCCTCCCTCCCTCCCTCCCAAGAGAGAGAAACCCCACCACTTGCACCGTTCATCATGAGAAGAATATGCTCCTGTGAGCCACCTTCCAGTAGCTCTCCATGCTAGGATTTGTCACCCTAGTGAATATCCTTCAACTTTTCTTTCTCTGAACACAGACATAATATCAACCAAGGATGGACAGAAGAGATATTTCTCAGCACCTTCCCCCCATAGCTTACACAGCTGATAAAACCACCTACGTGAGAGCAATGGCACCTACTCAGTACTCCAAGACCCAGTATCCATTCAAGGCAGGGAAGCTCCTTATTCAAGCACAGAACTGTTGCAGGCAAGGCAAAGTATTTATAAATTTGTATGCAACGATGTTTACTCTGATACCATTGGATTGCTTCATACCAGCATTTTGACTGAAACAAGATGAGATAATGGGAACCCTGACAGTTGGAAGCCAGCTTGGTTTCAGTTTGAATGTAGGTATTTATTTAAGCCTTCACAAGGCTTCCTATTGACTCTGCACGTAAAAGAAGATAAGTCGATGGAGAAAGAGAGCCTCGAGAATGGCATTTGTGAGCTCATGCCATGACAGGAGAAAAAACAAACACCACAACAGTTTTGGATACCATGGGCTTCTTTCACAGCAGTTCACTTTACATCCCTGTTTCCCTCTTACTCTGAAAGAAGGTTTCCCTGAAGTAGAAGAATGGGGAAGAGGGGGAAAACCAGTTTAATAATGCAAAGAAACTCTCTTGTAATTCTTCACAGTGAGTTTTCAATTAGCATACAGAAAAGATTCTACATTTGGAAAATCAAAAAGTACACAGCTTTTGCTATGAATCGACTCAAGACCCATCACACAAAAGCAATGTGTGTTCACATGCATGCATGAACACGAACACAAACACACATCTCTTTCACGTATGCACACGCCCAGAGGCAGTGACTACCACTCTTTCTAGGGGAGTTTCATTTGTGCTTCGGAGAACAGCACTTTTCAGTAGAAACATCCACTTTTGAATCAGTTTTCAAGTACCGGATCTGAAATAATAACAGGCCTCAGCAGCAAATCTGAATTTTGGTTCAGTCCTCTCCTGGGCCTGACCACAAAACGTACTGTGTCTGGGCTTTTCTTGGATCTGCCATAGATCAATTGTGTCAACATTAACTCACGAAGCTTGTGGACCAAAACAGTAACACAGCAATGAAGAACTAAGCTCTTCAGTCACAAAAAATATAAGCGAGTATTTGATGTATTGCAACAGTGCTTTTCATTAAATGCTTGCACAAAGTACAGCAACCATGACAAAATAATTTGTGGTTTATGCAGGTATATAGCTACATTAGACCACACAGGCCATTTAAATAGTGCATTATGCTAGCAATCATTGTTACTAACCCTACGTTAAGAACTGTGGGCAGACGCTTCATTAATGCACACACAGATTGCCAGGATATTGTGCTGTCTCCATGCTGTGAAAGTATAGAATACAGAAGCAAGATTGAGCGGGATGGTGAAGTCATCTGGCAAATCTCCACAGGGTGATGCACCTAGGAGCAAATGACATAGCATCTTCACACCACCCACTGGATACACCACTGGACTGGAATTCAGGTGCAGACAGACATTTCAATGATCCCCATTGCCCAAGCATGGACAAGCCACAAATCAAACCTAACGTGCTGTATCTGTGGAGGAGGGAACACTATTGCTATCTTTCTTAACTTTAAATTCTAGCAGAAAAAAAGTACTGGTAAAGACAGGGTTACCCAACATTTCCCACTCTGAGTACTTCCTTTTTGGTTGACTTTATATCGGCTAAACATAAGGTATCAGGTGTGGCATTTCCATGGCAGGATTTGCTTCCAACTACTTTTTTTTTTTTTCTTTTGAAATTAAGATGGTAAAAGAAATCATCTCCTAATCCTGGGAAATGGAGATACCCACTTTATGAAAAAAATCTGCATAAGCTAATGAAACATGGGCTGCTTTGGCTCTTAGCTCCCAATCTACAGATACGAAAAGGATAAATCCACTAATAATTGAAGAGCTCACATTATAGCAAGAAAACATGGACACAGATACAAGGACTCTTGCTTTTAGGATCATGTAATCTAAACATTGTTCCACAGCTATTACTGGTGAAGGCTAACAACAAAACACATGTCACAGAAACAATCCTAAAAGTTATTAAAGAACACTAAGCTGGGGACCTGAGCTTTAACAAAAAAGAACCAGTTTCAAATAGGAAGAAAGAAAAGGTTAATAAGACAGTAACCTGCACTGCCCACTCAGAAAGCGCTTTTGTTAAGAGGCAAGTATCAACAAAAGTAAGCAGGAGTTTCTCAGAAAGAGGTGTTTCCTGTCTCCTTTCTAATGCATTTATCAGATTGTGGAGGACAATATTCCACATCTTTTTAGCAAGAAGGTTAATTTATACAGCTATATTCTGTGGACAAAATAAAGCCTTATGATGCATTGAGGACAAAAGAAGATACTCAATAACAAACTAGAACAGAAAAGGAACAAGCAAAAATGTATTTCTTTTACCAGTTACTCTTTTTTCCAACTACAATGGCTTTTTTCCTAAGAGAATACTGGTTTTATACTTTTTCTGCAATTACTTTTAAGATCAATTCTTTCCTGGCTATTTTCCCTCTGTCTCCTTCCCCAGATCTATTCCCCCTGCCACAAGGAGAGGCAAAGTCCTGCCACGTTTGAGTGGAATGTTGACGCCCACGTGGGTGGGTGCAGAATTAGCCAAAACAAGTCCCTGCATTCCTTTGGATGTCAGCACCTTCTACGGGCTCTTTCCTAATATCTTATTAATAGGTAAAATCTCTTTTCCAAATCAACCTTCCCCATTCTTTTACAATATGAAAAAACAGAAATAAAAAAACTTCCTTAAAAACAGAAACAGAAAACCTTCCTTAAGCAGGTGTCCAGGCTTATTTATAGCAAAGAATTACTCTAGTTAGACAATTACAGTTTTTCAGTTGCCCAATTTAAATTCCTATAGGTACCTAATAAACCATCAAATGAAGAAGAATTACCAGTAAATAGCAATTACCTTGAAAGAACAGTACTTTAAATATTAAAGTGACACTTCATTAGTTATGCTGGCAAACAGGTCAGTTTGAACCAAATGGCTATTTTAAATTAGTGGTCCTGTTTCAGACATGGGGTGTAATTTTTATTACCAAATACCAGCCAAGCTAGTGACCCTAAAAACATTACTCAAGAAATGGTTGAGAGTTAATTAGAATACTGTGCCAGGGAAAAAAAAAGAATAGGCTTGAACATCTCTGAATTCTTTCCAGGAAGGTGTTTTTAATAATGGCAGTAGTTTACTCCATTTAAAGGTCCATATCCTCAAGTCAAAATGTAGGCTATTATGAAAGCAACAAAATATAAGACTAGAAAAATATTTCCATCCCTTTTTTCCAACAGCAGTGATTTTTTTTGTCTTAAGGAACAGAATGAAGAACCTTCAAATCCTCTATGACTGCAGAATTGTATCTCTACCACAACAGTGACTCTAAGTTTCTGCTGATATTACATTTTGCTTCCCATGCTGAAATGAGAGTAGCAAGAAAACCAACAGATAAATGTAATTTTACATTGCTTTTTTATTTTTAGCAGTCTGTGGTATTGGAACTCATCACAAAATCAGATGGCTAATGTACATTTTTTTTGTTGCCATCTCTGTTTACTATAATGCACACCAATGAGTTATTATAGTGGTAATTCAAACAACTGCTACCTGTAACACCACTGCAAGAGTCTCATCACACAGAGAAATTCCTGCATTTTCATCACTCCTGAAAATTGTATCTCTAACCTTTCTCAACAGAAATAACAAATAAGATACCACAATGCAAAAGGAATAAAAGTCCCAGCACGGCTTGTTTCTTTTAGGTTCCAGTACATGTCTTCATTCACATTTGTCTTTTCATCCCTTAATTTATTTTAGTCCTAATTTCTATCCAAGACTGTGATCGGGTACTCCCCTTTACACAGTCCTATCCAGTGTATTCTGTGACTTAAGTAACAAGCAGCTGCCCAGCTTAAGTAGATTTTTAAGGGGTTTTTTTTTGCCATAGCTGGTCAGAATTTGCCAATTACTTGCCAGACACAAAAGAAAGAACGTGATACTATGAGTCATGATGGAGGATCCATGAGAACTGCCATAACTACACTAAAGTTAACACAGCAGTTAATGCCCTCTGAGGTGAATGACTTCACAAAGAACTCAGAGGAAGATACAAAATTGAGTTTGAGTTTGGGTAGAAAAATTTAGGTAGTCTTTCTGTCCAAAGATGGAATCCATTAATTTCTAGGAGGTACACCTGCTAGAGGTACAGGGAAGATCCACGGCCTTGTGAAAAATCCTTGAAGTCCAAAACTTTTAGAGCTCTGATGATGAATTTGGGTATCAAAGGTGAGACTTGGAATGAATTTAGTCACCTGAGAAGGGGAGCCTTAAGATGTGGCCTTTGCTCCTGAGCTTTACATTAAAAAATAAAGTACATGAACAGTCCTAGAAACAGGGATCAAAATCCTAGATTCTGTCTTGTATGAGTTCCTTAACCAGGAGGCTACACAGACAGACTTCACTACATGCCCTCAATGACTCCCTTAAGTTATTGCCTGACTAGTGGAATGGCTTTTGTAGGTGAACCGGAGAATGTTCCCACAGTTCCCTTGAAGATGGGAGACAAGAGTAAGAACACCTCAACCACAGTAGGAAACTGGACTTGGATCCGACGGATCTTGGATGATGTCTAGCCACTCAGGTGTTATCTAAAACATGAGAAAAAATTTGACCAAAAGAGTCGTGTAAGAGAGACGAATTAGTCTTTTTGAGCAATTTCAGACCAAAACTGTGAATACCCATCAGCAGCAGAGACTTCAGGTCTCCAGACCTATTTCTTCAGGATATCAGGTGGGTACATGGAGTCATGTTTGATCAGAGTGTTATGCCTTGTGCCCTAGCCCAAGAGAGTGGTAACATTTCAGACATATCTTGTTCTCAGTATTTCTTTTAGCTGGTACCTAGCACATCCAGAGCTTGCTATCTGTTTTGGATCTCATTCTGAAGAGTCTAACTGTCCCTAATTACTATATAAGGCATAAACCAAAGGTCTGGATTGGACTCAAGGTGATTCTGTGCCTGATCCTGCACTCCACTGAGAGCTTTGCCAAAGGTTTGAATGAACCTGGAACCAAACTCACTCCACTCTCAACAAAGCTCTTAGTATGCTCCATAGAGGTCAACACAACAACCAGGTGAGGACCTGTGTTTGATTGTGTATGATTATTTTTCCTTGTATTCATACCCACTGAAAGCTGTCCGGTAGTAGCTAAGATGGGTGAAAGGAGACACCATCGCCAAAGCAGCAAACCCTGGAATGCTTTTGGGCATTCAGGTCTCAGCCTTATCCCGGCCCCATCCAGGAACTGTACGAACATGTAACAGCATCATGATTGGTTCAAAGAAGAAAAAATTATTTTCACAAGTTGGATGGTCAGAAGAACAGGGTAACAGAGCATGCCATGACGTGCACTCAGCTTCATCTTTTCCGGAAAGGATAATATGATATCAGCCCTCCATTCCAAAAAGCTCTCACCATTCTCTGCACAGACCCAGTGACACAGACCATTAGCACGGCCCTCAGGAAACCTCAGGCAGCAGAGTCAACAAGCAATACTGCTCAGTTCTCCCACTGCACAGATCACTTGGGGAAAAAATGAAAAGCCAATTATTTCAGATTAACTGTGGACTTAACGGCCTAATTTAAGCATTCACGCTAGAAAATGAACTGCAAAGTACACCTGTAGGAAACAAGGCCCATATAATCAAAGAAATTAATTTGTTCATTTTGGCCACGTAGTCATTGAAATGCCTATCTCGTACAAATATTTGTCTGATATATTGATATACAAATATAATTTCAGTATACTAGCTGAAACACTAATTAGATTAATAGCAATATTTGCTTTGTGAAGGTCTTCCTTGCTGAAATCAATTAAGAGTGCACGATGAAATTTCATTAAGCTCTACAATATGTTTTTCCACCAAGTGCAGAATTACTATCTTCCCACTATCTTATTACAACAGTGCATGATAGGACTCCTAAATAGATTCAGAAATCATTGTGCCAACAATGTCCTGTCCTGCTTTATCAGTAAGCATGGATTTTTTCCCCCCACCTCCTGAAGGAACATATTTGCCATGCATGTAAGCAGCACTGAACCGATGAATGCAGAATTAAATTTACTGAAGGATACACCCATAGTCACATCAGCCTCATACTGCCCAGGAGGGTTCCCTCATACAAGGAAACACACCTTTCATTCTGCATGGCTTGGGTCACAGGCCCTCCCTCCAGCAAGCTCACCATGATGGGTGATTACCACCATCCCCTTTGCATCCCCTTGCACCCCCATTTTACACTATAAACTCTGAGGAAGGGAAACAGGACCTTTACGAAAGTATAGGTATTTACGTGTCACTCAAGAAGTGCTACAACAGGGCAAAGGAGCACCAGAAGTGATGGACAGAGGCCTGAGCTAAGCTGAGAGGCTCAGAAGTCAAAGAATATGTACCTCTCCTTCCCCAGAACAATCAGTATATTTATGGCTGGGCAGAAGAAAATTGTGAAAGAAGGCAAACAGGTAGATGAAAAGCAAAGAGATGGAAAAGTCACTCCTAGAGCCAAGGATGGTGCCAACAACTGCACCCAGACAGACAACGATCTGTGTCTATTCTTCCCAGCACCCTCTCAGTTCTCACTTCCGCAAGCCTCAGTCTAAACAACCCAACAGGTTTGTCACAACCACATGATTTAGGAAACTACGTCAGTTCTTCGCTCCTGAGCTTCCTCTGTGTCTCATCTGTCTTTATCCAGATTGCTGATACACGGATATTGAAGTGGTCAGTACAGAAGAAACACCTCTCATAGGCTAGACTAGCCCTGCTGAACAGCAACAGGTTTTATTCTAGGCTTGTACACCTGGGGGGATGAGGTCCTAATTCCACTTCCTTAATAATTTTTCCTGGTGTTACGTTGACTGTCTCAAATGCCTGAGACCCAGAAGGATAACGATCGGGTAGGAAAAGAAGACACAAAAGGAGTGCCAGAAGAGATGTGGCCCAGAGATATGGAAAGAAGGTAGACCTATGTTACAGATATGTGCTCCTCCTGGGAAGAGGGAACTGGAAAGCACCTGGTAAAAGTAGGATCCTCACAAACATAAAGGGGCCAAAGTGCAGTAAGACAGCTGAGTAGTTCTGGAGTCAAGAGTGATCTCACAGCACTGAAATCTGAGGAGCCTCTCTGCATGACAAAAATTAAACAGGTGCCTTAGTACTCACTTTGGGGAATTGACTCACGTTGTAAGTTTGAAGTTCTTAGCTGGTAAGTAGAACAGAAATACTTTCTCCACTGAGAGACCCTAAAAAGAAGCAAAGAATTATGTATTTTGCTAAGTGCATAAAAATGTATTTAACATGACCCTGAAATTAGCTCAGTTGGTTGGAGCATGGTGCTAATGATGCCAAGGATGTGGGTTCAATCCCACATGGTACGAGCCATTCACTTGAGAGTTGGACTCGATGATCCTTCTGGGTCCCTTCCAACTCAGATTATTCTGTGATTCTGCGATTATATTTTCTAATATAAATAAGGACTGGCACTTTTATAAAGCCAGACAAATACAAGTTAGGTTTTTCAGATATTATATTTAGGACCAGTGAGAAAAATTTCACCATTTGGGAGGGGTTTTATTCCACCAGCAGCACTACCACCCACCTAAGTCTGTCCATGTGTTTGCGTGGAAGAGCGTCATGTCTTCCTGCAGCACTCATGTCGGAATTAAAATGCCTTGCATTGTAGACGCATTAGGAGTGCTTTATCATGCTCTGCTCTTGCACACGGTGGCTCATTATGATTGGGTAACTCAGCCATTAAGCTCTACAATAAGCCCACGCTGAATCCTAAAAAGGGAGCCATATATAGGCTATGGAGGTGTTGAGTAAGAGAAGATTTACTGTGCTCTACATAATTAATTTTGCCTTCTATCTTTCCTGTATTTTTAGCAAAGCTGCTAGCTGAACACACTGAATAATTATATCCCTCTGGTGCAGTTTCATCAAGCATCTCCCAACCTAATGAAGCCCTGTTGTGTTCAGATTGTTCATGACCCTGTCACAAAGAGTAACTGAAAATCCTTCATCATAAAATACAGATGATTTTTTTTTTTCTTTCTCTTTCTGGTTTTCTCCACAGCTGAAGATCCTGGTTACTTTGGAATATGGATAGGCATTGCATCAGACCCAGCATTCTCCATCATCCGTGTTAGCTGTTTCTCATTGCCAGGCAGCTTTTGGAAGAAGCAGCTTTTGGACAAAAACAAGGGGAAGGCGGGAAGCAACCAAATAAAACAAACTATAGGGGAGGAAAACAAACAGCAGAAGAGTGACAGGGAAATTGAGAGCACTTGGGCAAAGAGACTGGACTTGGAATGCAGTAAACAAAAAGGCCTGACCAGAATCAGGTTAGCTGGTAGACAGAATACACTACATCGAAAACAAGAGAAAAAGAAAGATCACAGCCAGCTGATCAGAGCCCAGGATGAGGAGCCAGGCAGTGGTGGATAAAAGATGGAGAGGTACAACACCAGTCTAGTAATGCTGGGAGGTGAGATGCATGTGATGGCAAAGGCCAGGATAAGGATTTGCCCTGGATAAGCTGCACAGGAGTATTGTCCTAATGTCACATTATAGCATTTTTGTTTCTCTGTTCTACCTCAAAATACAAGCCAGCTTTTAACTATAATTCTTGATGTTAAAAACAAGTAAGTATTTTCAGCTGGTAAAGCCAAGACCTAGGGTCTTAAAAAAATAGCTGTGCAACGTTCATGTGTACCTCTTGTACACCAACATTTTAATGCAGCCTGTATGAAGTTGACTACTTGCTGTTCTTTCCTTCTACTTATTTTTCTTGTGTGTTTTCTTTGGTCACTGAGGTATGAATCGTTCCAGCACGTGTCTTTAATTCATAAATATTAGGTAGGCTGTTTCTTCCCCCACTGATTATGAGTGCAATTAAATGTATTTTTTCAAATGAAGCTGTTAATATTCATTACCAATGTCTTCTGGAGTTCCAGACCGCAGCTCAGCTCATATGTACACCTGCTAACTATAGCTAGGTAGAGAACTTTTTAAATGGAATTCTCCCTCTTTAAAGATTGACCAAATATCACAAGAAGTAAATCCACTTAAACCTCATCATATTGAATGATACATTGAATGACCCAGCTGGATATGTCAGAACTCTTCAAGAAAAAGTACGTCCTCTTTCCAGGATAGCAGAGCTATTCCTACGCTTTTTGCAGTTTGCAATGGTTACTTACAGCTGTGTTTTTTCCTAAAACTAAAAGCAAAAGCAAAGATAGGCCTGTATAAACAGAGAATCTTATGAGTTTCATCGTTTTAAGCCTAACTAACCAAAAAGCAAACAAATTCATAGCTTCACTGGGAAGAAAGATATGAGAATGCTAGGAAGTGAAGCATGAAACCCAGTATATATTGTGTGACTGCATGCATTTTATAAGCAAAAATAACACTTTATTGAAGTATAGTTTATATAAAGGACAGGGATTCTGTCTGACCAAACCAACTACACACATTAGCAAGAGGGCTGTGTAGACAAGTAGGACCCATGGACATGATCAGCTAAAAACATTGAGATGTAGTAATCTACACTATTTTCCTTGCCACAACCTAGTGGAGAAAAAACCAAACCCAAACAAAGAAACAAAAAACCTCAAACAAAACAGTCCCTTGGGGCCTGTGACATTCCACTGATTTCAACAAGGGGATAAAAAATAATGGTGACCACCAGAAATCCAACAGATACTGACCAAGGGAGATACCTGGGAAGGTTTAAGATTAATTTATCACCAAAATATATCTTCTACAGGGATTAAGCAAGTAAATAAATACAACAGGTCTTGGATAAATAAACACCTCATCATTTATCATCTCTATTTGTCAGCAGATTGCGTTGTGATTCTCTCACATGCTTTCACATAACTCAGATAACTGAAACATGTTAAGAGGGTTGAAAGAGTTCTAGACCTGTGACCCATTTATTTCTTTCCCGGGCACTAATTTCCCCCAAGTATGCCTCAAATGGAATAGCTCCCTGGCAGCCTCTGAAAAGATTTTTTTTTCAGCATCTGACTACATGAGGCCAAAGACAGAACTTGAGGTTCAGGAGGAACCAGGAAGATGAAATTCCCTTTACTAGATTATTTGGAATAGAGGCATGTGTTTAAAATGCTCAGGGAATGAACATAGTGGAAAAGAAATTCTCCAGGGCATGGTTTCCCAGAGCTCAGAACAGATGCAATGAAAAAAAAAAGAAGCTATAAATCAGTGACAACTTTCAAACTATAGATGAAGTCTATTAAAAAAAACCAGTAGTGCTCCACTTCTTGGAAAGATGAGGAGCTTTCATCCTCATTTATGTTGCAGATCAGCCCTGATTTAAGCAGTTGGTAACTAGCAGCTGCTTTGCTCCCCTGTGACCTCAACAACAAAGAGGCAAAACCTCTAGGGAGCTTCCAAGCTGAGTTCCACACCAGGGAGAGAAGGGGATGAGTCCCCACACATGCACCCTTCTACTCACACAGCTCTAGCATCGCAAGCATTAAGGACAAAAGCAAGAGGACACAGCAGTCCTTCAGCAACCTGGTTCAACCCAGGGCAAATATGGGTCAGTAAAAGGAATCCTGGGAGACATACCTAGGGGAAAAACTAATTAGATCCATTGAGCTTAATGGACCACGTAAAAACTGATCACAGCAACGTTACTCAGACAGTGATAATTGTCATCACAAGTTATCAGCAGCCATTGCATTTCAGGAATTTTCTTCACAATTCTTTACAGACACCCTCTAAATCGATTTTTCCTGGCACATCCTCAAACTCTATTTAAAAGCATACCAGCTGCTCAAAAAAATATAAAAGTATTTTATCTGGGCCAAGCAAAAGTACACCCAGACCAATAACTTGTCCAGGATGATGGTCAGCAGGTACAAGATGAAGACAAAACCCCAGTAACACAGCTGAAGGACTGCCACTGCCGATCTAATCCAGCTAATGCGATCTAGCAGGCAGGGCTCTGTCTCATTGGGTGAAATGCCTGAAGCACAACAGGCAAGATGTGTTTCATCCTCAAATTCCAGGAAAGCATTGTGCAAATGCTCTGCGTGGGAAGGCTGTCTTTGCACGGCTCATGTGACCGAGTACAGTTAAAATGTCCCAAATCTCTTCCTGGTGTAACTGCATCATTACACCACAAGCAATCTGGCTTACAAACCCAATGATCTCTCATGAAGAAATGCTCATAGGGGCAGTAGCAAGAAAGAGAACGGGAGAGAAGAATTTGCTCATGAAACTAAAGTGATGCTTTTTGTGACCAAACCTTTGCAAATCTAAAGCAACAAAAAGGAGCTAAATAGCATAAAGCGCATAGCTGCCAGTGTCTTGTAAGATAGCATTTCAAAGTAGCAGAGAGGTTTTATACCCGCAACCTTTTCATTAATCTGATGGATAATCTATCTTTAGATGATGTTTCAAAATACTGCTTCAATACCTGCGAGTAACCATGCCACTAATGAAAAACCACCTTTTTGGGGATGAAACAAAATCCATATAACACCTCTGTGTTTCGCATAATACCCCCCTGGGCAAATATTCAGAGATGGGCAGTTAGGTCAGGTGATCTGTCTTTTCCTCCTCAAACAAAGCTAAGTAAGCAAACTACTAATATCAAAATTTCTCACAAACCATCATATAAATCTCAGCCAATTTTCTCAGTTGAAAAAGGTGTTGAAACTACAGTTAAACACTGCTAATAGTTTCAAGAATTCCTCAGCTTTTGCTCATCTTGGAGCTTTTGCCACAGAACAGTCAGGATTTGTTTATTAGCCTCTTATTGGATCTAGATGAGATGTTGGAACTGGGCAGGCAAAATGAGAATGACACACAGTTAAACAAAATAGAAGTATCTCTTCCAAAAAGCTTTTCAAATATAATCCTCCAAAAAAGAGCTGAGTGGAAAGTCAACAATGTAGTTCATTCAAATATTCCTCCAAAGACAAACACGGAGAATAGAACTGAGGGGGTTTAGGTTGTGCTTTGTCCAGTTTGGCACTGTGTATTCCTTCTCTGTCAGTCGGATGTGGGAATAATGACAAATGAAGAAAACAAGCAGTCCTCTTACTTCTGCAAGTCCTGCAGCAGAAAGAGACAAAAATGATGCTCCAGTGAATTGCAGGTTTTAAGGTTCTTAAGGCTGTTCGGTAACTCAGCCAAAAAAATCAAAGGAATCCACATGTACCTAGTTCTTCAACTATGACAGCTGTCTGGCAATGCTGCATCACCTGACACAGGATTTTGTCCCAAATACATCAGTGAGAGGTGAAGCTTCATG
Source organism: Falcunculus frontatus (assembly GCA_013398115.1). Lineage (NCBI taxonomy): Eukaryota > Metazoa > Chordata > Aves > Passeriformes > Falcunculus > Falcunculus frontatus. The sequence continues at coordinate 174,844 of VZRV01002447.1, read as the reverse complement.
GTACCCAAGAGAGCAGTTGTACCTAAAGGGCATGTAAAAGCTGCAAGTCCGTAAGTAAACCGAAGCACAAATTATGCTTCTCTGTCTTTGCTATGTTATCCCAAACACTTAATGTAAACAAACACCAGCACATCTCAAAATCTCGAACCCCATGCCAAATGCAGTCAGAAAGGCCTGTAAGACATGGGTTAACGAACTGGCCAAGAGGAAGATGAAGTCTAACTATAATTTCACACCGGGCTAACATCTGCACATCTATTGGGAAGCTTGTAAACACAAGCTTCTTAGCATAGATACTGATGACATGTTTTATTCCCACTAAATTAACAAAGATCCTTAACGCAGTTGAATAGTAGACTCACCAGACAAGTATAATAGATATGCTGCAGGGGTAAGATGAAGGACTCTAATTATCCCAATTTGGTCAAGTTTATTTGAATATCTTGCCTTTAGAGAATAACGAAGCCTAAGGAAGTTTGGTCCCAAATCCCACATCCAAATTCTTTAGACTTATTTAAAAATCTAGTTCATGAACCTTGGCGTAATTCTCCTGAACGTCTTTTGAGGCACCTGTCTGAGTGTCTGAGGGCTTAGTACCTGGCCCCTTTGTGGATGTTCAGCATACCTGAGCAAAAATGGCTGCCCAAATAAGGGAAATGTGGAGGACACAGTCAACAGTGATTCACTAGGTTGATATTCTCTCTATTGTTCCTTGAGCCCTCACAGAAGCGGGTGGAGAATCAGGGAACTAATAGGCATAAGGTCAGTGAGCTGTTCCATGAGCAACATAACTGATGTAGCCGAGTCTCCTGAAGATGTATGCCCCACACTCCCCACTTAAAACAGCTTTCCTTTGCAATCCGAGAATCCCTCTGTTCCCTTCCCAGTGCTCATCTGTCAGCCTGCACAAGCAGCAGTGCATGTTCCATCCGATTTGGAGCTACACAAGCTGACTGGTCAGTGGGCTGCGGTCTCAGGCTAAGTAAGAGATTGATCATTAGTGCTAGTCCTTCACTTTTACAGGAGGGAATAAAACATTCAAGGAATAAGGCATTAATAGGAGTCCCTCTTTTCCAACTATCTATTGAAATTGATTAAAATTACGGACACCTACAATCTCTTTGTCTATTGCCCAAGACTTTATCCGCTCTCAAATTAGACCAAGGAATTTAAAAACTGTATAGAATGAAAAGAGATACGCCTTTTTCCATAAAGTCTTGATTCCTAGGAACTAGGTGTTATGTAAGCTGAAGAAGAACTACTGTGGAATGGACAAATTAATCTCTTCACAAAAGCAAAATCTAAGGGCCATTTAGAGAAGATCATTTTCCTGTTCTTAAAGATAATTTGTTTAGTTGCCCTAGAGCTAGGGTTAGTTACTTACCATCAATAAAAGTTATCATAAGTGCTTTTCATTTTTAAGTCTCTGAGTTAATTCAGTGCCATCTGAGCCACCCCCACAGAGAACACGGCTTCTGGCAACAAAAGTTTCTTGTTGCCAGCTCCCTGCCAAGTGTTAGAGAAAAAAGTGCATTTTCTTCTGACTGAGCATCATGCACAGCACTTTCCAGATGGCAAGGGAAAAAATGGAGAAGACCTAGTCAGCAAGGATTTAACTGAGGAAGGTGTTTTGCACCCACAAATTTGACAGGATCCAACAGGAACTGCACCACCCATCAGAAACTCCACAGATCAAGTTACTTTAAAAGAAAACTGTGAATTTCTTGCTAGAATGTCTCCTATAGAAAGTATAAAAACGGAAGGTGGCAAAACCAGAATTCTAGCAGTCTATCAATCAGCAGCTGAAAGATACTTTAAGGTTTCAATTTATTACCTTCTGGTGTTGGGGTTTTCTTTACCTTCTATACAGTATCCAGCACAACGAGATCCAGAACGCTATTCAGTGTTTCTCGGTACTACAGTATTACAAACAGCATATTCATCATCAGAAAAGGGCACAGAATGGCTGCAAGCTAAGATCATCAAAGTTTACAGCCTTCTCCAACAGAATAAGAGGTTCTTCAGTTTGTCAGATGAAGGACATTTGTGTTACACTCTTTATTCCTTGTGGCAATAAATGTTTCCTGGCAATGTTGTTACAATGGCAAAGCTCGACTTAATCCTGTCCTTGGTGCCCATGAACTAAGGCAGAAGCTCTGGAGGCTGAAACATGCCTAGTTTTCATGCACCTATTCCACTACAGTTTGGATGCTTTATCTATCCATGTTACCTCCTGCTTGTCCTAATAAGCAGTAATGCAGTTTCGACTAGATGATTTCCACAAATCCAAAGAGATTTCATTAAATGTCAGCAATGAAATGCAGACACAACCTTAAGAAATGTCAACACAAAGATGGTTTTGATTCTTAGCTGCAGAAGACAGGTAAGAGGATAGAAAGGCCTTTATATTTTCATTGCAGGTATCAAATATTGTGGCTCGATTCACAACGCAGGATTAAGTCACTTGAACAACTGGTAAAATTACTGCTACTCCCTCATCTAAGCACCACTGGAGTGTAAGGCTGTGAACATATTCTTTGTATCTCCTGAGATGCTCCAGAGAAGTGCAATATATAGCTACATCCATCTATGGAGGAATAACTTTCCATTAGTCAACTTCAGATTGTCTTTCACAGTGCCACGAGGTGGCAAAACTGGAAGAGAGAACAGTTAAAAATAGCCTAATACTGTTAATAGTAAAAGCATCAAGACGCAAACTCTGATCAGCCTGTTATATTAAAAAACTCAATGACAAGATTCATTCAGTGACACAGCTGGGAAACACAAGACAGTAACATGCAATAGGTAATTTATCCCAGAGTTTGTCAGGGTGCTCACTACAATCACATACGTGAAGATAAATGTTACTGATGGATCTAAGAAAGGGAAGAATCATTCTATGCATGGGATCTGCAGAGAGAATTTAGGCTTCTTATTCATGGATGTGAAGCAATCCACCCCCAAAAAGCTTGGAAAGGGCTGCTCCTCATGTCCATGGTCATCAACAATTAAGTTGCACATTCTTCCCCTTATACCTATCAACACTTGAGTCAGTATTCCCTGCACATTCAGAGACCAGGGAGGAGTGGAGAACAGAGGTCGTAGCATTGGCAAAGGTAACTACAGCAGAGGAAGAGGTGTGGAAGATTGAACCAGTGGGACTTCAGCTGTCTCTGAAACACAATGCCTTAGATTTCTCTACAGGCAGGATACCAGCACTGAAATCTTAATGGTCTGCACTGACGTGGTAGAATTCACATTGCTAGGGAAAACAAACAGCAGGGCAGGGACCCTTGAGGCATAATGGGAATTCTCAGTAACAGCAAATCCACTCTCATCCAAAGGAACATTTCCATGTTGTATGGAGCTCTCACCTTCCCCAGCAGCAGCCGGCCATTCAGCTGGGGACCTTAGGAGACAAGAACATTGCACATTGTGTAACTGTTGCAATTTCATTATACCATTAGAGCCGATGACAGAATTCACAATTTATTATAGGGCTAGGAAACCAATACAAACTTTCTGTTATGAGCAAAGCTAAAATCGGACTGGAACTTTTCCCAGAGTACGGGATGAACAAGAGGAGCCTGAAGCTGAGTTGTCACCACCTTCAAATACAGATGACTTAATTAAAACAAAAAAAGAACATATCTGATTTGACTTTTATTCCCCCTTACCCCAAAGTCAGCACATTGGAAAGTGAACATAATTTATCTTACTGAAGAAGTACATGTCCAGGAGAATCCAAGGGAGGGGCTGGAGAGACTAGCTAATGAGATGGAAAGGCTTGGTAATGAGCAGTTCTTTGCACAAGTTGGGAGCCTTGCTCCTCCTTCCACTCTGACTGCTCTCTGCTGTGTTAGGATTAAAGAGAAGCCTTCAGTGGGGTGTAAACAGCATTTATTCCCTCACTGCGGTTCCTCTGAGCTGCCACAGCAGTGCAGATCTCTTTACTGTTGGTCAGTACCAGAAAACCAGCAGCAGAAGCTCACCAATCCTGGCAAGGATACAGTTACACCAGTATCAGGGCATCTCATGCATGCAGAACTTAATTCCACTCCCTCGAACAGAGTAAGATAACCCTGGAGAAACACTTTCATCTCTGGACAGATCTGTCCACCATATGTATACAATTCACGCCACAGAGGGTGACCTCAAAGCCCTCTTCAAAACCAGCTTCATGACCATACAAGCAGCAAACCAGCACCCAGAGGTGCTGACACAGCTGAAACACGCAGACCTGAGCATGCCTGGACACATGGAAGAGGTTAGCGGACCGCCAAACGTGTCTGACAGGCTGTCCACAAACCAGTCCTGCGGACACGAGACGAGCAGGAGACACGTGCTGCTACGGTTAAGATGGTGTGCAGGCAAACAGAGACAGAACTGCAAAAATCAATTAGGATTAGGCAATACATACATCATGGATCAGCCCCATATATTTTAAGTGATTTGCAAACAACCTTGAACAACACCTCCTCATGGGAAATACCATTACCCAACACAGAGAACTTATTTATTTAGAGTTCCCCAAATCACCAAAGTCCCTCTTTGAGCCGTCAGTCATGCCGAAGAGATTCACACTGGCCCCAAGCAGAGCAAAAGAATGACACTCTATTACGAAAGATCCTTTTCATTTTCTCCTTAACATTCTACACCTGGATCTAGCACAAGCCAGTTTTGTAATAAACAAGTTAATGGGCCTGTGCAAAGCGCACTGACTTTTCACATTAAAACAAAACAAAACAAACATTCTTCTATTTATACAGTATAGAGTTGCCATATGAACTGACAGTTAAGACAAAACCACCAAGCAAGCTAATGATTTTTTATCCTTTCTGTGAAGCATCTACAAAATGAAATCCCATCTGAATCTCGGTTTCAGAGCCTTGCCTTATTTAAACAATTCATCTCCTTTTGTCTCTCATTTGTACTGCACTTTGTGCGTCATTCTGGGTTGTTTCACTGCATATTGCACAATTACAAGTATTCAAGCATACAGGAGGCAAGAATAGCTTAGCTTGTTTCGGTTGCCTTACAATCAATACCTTTGCCTCAGGCACCAAAGAACACATGAGAAAATGAGTTTTCTGTTTTTATAAACTTTGTCTATCTTCAAGCACACTTTTGATCCATTCTTCTACAGAAATGAATAGGGTGGGGCCATTACAGAACAAGTAGAGGCAACAACAACGTTCTGTTACACTGAATCTTAAGAGAGGTGACCACACCAAAGGCCACCTTTCTTAATGATAGTTCTTTTATTCTCCAATTCATTTGGAATCTTTTTTCTCCCTTCCTGAAATGAACAAATGCGAGCTTTGTGATATCTGTTCCTTTTCATTTCATGGCAGCTATGGGGTTTTTTAGCTTTGATCTGATCTAGTATGCAATGTTGTGAAGGTACTGTCTGCCAAAATAGGAAAAGCTATGCAGTTTATGATTGCTGGAAGTGAAAGCTATTTGTGGGGGTGTTTTTTGATAACATGGTAATTCAGACCATATCCTTACCCAAAACAACTGAGAGAGAAGCAACGTATTACAAAGCTGAAAAACTCTGTTAGAGCAGTTTCACCACAAAAGACTGTGGTTTACATAAATGAGGATTTACAAGCCTGAGGAAGAATTGCAGACATTTTAAAAGTAACACAAGATTTTTTGAGCAGTTTAGTTCCCTTTCAATCCACCCTGAAAGGTAGTTACACCTCCACTGTGCCAACCCTTTTGAAAACCCAGCAGTTTTATCAACTCTGCAGATTTGAAAAGAACCCCCTTAAAAAATCAAAGCCTATTTTGATCACCTTTTGGCTGAGATAAGAAGAGTTTGCCAGAATATGTACAAAGAAGAGAACATCAAGGAAAACCGTAAAGAGATGGTACAGAATTCTTTTACACCACAAGATATTTCAAATACAGATCTCAGTCTTCAGCCTAGGTCTAAACATCAACACAGAGGGCTCCCATCTCATCATCCTCCTCCAGCAAAAAGAAGTTTAAATTCTAAAAAGTGGCAATATCATTATTCCAGTTACTGTTGGCTCAGAGAAAGGCATTTTTTAGTTCAATCTGTGCAAGCATAGCTGAGAGCACTACTGCCCTTATTTCCTCACTGAGACCTTTCCTACAGTTCATTTTGAGCTTGATCTTTCTCCCACTGATGTTGCGAAAAATCTCACTCTGATGTCGGGAGGGGTTGGCACGTAGTGAAATCTAATGAGTTGTGGGTGATTGGTCTATCTTTTGTGCTTTGTTAGCTGTTTAGTTGGCATTTTTTGCTCTCTTGCCAGTTTCCAATTTCAATGGGGTATTCTGCTGTTTTTAATGGAAAACAAAATTCTTGGTTTGGGTTGTATTTTGTGAAATGCCCAAAGGCTTTCCCGTACAAGAATCCTATAAAAATGCATTTGTGTTTTATTATTTTTAATAATGATGCACTTGATCAAGAGTAGTCTACATATGGCCTCAGCTAACTTGAACTACCCAATTTGGTTGATTTTTATCTGTTTGTTTATGACGTCAGGAGGTGGTAGTCTCCCCACTTCTAAATTTGTACCTGAATATTCCTGACTCTGTAGTGTGGACAAGAAGCGTCATTGTAATTGTCTGTATATTATCAGTGTGGAGATCATTAAAATACTTAATCCTAATCTAAGGTCTTAATTCAAGTGAACATAAAGCTACCATTCCAAGCATATGAGGCATAATTATAAACTTGTTACTGCCCAACATGAATTCACACTTGACTACTTATAAGCTCATAAACAAAATTATATTAAAGAAGATCCAGCCATCGAAATAAATTCTTGGGTTAAAAGGAGCTAACAGAAATTGTAGGACGTTTGTTGATGAAGTTACCCTGTATTTCAATATATTTGTTAATTATAGTTATCAAAGATCCATGCAAACACAAGCATGTGCCTGGAAGCTGTTCACTAACTTGGAAATGTATTTCCAAGTTGGAAATATTGTAAATCACTAGAAAGAAGTGAGTTTGAGCCTTTACCACAAGAAGATGCAAGGTAGTGTAGCTCTAATAATTTTGGTGGGAAACAAAAAATTTCAAATCAAGTCCAGAATGCTGGCTTCAGCTGAACAGTGATTTGTGAGATCACATCGCCCTTTTTATTTTTTCTCTTCTTAAGAGGATTCAGACAACTGTCAAGTATTTTTAAAATGGTTTCATGAATTTTACCATAAATGACAGTTTCTCGGAAAATTTCCATCAGAACTGCCTCGTTTGTATTTGCTGTTGTCCTTTAAAAAGAAGAAAAAAAAAAAAAAAAAGTGGTGTGACCCAGCAGGGAACACAAAGAGCAACAGTTTGAACAGAATCTTCATTAGAGGCCTGAAGTCTGACAATTAGTATGGTGAGGTTGATGAGGTGGACAGGATCGTGGTGGTTTTAGGAGTGTTTTGCCAGGAGAAGATGACTTTGTAGTTACTATCTCATCTGTCACTGCAGTTATCTGTAATTCTGGTCAGCTAACATTTCCAGCTAGGAAACATAGTCCCTCCCTCTGACTGAGCTATTGGAGCCATAACTGCACCTACACCACAGGAGAGGTACTTCTCCTTGGCTATGGGATAACAGCAAATATGTGTGAGGTAGGATCCATCTCAGACCACTTTGGACAACTACACTTCCAGAGAGTGATTCGTCCGACCTATTTAAAAGTTTGCTTAACATGAAAAGAATGTCATTGTAGAAATTAGTCTTTCTGCACAATGATTATAAGGGATGCCAGAGTGACATAATGATGTGGTTTAGGAATGATACTCCCCAATTTAGTCCTCCCACTGAGACTCTCCATACCATGCTCCACTCTCATGCTCCCCATTCCTCCTCTGCCTCCTGCTAGGGTGGCATGGAGAGGAGAACTGGAGGCACAAAAGGCAAAGATCATGTGTTGAGATAAGAACAATTTACTAGAGACAGCAATGAGACAGGAAAATAAATAGTAACAGCAACATTATTAATGACAGAGGGTACAAGAAATGAACAATTCTCACAAAAAGTCCCCAAAAATTAGGCAATACCCAACCACTCCCTCCACCATGCTATGCTGACCTGGAAAAGACACCTTCCCCTATCCCTGGAAAACGATGCAAGGTGGTACAGAATAACCTCTAGGTCCTAGCCATGCTCTTCCTGGCTACTGCAAAAATTAAGCATGTCCTGGCCAGAACCGGGACACATCCTCAGGTGAGGTTGTGTCGCTAATGAGCAGAGACCAGGTAATAAAGTGACATGGACGATCCGATATGAGAATCAATTGACAACTTTATTTACAGAACTCTCTCCTTTATACCTTAGCCCATACACTGACGTGCAGGTTATTGGTTCACTGACCAGCCACCCCCCAGAGGGATTGGCTGAATCCAATACACCTACTTCAGATAAGTTTTCTCTTTGTTATGAGAAACAATATCATGGTTTACATATTCTTCCAATTATTTTCCTTTAGCATCTGTGAGAAAGCAAGGCTTTCACACAGATACTGTTAGAAACTGAGAAATCTCTCTGCAGCCAGGCTTTTAGCATCCACAAGGTTGTCTACATCGTAAGATCAGACATTTAGTCAGCTGGATTCCCCACAGATGAATGTGCTACAACTTCCGTGTGCCATTTCAGAACATGAGAAATTGCAATTTCTTTACCAGCAACATAATATTTTGAACTGTCATTTCCTGGATCGTTTTGTTCCTTGAGAACAGAATACCTATTTTGCCTCAGCTTTGACTAAATGTAAGTTTTCACAAGGAGGAACCATTCTTATTTTTGCTTAGCCCTACTTGTAAAGGACTGTTCACCAGCTATGCTTTAAAGGCCGTTTAAAGGCTCCATCTTAACAAATCAGCACAAATTGCTGCAAACAAAGAATGCTTCTTCAGGTAGCACTGACACTTGGAACATGATCTAAACTTCTCTACTTCCCAAAATCCCACTGCACTAGGAAGTAAAATACCTGATGACAGGTTACCACATAACATATGGACAGGGCCAAAGGTGTGGATTTAGCATTTGCTATTTGGTCCTGTCCAGAACACTATTCAGTATTAAATACAGTGACCAGCCCATTCTCTTTGGAGATGTCATTGCCTTCATTTCAGTTGCGTTCAGACATTGGATTGAAAGAAGTGATAATGCCTTAACGTAGCCAGGTGAAGAGGATGTTAAATTCATAGCACCAGCTTGGTACAATTTTCAGTGGACTTAGAGCTGAAAGGCGACTGAATTACAGACAAATATAATTGTCCTAAGACTGCCCAAAGACATGTCCATCTAGTAACACTTGTTGTGTTTGTTTCACATTCACCACTGTCAACACTGCCTGCTCTGAGGACTCCAGAGTGTGTGTAGAAATACATTATGAGCAAATGGTAGCTTACACTGCTTTACGTGCCCCAGATACTATGGTACAAATTCACTCATGACATAATGGTTTTGTTTACACAGTAGTAAAGGTAACTAAAATTACCAGATACAGGACAAGAACACAGATCCAAAAAAGAATCAAAATGCCAAAATTCCACCCACATTCAAGTGGATCCATAACCCCCAATTCAGCTGCTACCTGTATTGTACAGTTGCCTCTATACAGGAACTTTCAGTTTTCAGGACACCTGAAGCTCTGCTTTTTCACGTGCCACAAAGCACCCCAGCCTCAACAGCACAGAGTATCTCCCACCTAAACCAAGCAAAACCCAAAAATTGGTCACTCTTCTGTTCCTCTTTCCTCACTGCTTTGATCCATCAAGAGTCTGCAGGGCATCCCTACACAACAGGCATCACATAACACACATTAGCAGCTACTGTTTTCTTTCTAGATACAGCCACCATACCATTCCCAGTTCAATTGTCAGATCACCCTGCTACCATGGAAGAAACTCGCCTGCCACCACCATGCCCTAGAGAGTTCAAATGCATTTTAAGCATCTGCTTTGAAAGCCCCCCAGCCTCTGAAATATATGCTATTCTCCTTTTTTTCTCACTGGAGTTGTTTCACTTGCTGGAATGGAAAGCCCTTGCTTTCCTCTTATAACAGGGTAAAGAAAATTTTGAAGTCAGGTTCCTACTTTATGCACAGCAAAGGCGTTTTGATTGAACTGACCCTTGGAAAGAGAAGTCACTGCGCTCCTTGGAAGCACTTTCTTATTTTTGGTTTCTAGCCTAGTTCACTTTCAGTTCTCTTTAATCCCACAGCAGGGTCAGTATCTGCACTGCAGAGAGCAGATAGACACACTATTTAGGAAACTCTCTGGGAGGTGAGTTTGAGTTCCCTCAGGCAAAAGCAATAACTGAGAGAGATTTCCCACAACCTGGGGGAGTGCTTTAATCACTAGGCTCCTGTTCAAAAGGCCACCCCCACCTACACTTCTGCCATGTTCTAGAAGAAGAGAGAGACAAGCTCTGTTTTTGGAATAAAGGGTGTAGCAGGTAGCTACGTGCTGGTGAAGATCCCACAGTATCCTCAGCATTTCCTAATAGAAAGCTGAGCACTTGATCCTGATGCACCTCGCTCTTCCCACATGCCTGTATGGGGCCAAGGCACTTAAGAGAGGTGTCTGCTTACCTTGGGCCAGCCACATAAAAGCTCCGCAATATAACACTCAGTGTTGCAGCATCAAAGACCCACTTTGGATCGAGCCTGAGGCTGCTACCAGAGGTAATTTATAATGTCAGGATTTAAAACCGTATGTGATGCTCATTACTGTAACAACTGACTCTAGCCTAACAAAAGCAGCAATGCCACAATAGTTATTGTTAAGCAATTTAATTGATCCAGACATTTATGCAGAGCCATTTACCTGTCGGGGCTCTAGGCAGAGGCTAGGCTACCCTTCTTTTCATTCCCACATTAGATGACTTATAATTTCTTAACTCAACCTGAAGGGATGTCCTCAGGTTTCAGGGCCTTCAGCAACTGTTCTGGTTGCTCACCTCCAAAACTGACTCTGCATGTATATTGGTATATTGTGCTAGTCACCACAGACGACACCCTTTATTTTTGGCTGCAAACACTTTACCTTAATTGTGTATTGAAGTCATTGGTCTGTGAGGTTCACCTTACTTCACCTCCAAAGACTTCGTGAGGTAATACTGCTTAGTGAACTCCAAAGATTTTTGTGAGGTACCCAGAAATAGTACAGTCTTCTGCCTTCTTGTTTCTCCCCACAGATCTATGAGCAAAACCAGCAAATTCACAAGTCTAATAGGGACTACTAACAGTAATAACAGCTGCTGTTTAACTTGCATTTTCCTCAGAAGAAACAGATGACAAACAGTAGGCTGGTCTATGGGCCAGGCAGGAAAATCTGTTGACCTTCTCAAATAAACTCACATAAAATTTAGTTTTTACACATCAGTTCAAACCCACAAATTTGCTTCCTAACACAGTCCCGCAAACTAACTACCTGTAACCACCATTAGAGTCACTGTGGAGAGTGGGCATGCAGCACATGGAAGGGTTGCTGCATTTCCAGGTAGAAATCTGGCTGAGCTAAGGGGGTCTTAGCCTGTCTAAGACTGATTCTGCAAACAGTCGTCCCTACTGTACATAAAGGACAATAGCCAATGAATGCATTACTCCAGTGAACTAACTAGATGAATTAATGAATTTTCAAAAGTTAGGTACAAATTATAAGCTAGTGACTTCAGAAGATACTCAAGATACTCAAGACAAAAGTCTTGATTGCTTGACTTACGTGCTGAGTGAGTGCTAGGAGAGCTTATTGCCCAAGGAAGCAACAGGCATCACTGCACATCCCGACAGTTCATAGAGCTCACACACTCATTTGATTCCACTTATTTTCCCCTTCTGGGCAGCATAGGGTTCTACACATGTACTTGTACATAATAAATGGAGACTATCTAATGTGGTAATAGTAATCAAATAATCCCTCAGAAGGTAAGAAGCATGTATGAAGTATTCTAACATCAGCTGAAGTTTCCGTTGTGCAAGTACCTACTACCTTACTAGGTATAAATAAATGTCTAGACCCATTCTTCATATATGGGCCATTAATGTCTCATGAAGGAACTTGCACTTCTTTTCTTTCCTTCTAAAATGAAATAGGACTTTCTAGGTAGTTTTGTGGCTAAGGGAAAACTCATCTCTCTTGATGACCTAGTTAAATTGTATTAGTATCTTGCTACATTTCTATATTCTATCTTGCTTTTAATAGCTGCTTACACAGACATACTAATCAAAAAATACATATAGCTGGAAATCTGAAGTCATTTCCTCCCCTTGTCTGTTGATGTAGTGGCAGAAGAACAGATGGTTGAAATTAAAGAGCTGCTTAGAGATGTAGCAGAGCACATTAGAGAAGGAAAGCAGATAGCACTTCTTTCTGAAAAAAAAACTTTCCTCTGAGCAAACTAATGAACAAACCTAGGTTACCACAGAATTTCTTCCTCTAAGAAATTAAATCCAAGTTAGTACCCACTAAAACCAAACCAGGCATTTGACTTATGTGGGTAGAGAATCATGCTTTACCTCCCCCTGTCAGGATAAGGTTTTGCATTTTTTAGAAAAATAAGTCTAAAATAAACAAATAATTTCCTTCCAGTAGCTATACTGAATGAAGAACACCCATGCTGTAAATCACTTAATGTCAACCAGATTTATAGTTGGGGTGAATTGGATCCAGAATATTTCATTCCCCATGTTCCTACAAAATAAGCCATATGCAAAGATGCGTTGGTGAAAAGTATGGTGAGCAAAAAAACCCTTCCAACCCTGCTGACTGATACCACATTCATCCTATTGTTAGCAATGACATATTTGAAGAGAAAAACAAAGACACATTACATGTATTATTAGGGAAAGTGTGAGATCATCACTGTGGATGGACAAATTCATAATTCCCCTGCCTCTTTCTCTCTTGCATTTTCATATGAGGTGCCTCCTTTTATCCTTCTGTTCAGCTCTGCTCCCAGCTCTTGAACTTTCTTCTTATGTATGACTACTCCAGTTAATTCTAATTCAAAATAATATCCTGGTTATACCTGTCATGGCAATGTGACATATTTATCCAGTTTGATACTTTTTCTTTAAAATAGAGCTTGTATATATAAAATTCAGTATACCAAATTAAAAGCACAAGTTAAACAAAGAAATAATGCTTTCTCACTTCCCCTTCTTTTACATTACAATTAATTAAATTACATTTTTAAAGTTTATAAAAATCAGGCCTAATTTTAATTAAATTTCCTTCCCTCCTTTACCCTCTTCTCTTTCAGTCTCAAACAGGAGCACAAACCTATTTGCTTCAGTTCTCCTCCTACAGGCACTTTAACAGGTGATTTTTGCAGTGCTCCAGAAGCTAGGGTGTATGTCAAGTTGATGAAAGGATGTGCTAAAGGAACAAATGAATACTTGCATAACAGAACCCAGGTCAGCGATAGCAAGCACTGAGGAAGGAGGAAGGGAAGTCTGGCCATCTTCTACATGAAATTTTTGAGACTGCTTATGAAACAATGCATGATCTCAGTTTCACCCTTTGAACACCCAAGTCCACACACGCTGGCTTAAGAGTCATGACTTTTGGTAGCTCTAGTAGTTCTGATAACTCCATAGGCAGATGGGTGGTATAAGCCACTTGCAGTAGCTCTAATGTTTTCTTTGCTTGAGACAGTGTATGTGACACAGAAGTAAATAAAACACAAACTTTTCCATAGGAGCATCTGAGTGCAAATCATGAGATTGGCCACTGATTTCTGTGGAACAGAAGCAGGGCCAACTCAATTTAATATATTTACAAATAACTGCCAGTCCTCCTTGGCGCAGAAAAAGATGCTGATCTCAGAAGTATATAGGAAACTAAATCACTTTGACCTTGATAAGTGCTGAGTGCCTAATAACTGACATGGGCCTAATTCACTCAGGCTATTCAAAACAGAGGAACAGTAAAGGAATAATTGAGGCTACAGAAAAAGGCCTAGGACTCCAAGAAACCCATGCAGCTCAGGGCTGACTGCTAAAGATAATGCACATTAAAATTATTTATAATACAACTATTTCAGAGGAGACGGCGGGTGATTTGGTTTTTTGACCAATTCATCATCACTTGAGACAATGACCAAAGAGACTTTTCTGTCTGCAGGATAATCACATTAAAACCATGCAGGGGAGTTGAAACTGTACTCAGAAGGCAAAAGAGATATTGCAAAGGTCTTCACTTAGACATGTGAATCGTTCACAGTTCCAGGTTTTGCAAGCTTCTGAGTAATGTTTGTGTCTGCAAAACTTGTTTGACTACAATAGACCTTATTTTTGTAACTTAATCCTGTATTTTTTGCAAAGGTGGTTCAATTAAAAGAGAAAGAATCAACATTTTTCTACATGAATGAAAGACATCAAAGTATATAAAATGAAATGTTCTGCCTCTGTTACCTCCAGAAGCTAATCTTCCACAAAGCATGGTACTCTTTGAAGATCTGACACACTCCTTTTTCTCACAGCACCTTCCCCATTATCTATGTTTGTTCCTTTTTCATATATTTCCTTTTTTTTTTTCTTGCTTGCCACCTTTTTGCAAACACTTCTTCATTCCTCTCGGAACACAATTCAGTGGTGCACTGCCTCAAAACCAATAATGTTCAATGTCTGTCATATCATTGCTCCTGAAAAACAGTTACCACTATTACACGTTTCATATTAGATTTAGCAGAAGGAAGCAGAAGGATTTAGCCTGCTGGAGCAAGATCAAATAATTCCAAAATGAAATGGAAAATAAGCTGTTTCTCTCAGAGACCTTTTCTTTTTCATGGAACAAGCTACTAGCAGGCTCTGAAAGCTTCACCAGAGATTTCTCATTACCCTCATGCAGAAGGACTCTGCCTGCCGTTAGGCACAGAGACGAGACTCCATCACTGTACTTGGTAAGTTTGCAAACTAGTAATTTAGGACTTTCTCATATTGCTGCATTTTTCTAAGAACTCTCTAACATTTTCAAGGGCTACATCATTGTCTTTTCTTCACAGCTGTCCTCTTCTTTCCACTTACTGATCTGTGTCCACCTGTTGGGCTTTGTTTTTCTGCTTCTATTGTAAAATCTTTGAGAGAAGGACTGACTTTCACTGTTTTTCTACTGTGCATAACACAAGCCATCTGAGCAAATGGCAGTAACAAAGGCAACAAGTAAAGGGACAGCCTTTGGGTGACTTTTCTAAGCTTTCTGTGAAGGTTTATTCTGATCTCACATACACAGATGGGAATCCACCAGTGGGTGCATCACAATCAAATAGGCATCTAATACATGGCATAATGTAACACAAAACGATTACATGAAACACGTGGGATCAGCAGACGCACTCCAAAAGTCCACTCCCCACCTCCCTATCACATGCAATTGAAACTGGAGTTTAGCCAGAGCTGGATCCCTTGCAGGCTATATTAATATTATTCTATTAATCCTAACCATGAAGAGAACTTTTTAGGGTTTTGTTCAGTTGCACAGTGTCATGTTGAAAACTTCTCATAACTTCCCTACCATGAATGATAAAATGCATTAAAGAAAAGATGAAGGTGCAAAAATTAATAGGATTGAAAGCATCAGGCTTAATGGTTGCCCATGCAAATTCGTGTCAGCCTTCCTTGCACGTCTGCATTCTGCAGTGACACGATAGCTGACTTTCCCAAGGACCTCTGCCTCATTCAGTACCCAGAATTGCCAGCACAACCTCTTAGAACAACACTAAACCAGCATTCATGAATGGATTCATAGACTTCTGTGTCATATTTGTCATTAGAGCATCTAAGGGCTTTCCAAGGAGGAAAGAAAAAAGCAGCAACCAAATCTTGATGGATTTACAATCACAAAACACCTTTCCTTTGAGAAAGGAGGAGTTGTCCTACATCCAGCATATAGACCAGAGCTGAAATACTGGTGCATCCAAAAATTGCCCCCTAATGTTGCATTCCCTGCTCATAAACTCTTTTTTCCTATGTTTTTGCAAGGTTTCCTATGTTTAAAGCTAATCTGCTATTGCCATATGGACCACTCCAGGGAAGCATTCAATTCCATGGACCTCTCCACACCTCACCTCATGTGATGGACACTCACTAGAAAAGAACAGCATGCAGTCATGTGATTAGAAATGACTTCAGAACACACATATGTCATGGTACTGCTGTAGCACTGCACTGATAGCCCTTGCTCAAACATCCCCTACCTCCTCAACTCTCAACTTTGCAACCCTCCATCCTTTTAATGCAACTTTCATTTTTTGGTACATTCCTCTCTTTGTACCGGCTGTACTTCTGGAGACAAAATATGAACTTCTAAACTTTTACCCCGTAGATCTGTTCTGTTTCTACAGCCTGCAGCTCAAACCTTTAAAATTTTAGCAGGGAGTTATGGATAACTGGTAGCTGGTTGCTGTCCTCGGCATGAGCTGATCAAAGCATCTCTCTGCAGGCATGTTATACAGCTACTGAGGGATAACAGAGGACTATGGGAAGTTTGGCTCAGTCAAATTTTTAAGAACTTTTCTGTCCATTTTTCTGTCTTCAGGCTCTCTAACCTTCATGTCCAACTGCAGGTTGTCTTCATCCCTATTCTTCTATCTGGTCTTCTTACAAGGTCAGTTAAACACATATCTCAGACCAGGCCAGCTTTCCAAGTAAATATTCAAGTCTTTGCTCGAAAGTAGTGTATTTTCCTCCTTACTTCATTCTCAGAAATGGTTGAATAATTTTTTACTAAATGTTACAAAAATTACAACAAAAATCTATCTCAGCCAAAGAGCTGGGACAGAAAATCTGAGTCCCGCTGGTTTAAACTTTGGCAATCTTATCAGCAATTGCAACAAAAATCATATAATGAATAAAGTTAGTCAGTCTTAATTATCTGTGTCATTACCAGGTCTGCCTGCAATAACATGGTAGCTCAGTCTCCTGGCCTCTTCTAGATGACACTTGACTTACAATTCTGTGGGAACTTTTAATGTGTTACTATATGTTTATGTCTATCTGTCATCATTTCATTATGAGATTAAAATTATATCCCCATTTATACTTCCATCAGAAATAATGGCCTGAGAATGCCCATTGTTGTTGCTGCAAATTGTAAATCATGCAATGAAAAGAAAAAGATCTTCTATCAAACTGAAATTGCTCTAAAAGAAGGATCCCATTTTGTCACATATGTGAGTACAGCGTTCAAATATTTCCACTGTTTACATATCTATGTGCAATGTAGCAGTTTCAGGGGGAGAAGTGAGATTTGCTAGTCATCACCCCATGAAACACTCAGGTAGTGATGATTGTGAGGAAACAAAGCTCTTATCCCATCTACAGATTGAGCACGGAGGCACAGGAAAATTAAATTGCCTGACAAAGCTCACAGGTGAAGCCTGTGGCAGAGCAGACTCTGAAGTCCTACATTAGCTCCTGAAGTACCCACCAGCCTTTTTTCCCCCTCCATGGGTAAGTCTCAGATTTTATTGAAAAATTTCTTATTTAATAACTGATTTTCAAAAACTCTAGACAAAAGCTGAAATACATACTATACCTTCACAGAAAGCTTAGGGGAAAAAATAAGAGAAAAAAACACATTTGAAATTCTCTGATGTTTTACTGAAACCTGCCTTTTGGGGAAAATATGGCTGTTTCTGCTGATTTTTGGCACAATATGACAAATTGGTTCATCTCAGCCCCACAGTGAAGTTGTTTTAGAGAGACTAAAACAGTAACAAAACAGTAAATCCTTACATTTAGCACCATAACCACTTAATTATAGAGGACAACATTATGACATTGCTGGTGTTAATTCTGAGTACAACTCCATTCTGCCAAAATATTGGAAACATATACACACCACCTTTCCTGGAATGCTTTTGCTTCTCTTTGGATAAGTGTATTTCATCGTGTTCAGAGCTCAAGCAATTTGAAAAGCTAGCAGTGTTGCTACAGAAACTGAGGTTAAAACTAAGCTCCCTTCTCCTTCTACATGCAGAGAATTGCAAGAAAAACTGTTTCATTATTAAAAAAACTAAAACAAATATCTTAATTTTAAAAAGTTATTCTAATCTCCAAAGAAACCAAGAGTGTTTCAATATCTAGCATTTCCCAACTGTTTATTTAAAGGACAAGTTCTGGAGCAGGTTTTTTTTTTGTCTCTGTCATTTCATCACATTTGGAGCTTCCTGCAAATGCATTTTGTATACACAACTCATAGTGAATAGATCTTTAGTATGCATTCAAGGCCACTCCACCCACACCTCATCAAGAAAAGAAAAAAAAAAAAGTAAAAGATATAAGTATGATACCAAACAACTGAAACATTGATGCAAACTCTGCAAAGACATATGTAGCCGCAGGACCAGTATGGTTCTTAGGATCTGTTCTGGTTCTGGCTGGGATGGAGTTAACTTCCTTCCCAGCTACTCTTGTGGTGCCATACTTTCGCATCTGCACCAGTGTGTCGGCTGTGCCTACAGCATCAAAGCTTTACTCTCCTCCCCACAAAGCAAGTAGGCTGTGAGTGGGCAGAAGGTTGGGAGGGGATGTAGACAGGACACCAAATGAACAAAGGGATATTCCCTACGAATGACACTCTGGTCAGCATGTAAAAGCTCAAGGAAAAGGAGGAGGAAGGGGGTCATTGGCTATCACAGCTATTACCTTCTCGAGCAACTATTACTCGTGCTGAGGCCCTGTTTCCCAGGGAGAAGGTGGATGGGAAGTAATGAATGAATTCCTCTTTCTCTTTTGATTGCACACTCGGCTTTTGCTTTCCGTGTTACGCTATCATTATCTCAATCTACAAGTCTCTTCACCTTCTTTCTTTTCTTCCTATCACACAAGGGAGAGGAATGAGCAAGAGGCAGGGTGAGTGTTGGGCTGCTGGCCAGGGTTAACCCTCCACAGGATTCCATGTAACGGGTATGACCCATCCGGCATTTTCTGTTAGGCCAGGCAAATGCACCTCTTTAGCACAGCAAAGTAGAGGTCTAAAGGTGATATGTAGCTATTTCCACTATCAGTAGCGCATGATACAGAATGATTTGTGAAATGTGAAAAAATTAAGAGCTCACTCTCACCTCTGTACGTTTTTCAAGAGAAACAGAAGGGTTGACAACTGCTGTGCAGCCCTGTTCCCATTTTACTGTCTCCCAGAGAAAAACAGTCGGTCAGACACGCAGGAGAAGCCTTTTGCCCTACAAACCAGCCACATTATCTTCACTTTTTATTACCCATTAGAGCTGAGCTGAGAATTGTTTTCCTTATGGGAAATAACATTTTTCAAAAAACCTCTCAACTTATGTCTGAATACTAAAGACTTATTGACATAGAGCTTTATGGTTATACTTCCTGGTACTTATATGCATTCTCCTTTATCAGTCAGACTGGCTGGCCAGGCTCCCTCTCTGGTCACACCTGATGGTCTCACCTTCTGGTGGCACATAGTAGTTCATCATAGGGCAGAAACAGTTGTCCAGAAACTTGAACTCCAATGGATAATAGAGTATACTGCAGCATCTGCCCCCACAGTTCCTGAGGATTATGACATAATATTTCCCATGTTCAGTCAATTTGCTGTTATTATCTGAAAATAAAAACTCAAATAGATTTCTATTAAACATTTTTTCCTGTAAATTTTCAATTCTTCCTGTTTTAATCAAAACCTAACTTTTATCACCTTTTTCTTCCTCTCCTTATTCCTGATCTTGCAATAAAAAAGAAGTGAAGGTGAGTTTCTAAGGTTGCTTAGTTTCAGGTTCTGCCTTTCCCTTATTTGCTGACACTAAGCATTAAATTGCTGGTTCTATGCATTTAACACAAGTTCCTAGTAGCACTTGCAAGTAGCATTTTATGCACAACACATGGCCAGTATCTAGTCAATCTCTCCTCCACCAGTTTCAATCAAATCCTTATCTATTTTCTTACAAGGAAAAAGAAAATCCCTTGAGTTACACCACATGGAGATGATCTAGACAAAACTGGCTGAGCTACAACATACTGAGACTAACCCAAACCACATCTTCTGTGCTGTGCCAGGCACCACCCTGCGATACTCCTCCTTTACCAGCCCCGAGAGACAGCTGGGTGCATCAGAGAGATAGGTCTGTGTGGATTGCCATCCTGTAACATGATGATGAAGCTGTCTATAAACGTGGCACTGTGTTAAAAATGCATCTCAAGATTCGCACAAATCACCGTAAGACTTTAGCAGTCTTGTTATCTTCCCTGTTGTGTCGCTTTCCCATAAAATAATAGCAAAAGCAGCACTAAAACCAATCTAATAAACTTCTTCATTTTGGTGCTCCAAGGCAAAAGCATGTGCTCCTACATCCTTCTTCAAAGATATTTACCCACCTTTTCTAAACTATTTCCTTCCACTTACAGAAACTCGGCTACTGCTCCAGGCAATCACTTCCCTTATTGCTACAAAGTATTCCTAAATATCTACTCTACCATTTAAAAAAATGCAATTAGAGCCTGATATGAACAATAACAGCGTAGTATTATACTAGATAAAATTATATTCCAATTAGTCCCCTCTTTGCCAGAGCTTTTTATGTATTTGAGGACTCTTATTAAACTCTCTCTCCATTTGAAAGCCTTCATTCTTTGGGCCAAACCCCCCAATTCATTCAATCTCTTCTTACTATTAGGTTTTGCAGATCTTTGATCATTCCCTTGTTCACTTTGGATTCTCTCCAATGAACTCACATCGTACTAGGAAGGCACAGCCCAAAATCAGTTCCAGTGCTCCAGCTGATGCCTTATCAGCATTGAGTGAAGCAGGATTACTTCATGTGTCTTGTCAGCTGTATTCTTGTTTGTATGCCCCAGATTGGCAATTATTTTTATTTTTCCTTTTTAAACAGCATTCCCAACTCATGTTCACACATGTGATCCACTACAAGCTTTAGGGTTTTACCCTGAAGAAGTATTTCCGAGACACTTACTTACATGAGCTGATGACTTGGTGGTGTTCTTCACTAACAAACAGGGCTAAAGTGACACAACTAAAGGGCAAACTACCCCTGGTCAAAACCTTGATGCAGAGATCTAACATGTTACTTCTGTGTGTCCTGGCAGGTTTCTTTGTTTGCTTTTGTTATTGGGCTCTGTTTTAGTTTTATTGGGGTCTTTTTGTTCGTTTTGAACAAAGCTGGTGGGCAAGAAGATACATACAGAGGAAGGATCATGCCTTTCAGTAAGTGTTCTCGCTGACAACAACATGTTTGCATAGCTGCTGTGTGCTCAGTCACAAACTCTTTCATGAGGCCATGAAGACTCTGTCCCTCAGCTCATCTTTAGTGGCTTTTCCCTCTGCTCTGACAGAACCATTTTTTGCTGACTATTTGCATACAAATTGTTCCTCCTTTGTACAATCCATGTACTTGCGCTGGGCATGAATGTATGACCCAACAGAGTTATCATACATGACTTACTAAAGTGACAGTCCTGTGGTGACCAGCTTCCTAGATCTGGAGAGGAAGTCCTTTTTTTCCTAGACTGACCAATGTGATCTTAGGCAATAGACCTCTTCATTTATACCACCTGACCAACATAGCTACTGTATATTTGTACTAACAGGCTCATTGTTAAAGAACTCTATGGGCTGATGACCCAGTGATTTAAAATAAAACTTGAGTTCCATGAACATTCCTGAATTTCAATGCACAGGGCCACCGAGCAGGAGAGAGAGAAGCCTACAGAGAGAGGCCTTATGCTTGCAAGCAGAAAGAAGTATTCTACAAACCCAATTGTCACTCATAATCAAAGCTACTGGACTGACCGAAGTTAACACAAGATCATTTCACTCAGTTCTGCAGGTTTCAGGCTGAGCCTGTGCTTACTAAAAGCACCTCCACGGTTTCAGTTCTGTCTGTGGCTTTGACTCCTCTATAAGCCTTGCACCTCTGTTACTGGACAATTTAAACACATGGGTCTTAGGTAGACTTTTCACATCGTTTTTCAGTTAGAGAAGTTTAAGATCACTAAGATTTATGAGGCTGGTATTTGCATGGTGGATACCTCTGGATGTTATTGAAGAAGTTTGAGAGACAGAAAATGGCTTCAAGAAATTTTCAGTGGCCCTGAAATTCAGTGGCTCCGTAGCTGAGTCATAGAAGGTGAAAGTATCGCTTATAATCATGGAGATGAGGGAAAAAACGAACCGTTTTCATAATAGGAAAATCTTCTTGGTCTTAGGTGGCTTTCCTGTGTCAGAATGAATACCAAGAAGTTTTTTCTTTTCAAGAGAACTGTGCCATGAAACCAAAAGAATCCTCCCTGTTTATCAAGCAGCAAAAAATAACCAGTGACTTCAAATACTTCTTTAATCTCTACCATCCCTACAGAAGACTTTTCTTTTTACACATTTCAGCTGGTTTATTGCATAAATATTATGTTAGCAGTCATTCTTCAGCGTGTAGGTGGGATCGCCAGTAGGCAGAGACAGTGATAAATGAGTCTCCAGGTGTTGCTGCTCTTTTTAGAAAATCCTTTAACAAGCATTTGTGAAGATTGAGGTCATTTTGCAAACTTGTAAGAGTTACAGTAAGTTGTTTCACAGACACTCCTTTTTTTTAAAAAGTGCTGTCAGAGTTGGTGAACCCAAAGTGGGTTGTATCTTTCTACTTAGCTCTGTTTACAAAACCCAGGTAATTATTTATAGGCATTTAATTTTGAGGATGCATTAAAGAGGTCAGGAACGGGGATTATTAGAGCAATGTTTTCATTAATTTCTTTTCTGGCTGCAAGAAAGCAAATCTCGGAGTCCTGAACTCTCCAACAAACATTTCGTGCACTTGATGACAGCAAGCAGAGGATGGTCTGTTTCATTAAGGTAATTATTGTAAACACCAAGAAGCCAGGAGAGAAGCTGCACAGCTCAAAAGATCAGAGTCTAAAGCTTTTCACCATCAGACTGCAGATCCTACCAACAACCAGGCCAAACTGGTTCATTCAAGTACCAAACCTACACTGAAGTGTCCTCCCACCATCAGCACCCATTAAACCCAGTAACAGCTCACTGGCTCACTGACTGACAAGGCTCCACAGGGAAGTGGAGGACCACACAGGGCGGAGCACTGGGATCCATCAATCCCAACGCAGGCACTGGGAACTGTGCTGAACTGAAACCCTTCTTGCTGTGATGATTCTTCAGACAAGATTGCTGGCAGCTTTCCTCAGTATCAAATGGACGCAAACTATTCTGTGGAGCAAACCAAAGGAAAACAAGGAAAAACAACATTTCAGAGCTTGTTTAAAGCACCATGCCACTGTCCTTATCAACACCATCCTCTGGCACGGGAAAAGGCACTCGTAGTGGGTAATTCCAGGCAAACACCACCCAAAATACCATTCTGAATGCCTCTGTGCCAGCACTTGATATCAGGTAGCAAAGAGAAGTGTTTTGCTGTGAGAATTAGCACTGGAGGCCTCAGCTCTAAGGATGCAATAAACATGGAGGGAGCAGAGCCGTGGAAAACCGTTTTGCATTTCATAACCAAGTCCCCCACCTTCACACTTAAGTAATATTTTATCGTCTAGCATCGTGTCTTGGCACAGAATTCCACAGGCTGAGACTCTTTTGTAATTCTGTTCTCTACAATGTTGTTTCCCCCCCCCACCAAGAGACCTCTGTCCAAAGGTAGAACACAAACGAGCTCCATTCTGAGTCATAAAAACATAACATATGCGTAAGTGCATGCAATAATCTTGGTATAATTTGCCCCTTAGTCATTGTCTAGTCCTATTATGTAAATCTGAAACATGCATTTTTGAAAATAAAGGGGTTCAGTAAAATAATTACTGTTGTAATCCTGGAACCACACCCAATAAACAGTTTAGCAATCAACTGGCTCCATATATTTGAAAGCTATAAACAGATTAGTATGAAATTAAACCAGTACGGGCCAAAATCTCAGCTGCTGGTGTAAATTAGTACTGTTTGACTAAATCAAATTAGCAGTTTGATTGACTTCAATTAACTTACACTAATTTACAGAAAGCCATCATCTCTTCTTTCTTCATGCATATTCATCTCAGAGTATGTGTATGTGTGTAAGATTTCTCTGTGTTCTATGGAGACAGTGATCTTTAGCCCAATAATCTCATTTTTCTCTCTGCATATGTAGATTCATGAAACTTAAGTATGGCTTCAGGCACTGTGGAGAGAGGAATTGAAGGACTACCAGAAAAGAAAGAGCTGATGACTCCAATCTAATAATTTCAATAAACTCCTATTCATTTTCTTAATAAGAAATTTGCTTGACTACAGAAGACAGCCTGAGACTGCCCTTAGCAAGCTTCATTCCAAAGAAACCTAGAAATTATTATCCATTAACAGTTTTTGCACAATTTGGAATAATACCCAATTTTTTCAAAAACCAATATTGTTAACTTCACAGTATTCCCGGGCAAGAGCTGCACTTGACTTTTCATGCATCTCCCTAGAATTCATGATGTGACTTTGATCTCATAGTAAAAATAAACCTAATTTCCATGGTTTTTAATGGCATAAAATTGGCCATAGAAGGATGGAATGATTGGGACCTCCCTTTCATTTAGAAAAGGAGCCACTTATATTGCACTTTCATTCTAAGCCTCATGAAACATGTGAATCCTTACCATAATCCTCAGGTTTTTGGAAAAGTGAGGCACAGAATTAAACTCTGTGCTCAGCTCAAGGAGTGGGAGAAACAGGAAGTCAGGTTTAAGAAACAGATTCTTGTGCCTTAGCCATGTTCCAGAGCCATGCCTTTCCCTTAGATCACCCATACACCACCACACTGTCAAACTAAAAATTGTCTCATCACTGCAATTCTGATGCTCTGCCTGAACAAATCTTTTTATCACAAGGGCGGGAGCACAAGGGGAGAGGAGAACTGTGGAAGAAGGTTTTGGTGTCTGAAACACACATTGTATCGGGGTGACAGGAGTGAGATTGACCTCCTAAACATCCTTTAAGCAAAAAGCAAAGATATTGCTAATGGAGAACACACATAAGGAGGAGGAGAACTCCCACACAGCTGAAAAAAAGAGGCAGAATCGAAGACTGAGAAAATTAAACCTTGATCTAATTTATTCCTAAGCCAATCAGACAAAAAACCAGATATAAGCTATAAGGAAAGAATATAAAGGTATCTGGAGAAATTTGGGAATTGAGTGGACCTAAAAGGATTAAGGGGTACCTCCCCTCCAGGGCTGAGAACAAGGGTAGCCAATAAAACTGCCAGCATAGCCAGACCATAGCTGCCACTGTTCTATCAGACACAAAGCAAAACATCTTCCATCCTGAATTTCCACTGCATGGTCCCCTCTGGAACACCAACCAAGAAATAGGAACATCATAGCCAGAAGTAAAGGAAATCAGGGAAAGCAGCTGCCCTGGAGAGCAAGCAGCCATCCCCACAATGAGATCC
Source organism: Falcunculus frontatus (assembly GCA_013398115.1). NCBI lineage: Eukaryota > Metazoa > Chordata > Aves > Passeriformes > Falcunculus > Falcunculus frontatus. The sequence continues at coordinate 149,451 of VZRV01002447.1, read as the reverse complement.
AGGCCCTCCTCTGCTCCCCAGCTGGAAGCTGGTGCCATTGGTCATACAGACCCTGGGTTCAATTCAGATTTCTTTTTTGGGAGGTGTAGCTAACCAGAATTCATCTCTAAATTGGAGAGAGATGGATTCAATGAGTGGACTGTTAGAAGGATAAGGAATTGGTTGCCTAGTCACATCCAGAGGTTTGTGGTCAACGGCCCGGAGTCCCAAAGGACATCAGTGACACGTGGTGTCCCTTAGGAGACCCTATTGGGACCACTACTCTTTAATATCTTCATTAATGACATAGTGGGATCAAGTGCACCCTCAGCAAGTTTGCAGATGACACCAAGCTTGGTGGTGTGGTTGACACACCTGAAGGACAGGATGCCATCCCAGAGGGACTTGGAAAAGCTCAAGAAGGGTTTGGAGAAGCTCATAAGGTCCCATGGGAACCTTATGGTTTAACAAGACCAGGTGCAAGGTGCTGCACCTGGGTCCAGGCAACCCTGGTAGTGACACAGGCTGGGGGATGAACAGATGGAGAGCAGCCCTGCTGAGAAGGGCTTGGGGGTGCTGGTGGATGAGAGGGGCTGGACATGACCCAGCAATGTGCACTCACAGCCCAGAAAGCCAATGGCACCCTGGGCTGCATCCAAAGCAGCGTGGGCAGCAGGGTGAGGGGGGGATTCTGCCCCTCTGCTCTGCTCTGGTGAGACCCCACCCAGAGTGCTGCATCCAGCTCTGGGGCCCCAGCACAGGAAGGACATGGAGCTGTTGGAGCAAGTCCAGAGGAGGCCATGGAAATGACTACAGGGATGGAGCACCTCACCTATGAGTAAAGCCTGAGAGAACTCAGATTATTCAGCCTAGAGAAGGTTGGGGGGTGACCTAATTGCAGCCTTCCAGTACCTGAAGTGAGCTACAAGACAGATGGAGAGGGACTTTCTATAGGAGCATGTAGTGAGAGGACGAGGGGGAATGGCTTCAAACAGAAAAAGAGCATGTTTAGATTAGATACTAGGGAGAAACTCTTTACTAAGAGGGTGGTGAAGCACTGGAACAGATTGTCCAGTGAAATTGTGGATTCTGCATCCCTGGAAGTATTCAAGGCCAGGTTGGTTGGAGCTTTGAGCTACCTGGTTTAGTGGAAGGCGTCCCTGCCCATGGCAGCAGGGTTGAAACTAGATGATCTTTAAGGTCCCTTCCAACCCAAGCCATTCTATGATTCTGTTGTATTCTATTATTCCATTCTAAGATTCACGAGGTGAGAAAGAAACAACCCCTCACATGCTGAAGGTTACCTGAAAACAGAAACTGAGCATGACACCTACCATGTTGCTGCATTAGTATCGATCCCGCACTGCTGAGGGTAAAGCCTGACAACACGTGCAGTCAACACACCAGCAGCAGGTGGGGGCTTGGTTCAGCAGCCTTCATCTCTGGCTCATTTCAGCTCTTTGATCTACTGTAAACACACCGGTTTGACTGCAATGCCCCAATAATATCTGGCACCTTGAGGCACGTGGAGGAACACGACTCTTTCTCATCATTTTTTCTTTACAGAAATAAGTTTAAGGAGGGGTCTTCCTTACAGCATCTGTCATTTCCCGATTGCTGCCGAGTAGCAAGTTAACAAACATGAAAAGCTTTGCTTGGGAGCACAGCACAGGGCTTGCATCCAGAGAGCGGATTGTTCTATATGTTCTTGTTACTGTGATATTCCCCATATAGAGAGATATTCCTGCCTGGGAAGGCAGGCAGAAGAAGCATATATTTAGCAGCATGTGGCAGGACAGTGAAGAAAATGCTGTCTTTGCTGCTTTCCCACTCTAAGCTCATCTTTCAAAGCTTGGGCTATCCTGCATTATTGACTACTAGGATCAAGTAAATGTTACCATCAAAAGGAATTCAATAATATATTTTGATAAAAGCGCATTTTCCATATGGTTTTACTCTTGTTTTATGCTGTCACAAATCCTAACAAGTTTAAGGGCAGGAACATTTGCAGAAACAAATGATTCTTACGTAAAGCATCGTAAATGCTCAAGAAATGAGAACTCTGAATTAATACATGTGACAATACAATCCTGAATTTGTGAATGATTATTTCCATCTTTCAGGGAACTCAAGTGAATCATAAGACTGCACATAACTGGTCAAATTTTGACTAGGTATGTCACATTTAGGTGACACTACAGAGCTGCTGGCAACTTCATTAAGGATTTCTATGATCTTTCAGCTCTACACTTGAGGTTGAGATTTTTTTCCCTTCCAGTTCCCTTTTTCTTCTCCACAGAACTTCAGGTTTTGAAAAGCAATATAAAAAAAATGTTGTTGAGTTTTAGAGTTTTCCTGAAAAGGTCAACAGACATATCTATCTAAGTTTTAACTCCCACATAGCACTGAAGTGTAGGGATACATTTTGAAAGTCATCTGGATGTCTGTTGAGAAATATAGACTGAGAAATATATGCTGAGACTGTCAAAATATCTGGCTACTTCTTCCAAAAATCAACAGGTGATATTTGCTTAGGAACACATGAAAAATGTCATCATTTTACAATTAATATTTTCAAGCTCTTAAATTATTTTCCTAGAAAACAGAGCCCTCATGGAGTCTCACCTCTAGGACTCACTCCCTGGGTGCTGAGCAAACCTCATAATTTTTGGTGCTTGTTTGTTTGTCCCCTACAGGCACACTAAGGGCTCTGACTGACAGGGAAGATGTACTTTTCATCACAACCCATCTCAAAGTGTACCATGCTAGCTGGGTAGTATTTGGAAGCTGGGTTTTGCAGGGTAATTCAATTAGGCAGCAAGGGAACTCTTTGAAGCTGCTAGAATGACTTCCATTGGTTCCAATGGACACCAAATCAGGTCTAACAAGTAGATAGACTTGTTGGACCTTGAAACAATATGTGCCTTTGAAATACCTATATATAAATACACACAGGGACACAACCAGCCCATCTGTGTCTGAATTTCCTCATCTCAGAAATATGGATAACAGCTATTTACTCATCTTTCTAGAAGGCTGATAATATTCAAAGCAATTGGTGTGATGACTAATTAGCTAATATTTGAAATTTTAAAGCACTACATAACTGCTAAGTACTACCACTAAATTAAGCCAACTGTCAGTAAAGGCAGACAGCCTGATCTTCACTGCTTGTTGACACAAGACCAATTATAAATAATGAGTTCCATAAAGTCTAAAATATGTCATACGTTGAGAAATTAATGAAAATTAAGATTAATAAAATGGTGCATCATCATCATTCAATAATAAATTTTATTGGATTTCAGACTTTTAATCAGCAATGTCTACAGTAATTTCCCTTTCTATATGTACTATACAGCTAAATAAAGCACAGATGCCTTTTTGATTTAAAGTAAGGTCTGTTAGCCTTGTGTCATTATACTATCCCTTGATAATGTTAACTTCTGAATCAAGAACCCTGTTTATCAGTTCATGAAGGTCCAGTTAACTTTGCTGCTCTTCCTACTCCAGCTATAAGATTATAACAGAATCTCATTTTTAGTAACCTCCTAATTGCAAACCTAATCCTTTAATGACCACTCTGATTCCATTTGGCTCTTCCCAGATTGCATCAGAAGCTCCAAGTTATTCTGTTGACAATTAGCATATGCAAATCTTTCTCTGCCACTTTCTTTCCCACCTCGTGCTGCATTGTCTTCTAGGGAGCAACCATTTCCACTAAAGGCAAAAGCCCTCAGCTATTAAACGTTTAGTCAGTTTTCATTGTTCCTGCCCTCACACTCCCTGTACGGGAAGAACTGGACATTATCTCTACCTTGACAATGCCTCCTTGTCTTGTGTCAGCAGAAAATTTCATCAGTCAGTTCCAACCTTCTACACCCAAGACACTAAGGAAAATGTTAAGAAAGATCAGTCCCAAGCTGGTCTGTTAGGATTTCCACTAATAAGCTTCCACCAAACTGGCAGAACCTGTGCCATCTCCCTTGTCCCTGCCCACCTTCCTACCAGCTTCCTTAGCTTAAGAAGGAAGGTGTAGCCTACCATTGCTATCCTAGCATTTCACTCCTGCCAGAGTAGTTTAGCAGATGAAATCTGAACATTTAAATTTAGTCCATTTTATGCAGACATTCTTTGTCATGACCGGGGAAATAGTCCAGTTTTTCAGATTCCAGAATCATACAAAACAAGTACAATACTCAATGCTCAGCTTCAGAAATGTAGAGGTAAGTATAGGTTCTTCATAAACATTCAGCCAAAACATTACCTACCGTGTTTCAAAAAATGGGGGGAATTATTCCTTTTCAACTGACTAAACAATTACTGGTATTTATTATCTCTATTTTGACAGAACTGGTTTAACACATTCTTAAAAAAATACACAACTTATTCTTTTTGATCATCACAAGTGTCATCAGCCTACCACAAATATTGTATTAAATAACTCCGCACCACAAAGAAACACGATCCTCTAAACGTTGAATCAACGTATTTGCTAAGAAGGTGTGTATCGAGTCAAGTCATCTCAACATATAACTGATCCCCCAGTGGGAAGCAAATAAACAAACAAGAAAACAGAATATCTCACCTTTGAAATGCCAGTTAATGCAGCTCCACAGGCCCAGTTCTTCTCTAGCATTTACCCCCCGAGAGGCAGCTGCTGCAGACACAGAGCTGCTCTTCCAAATGGCCTGGTCTACAGCTCTCAGCAAGGGTCTTTGCTGGTCACACAGTCGTCAGGGACCCTGCAACGCTCCCCACCAAGACAGAAACAACCAGGCACTTCCTCCTCTCCTCTTCCTTCTTGTTTTCACACCACATGCAACCCCCTTCTTTTCCTCTCCCTCTGGGAAGCTGAACTATTTTATGATGGCAACTGGTCATTCAGTCCCTGATCCTCCCTGATATCGACAGCACACAGACTCCAGTGTCTCAGAGGAATGCAGGTAAAACTGCTCTGCTGGGGCAAATTCCCTCCCTTGTAAGAAAAATCCCCTCCCTTAAGAAAAAGAATTTTGATTGAAAATCACATTTTGCCTGAAGGCATCCTCCTTTTTTAAGTCTTATCCTTTCCTTCCCAGAAAAACATTAAATCAGCCAAATGGCTCTTGCTGCCCCTCCACTGGAAAGAAGGAAAGTAACAACCAAAGGATAAAATACAGGAGCAAAAGCATGACTGGTGAAAAAAGAAGTGGTAGCACTGACCTCTTGACTCAAGGGCAGCGTGGGGAGGAAGGCAGCTCAGAGTGGGAGCGACATGGCAGAGGGAAAATAGTATGCATATGTGCAGACACACATGCAGATACCGATTTACCAAAGCCTAGTGAGGAGGCGTCAGCCTCCCTATCGGCACCAGTTTGTGTAGCCTGCCTTCCTGCATCTTGTGGAGCAGCCACACAGCAGCAGGGCTCAGCAGCCTCCCACCCAATTCGGGAAAGGGCATCTCCTGTCCTCAACAAATGCGTCGGCATCTGCATCTTCACATGGGAAGGGGCCAGCACTGTTGGAGAACATTGCATTTACATGTGCTATTTCCAGTGAACATGCAACACTGTTTATAAGCTTACATAAGAAACATGATCTGATCTTGCATTTGTTCCACGTCTGTAGTTCCTGGAGACGTGCATGCAGACTGACTCTAAAGCTACAAGCTTGTTTTTTCTGCAAAAGGAGAAAACAATTAGAAAACCTTTGTATTCTTTGCACTTAAAAGGGCAGATCCCCTTACACCAGATACTGCTCTTTCAGCAGATCTCTGTGGGTGGAGATTCCATATCAGCATGTCTGCCAATTCCTGCCAGAGTTTCATCCAAGCCACAACATATAGAGTCAACATTAATTAGCATTAATTATTATTTATAAGAAGCAATATTATCTGCATTGCTATCATTCACACTTATTTTTATGCCTTACATGGGGTTCCTATATGTGGTACCTCACTGTCCAAATGAAACAAGGTCCCATGGAATCTGCAGACTAACGCACAATATTGCCATCCTTAAACAGTTTTGAATAAGTCATTGTAAAAGCTGGGAGATCCTCTTTTCTGTGCTCCCATCAGCTTGCCTTCTACTTTCTGTTTATAGCTATGTCAAGATTTTTCTTCTCCTTTTTTTTTTTCTCCCTCTCAAACAGGAAAGAATAATAACAAATCCCAAACAAACGACTACCTATAGATCATAAAATTATTTTATTTCTAACCAGAAAAACATAAAATAACCAACACAAGAACAGCATTCCCCCAAACCATTTGGAACCACCTAAACACAGAGTTTCCAGTACAAAACTCTCAAGTGAGCCTTTTGCACTTCATCAGAATGTATTGGTTTCATACTAACGGAGAAAACATGCTCAGCGAATTTATGTTGAACTTGCTCCTCTATCTATATTTTGGCATGAGCAGGAACTTTCTTAACCACCACTTTATTCTGCTTGAAATCGTGTCTCCAAAACCAGAATTGTCCTGGATGAAATGGAGTTTTGTGTTAAGCAATGGGGCTGATTTTATTTAGTTCCCATAAAAGTAAAAAACTTGCAAATATTACAAAATTCAATTTAAAACAGTTAATTAGTCCAGATAGCTTATTATTAGTACTATTGAAGTTACTAGTATTGTTGATAATAACTGCTTGTAAATAATGATTTGCATACATTAAATTTAGGTAGAAGAACTTATGAGCATTAGCAAATCCTATAATAACCATGGTCCATATTCTCCTTTTAATGAATTCTGTCTCACTTCCAGTTTAAACAATTTTTTTTTACCACTTTGTTTCTTGCTTATTTTGTTGCTTGATGCAATACACAATAGCAAAGGCACCAAGATTAGTGCAGTGAATCCAATTTAGAAAGCCACTTTTGCATAGGGCAAGTTTAATGAAAACACCTCAGTACGTTAAAGTGAATTTCCTTAGCCAATCCAGGCTGGTTGGAGAAACTACTAATAATCAGCTGGAACTGCTGAGTCAAAATTATGAATGAGATGGAAGCACTGAACACATTTTATGTGCTCCCATTGCTTGTATTCTATTTGAGATTGTTGCAATCACAAATTATGCACTGCTCTGAAACACTACATACTTTGACCAATATGAATTGCAACATTTTGCTGAGGAGTCACAGCATGTTGTGTCACACTGCATACACCTTTCAGCCAGAAGTACGTGCTGAAAAGAGCAGGAAAACTTTGCATTACCATTTGCTGTTGAAAGCAAACTTCCATCTGAAAATATTTGTGAGCAGTTTGATTTCTATTGATACGTACATTTTATTTGCTTTACTAAGAAATCAGACTAGACTTAAATTTTCAGATACATAAGAAAAACAACTTTAAAACTAGATATTGTTGGGGTATTTCTAATTTTCTCTGTTATTCACATATGCATTAGATTAATTTGTTCCACAAGTTATCTAATTAGAGAAGAGAAACCATACCATTTTGCTTATACAAATAGCAAGTATGCACATTACAGACATTATAAAGGGGTTCTTTTAGTTGCTGTTGGTTTTTAGCTAAAATAAGTAACGAATTACTTGTATAGAAGGGCACCTGAGAATAGTGTTCACAGCACATGGGCAATTAATACATAGAAAAATATTTGCAGAAATTAATCATTATGACTTGTTTCACTCAGTTTTCCAACTCTGAAATGTCATATTCTTGGTTATTTATACGAAAAGACAGGAAGCATGCTTCCAGGATGATAAAAGTATTCTGGATGAAAAAAAAAAAAAAGTTTGATCTTCATTGTATCTATAACCAGTAATTACCATGCCATTATATTTATACCAACAGTCAAGCACTTCACTGGCATAAACAGACACACCTCTTTCAGCAGCAGGGTTGCAATCACACATGCTGGTAGCTATCTTCATTCAAAATGCACTGACAGTTAAATGTGAAGAATGTATAAATTATTGTCCAGATCTTTAGCTGGTTCATCACACAACACTTCACTGGAGTTAATAATGCCATACCATCTGATAACACATCCCATTATTCACAGCTTAATTAAATTGTACGTGGAAAGTTAACAGAAAGAGGTAACCAACCAATGCAATGCAAACAACACAAAACTCAGTGTGGCAAGCTTAAGCTGGCTCTGTTAAGCAACACATCAGTAACGGTGGAAAGAACACTTTTGGAAAGCACTCAGTGTCAATAAAGACATCCATTTTAGTATTGATGAAGCAAGGCAGCTATCAGGACACATAAAAATACGTCTTTACTCACCTTTTCCTGGAGCAAGCACTAATGTTCAAGCACTTCGCAGAAAGATGTTACAAAATAGCCTAGTGGGAAACATTCTTCTGCACCAGTCATAACAGAAAGGAGGATAAGCGAGTGGAAGCCAGGTAAAGGAAGAAAATACCTGCAATGCTCGCGGTGGAACACAGTGTGTAGCTTTTAAGCAGCAAATATATTTTGAGGGGCAATCTCTCTCACCTTACACAATGTTTTTGTCTAGCTCAACACGTTAAATCCTATCTTAACGTCAGGCTGAAATTTGATTTAATGATGAAAGTAGCTTTTCTTTTCACAATCAATTACCTTACATAAATAATCTCCTAATAAATAATCTTTAAAAAGGAGCAGAGTATCTCAAGCTTTAAAAACTGGAGCACCCCCATTTTAGGTGCTTCTTAAGAGAAGCCAGACAGCCTGGAATTCACCTTAAATACTTTTCAGAGCTCTGTAATCCATCCCAGGTGGTCATCTGGGAAGCCTTAGGCTTCCTTTCAGCTAACAGAAATAGGTACTGCAGGGTGAAAATCACGTCATGTACTACAGTCACCTGCTTTGGGATGAGACTATAACAATTCCCTGGTGTGACAACATGTGTAGGCGTTTAAAATTTCAGGCAGCAGGATTGAAAACCCACTACCTGCAAAGCAGAATCTACATATTTAGAAATCTTAAAAGTTACAAATTTTCAGTTCAAATGCACTATTATGTCTTTGGTTCTTCGGTTTTATTTTCTTGTTGCATATGAAATAATCAATGTTCTCCACTGTTTAAATTAAAACCACTCTTCTTAGTGCTATAACTTTACAACCCTTTAATACCCTAACCAATAGTTTCCTTGTAACAAACTGGTGTCTATGAAAGAAATTTATTTAGCCTGCATCAGATCTTACCTCTGAAAGGGAAGACTCACAACACACTGAGAAAGACTGTTTCACTGCAATGTTCTTGGGCAAAACTCTTCAGCAGACAGAAACCCAGCCAATACATCCCCAAAAGTACACTGCTGAAGGGAACAACAGTGCTGCTCTTTCCTGTCAAGAGCAGATGAGAGCAATAATACCTTATCAAAGCTTTAAGGTGTAAAACGAACACAAATATTCATTTAAGTTACATTTTGCACTTGCAAAACTAAAAAGAGCTAGGACACGCGCTCAAGAGCTGGTCTGTGATTGTCCACACTATTTAACCAGCAACAAGCTTCCTGACATGGGCTGTCCCCTGTAACCCAGCAATTTCTCATGCCACACGGAGGCCTCTATTGAGGAGATAATACAGACAAAGGACAGTTCCCTCTAGACAGCACAGATGAGGCCACTTCTTTGTAAGGAAGAGAATTTAGCCATTGTAAAGCCCTCAGGGGAAGGACTGGGTGCTGGCCTGTTTTCACTAGTGCTAAGGTAGCCCTAAAGACCGGATGGGACGTTGTGGGCACCTTCAAGTGTAAGATCAAGATTGTATCTGGAAGACTCACCATACCATGGTGTTTCAAATACTAATGAATACATTCATGCACAAGAGTAATTTTCCCAAATTAATTAGGATTACTCCTATGTATAAAAGTATGCCAGCGTAGGTGTGCACAGAAGAGGTTCTGGAATGTCAGTCATCATATAGCCATCAGTTAAAGCACACTCATAAATGTTTTTGTTTGAAAGATTGTACTAACCTTAATATAAAATACGTGTTTTCTGGGTCTGATGACTCAAGAAGAACTTGCAAGTCTCTACTTTAACTCATTCATCTTATATAAATAAACTTTCCCCTTGTGAAAGGGAGTCCTATGGCATTAATAAATAGGGATCTTTCTCAACCATGCTCGGGTTCTGTAAGAATCACTTAGAAACATTTAGACTAATTATTTGTTGCGAATTATTCACTTGACTCTGCCTCTTCAATCAAGAAGCATGGCTCTATTTCTTTCAGCAACACAAGCCAGTATAATAGAAAACAGTTTCCACGTTTAACTCTCATATCCAACACCATTTAATTAAAGTCTCAACTGGGAATAGCCATGAGTCTGGCCAAAGTTTTTAAGGTTTGAATGCAGGCCCACTGGAGTGAAAGTCCCACCTATTCAGTTTGCCTCTGCACCTGACTGCACCTATTTTCCTCAAGGGGCCAACCTTCAATGATAGTACATTTAAGGGCCAAAGTAGGTATAAGAGGGTACCAGGTGTCACATCCTGCCTTCAAAATAAACTCTGTCCAAGTCACCAAGATTTACTCACGAAGATGACTATTTTTTAAAGTAGCTCTCGAGGAGGCCATTTTTCCCACAAAACTTTGATAACTCTTAAAAAAGCTTTAATCTGTGTCGGGCCTTGCTGCGTTTCTTGGCACTGACTGCGTGTCAGATGGAGAACATAAAAATGGACTGTCTTCCAAACCCTTATGGCATAAATAAATCAAGCTTCGAGCAAGGACTCTTGTAAGCGATGAGTAAATATCTCCATTGCCTGATCCATCAGTGTCAGGTGCCAGAGCTTACACTTCTCAGATATGAATACTGAAGTCTGCAAAACTTTGAATCCCTCTATCAGTCATGCTCTGTTTCCCTTTCATAATCTCCCGTTCTTCACAGTCACTAGAGATTTCCACTAGGAAAAAAAAATAAAAGGAGGAAATACTTTGTACAGAAATTGCAAGTAGAAAGAACTTTCAAACTGAGGCACCCCAGCCCCTTTAGGAATTACACACTGATGTTCAACCTTCACTTTTGCATTTTTTTTATAATTTTTATTCAGTTTAAAACAAAACAAAACCAAAATCAACCACAAAAAAACCCCCTCCACTCCTCAACCACCCCTAGCCATGAAAGACTGGAAAAGTATACTCCAAGAGAGAAAATGCAGATGAAAGACAATTGCTTCCAAAAGCACCATGGGAAACGAAAAGCCAGAGAACTCCCTAGCCTGAGGAAAGCTGTAGAGGTGAACAGTCCAAAAAATTCCACCAGCAGAAGCAGTCAAATTAGAGATTGTTGGGCATCCTGAAAATTTTCTACAGTCTAAGTGGAACTGCACTGCAATGTGTTCTCAGTTAGAGCTCTCTACTCCAACTTTCTCCTCATCTTCATCTCTTCATCTCAGCTTTGCTCCCTTTTCCCTTTCCTCAGCTCCCTTTACCCTGCTTGATTCCCTCCCCCATACACTTCCATTTATTTACTTTTTACAGTAAAAATAGAAAGGTTCTGAAATGTCATTTCCACCATGAAAAAATGTCAAAACCTCCCAATATTTTTAAAAGGGAAAATGATCCACGTAAAAAGAAACCCAAAGAAGCAGCCGTGTGTCGCAGCAGCAATTACAATCCCAGAGAAATTAAGATCCTGTTTATGCTAGACTTCCTCTGTGCCTGCATACTTACTCCCTCCTCACAGTCCTCACTGACTTAGAGAGAAGGAGCCATTGCATTAAAGCAGATTTGGAGATGTTTAGTAAGACCTGGTCGTAAGCAAACAAATCAGGACTACTGACAGGTTTACAGGGCAGAAGATACTGGGTGTGACACACCAGAAAATCACTTGCAGACATTACACTGGCACAAGGCTGTGGACTCTGTTTTACTTACCAGTCTTGGCCTAACACCCAGGACTTTTCTCTCCTTGCAAAGGTATGATGTCAGGCACATGGCAGTTCTTGAGATTCTGTATAAGCCAGCATTGCCAGAGGCTCTGTGCAGGTGTGGTTAACAGTTATTTAATGATTCTTCACAATTGCATGTATCTGTCTGAACATAAATACAGTCTGATGGTAATCTTTCTTTTCACACCATGAGTTTGCCCTAGAGTTTCCACCCTTGCAGGTTCCCAAATGCCCAGTGTTGGTTATTACAGACCTGAGAGTCACTTCATCATTTCAAACCATTCAGGAGCACTTTGCTGCCCTGTTGGCTTGGTAAGGTGAAGAGAATGAAGGCAGTATATTCAGTATAAATGCTCCAGCTTTTCACTTAGATTCTGTATGTTTGGCTCCCTGATGACTCACGGGACTCTCCTCCCTTCCCCATGTTTACACAGTGATGACAAGTACTGTTAACTTTCTAAAAGCAAAACTATCAAAAAAAAATAAAAACCGAAAAAAACCCAAAAAACCCAGAACACTGGCAATTCCTGGGAAAAGGTCTCTGTCTTTCTCCTTTCCCAGCAGTTGCATGAGCCTTTATTCTAAACACTAGTATAGTTCAATTAGTTAAAATAATTTTGAGTGATAGTTCAACTGTTTCTTTTCCAAAAGGTAATAGTTTTCCTAATTAGTCACTTGCTTTGATAAGGCACTGACTTTTACTCTAATCTAAATTAACAAGACTTTATCTATCTGCATCATTTAAACACACCCTACTTGCAAATCTGGTATGACTAAAAACCATGACAAGTGTTTGGTTTCATTTTACATTTGCTTCAAAGTGCCCCACTTGGAGGTTAATTATTAATCTACTAAAGTATATGTAAAGGTTCAGGGAAACAACAGGGTTAGTAGGTAGAGCAGTAGTGGAGGAATTAGGAAACCCACGTCCTATTCCCATCTTAGATCATGTAAGTTTGGCCAAGACATTCAAAACCTGTGAACCTTTACTTAGAGAACCAAAATAGCAACATTCTGCACAAAGCACTTTGACATCTGAAGGGAAGAAATTTCATGGGTGTGAGGCAACAGGATGTTTATTCACACCTTAAAGAGACTGAAACTCAGCTAATCCCTTAAGAACTCACCTAGGAACTGGAAATAAAATACACAGTGTGTGCAGCTCAACAAACTAATGATTTTATTATATCTGCAGCAACAGAAGGACCAGCTTCCCAAGCTTGCACTGCATTTCTCTGCCATCTGAAAAGTGGCGAATATATACCTGATTTCAGGAACCAGTTTGCAGGACATAAATCCCCATCCCCCACCACCTGAGGTATTGCAGGGGATGTACCCTCAGTTTAACAGTGCTCCCTATTCCAGGAGTAAGCCAGCAGCAGCACGGACCAGATTTTCAAAGATACCAATGGTTCTGGAGCTGCCCAGGGTGTTGCAGAGAAGGAAAATGGAACACAGCAGATGGAGGACAGAAAATGCACAAGGTAGAGGTACAATTTAGGAGTAATACTGCCAAATCCTGCCTACCACAGGAAAGTCTGACTGCCAACAGCCTGCTCCCAAATAGTTCCATTATAACGCATTTCACTTGGTCTTGGAAAAAATAAAAATCAAGAAGGTTTTCACACCATTATTTATTTATAGATTTGGCTAATGCTTATATAAATCATGTGATTCCACCTAGAAATAGCTTTCTTAAAAACAAAGAAACAACAAAAGAAATCCAACCCAGAAGTAAGAATGTTAAATACTTAACGCTGTTCAACAGGAATATTATTGGCGAGGTGATTAATTTGTTGATCCACTGTGCTATAAATAGTACTTTAACTTCGTTGAATTGAAACACATCCTTCATATCTCTAGTCACTGTTTACCCATGTAAAATATATGTGGTTTTGAGCTGGCTTAGGTGTACTCAAGCAAGGGCTAGCAAAGTTCAGTGGGTCTCCATCACATATTCAAAGCCCTTTATCCCTCGGTTAATTTTGCTGTAGTTCTCTCACAAAGTTTTTCACTCTACTCTGTCAGTGCATGGACTTGAAGGCAGTGAAAGGCTATTGTAACAGCTCAGCTGGTGTTTCCTCATATCACGGGCCAGTGATAGCAAGCCTCTGGCACCAATACCAAGTTTGATGCCAACAGATATTTGGTCTGGCACCAGCAATAACAAGCTATGATGGTTTCTTTTTAAGTTTGTTTGGCACCAGTAGCAAAAACCATTCACTATGCTTGGCAGAGAGCCACGGAATTTCACCAAATGGCTCCTGCATCATAACTTCATAACAAGCATAACATAGGGCAACTTCTAATTGCGGTGGAGCCTGTCCCTTAGCAGGCAATTCTGTCCTGACAATTATACCCAGGATTATCAATACATGTTCTGCCTTCCAATACCAGTTGCTTTCTCACTGTAAGAAAAATTTCCTCGAAGAGATCCACAAGTCCATCACCATCGGGATTTTCTCTCTCTTGGTGCAGTTACATGAAACCAGGTAATCAGCCATGAGAAAAGCCTATGGGGACGGTTACTGAATTAAGTCATCACAAAATATGTTGTAAATACTGTGTTGATTTAACCTCACCCTGCACTCTTTTATGTCACGTATTTCTCAGACTGCAAACCGGCAATATATTCCAGAGAGGTTCACCTTATGCCAGTGTGGAACCTCATTCAAGCCCTGGAGGCTTAACAAAGCACTAGTAAAAAGAAAGAATTAGCTATAAATTATCTGAGTCTCAGGACAGAGCAATCTCCATTTTGACAGCTCCTCGCTAAATGGTACAGCACTTTCCAGTGAGGCCTTGTGGTGGATACCTCAGTGGACACAGCGCAGGACAAGGGCCACAGAGAGCTCAGTTCCACAGACAGGGTTACAACCAACTTACCAAATTATTTTCAGCAGGGCTCCACTCCTTGCCGCCTGTAAAATGGAGAGCTCTGAGATTTCTCTGTGACAAAGATGGTGTAGGAATCTGGAATTTTTTCTCCAGTACTAAACTTTAATAACAAGAGAAATAATGTTACTTCCTTCACAGGAGAAAATCTGCCCCCGACTATTCTGTCACAATCCAGGGCTCTGGAGAAAAAAAATTGCTTAGATGCAGACTTTTTTTATGGAACATGAAGTGGGCACAGGGAGGAAGTGATACTAAGCTCTCAGCATGGGAAAATTTCATTCTGAGCAATGTCTCCCAAGAAAATAAAGACCGCATGAAACAAAGTTGAAATGGAACTCCCCATTGTAAATTCAGCTCTTAGTACCTGCCAAAGACATGAGAAAATCTCTACCCAGAGGGAATGGCTGGTCCTTGTGAAAAAGTGTCAATCTTTCCCAACGAGGGAATTCACACAGACATGCATTCTGCTTCAATGATCAAACTCTTCCTCTCATGGTCTAAAAGAATTTCCACTAACCTCCTTTCTTACAGCTCAGTCTCTAGCTGGATTTCCTTCAACTAGAAAAATATACATAGCGCAATTAGCCAGTCTTCACAGACTGTAGTTCATTTATGCATGCTAGGCACATCTCCTGCTGCGAGCAGCCCATCCAGACCAAACTCTTTGAACTGTTCTATTGTTTCTCGTGCAGTGTGTTGCATTGTCCAGTTTGATCATTCCTGGCAAGGCAGTGCACTCCTGCAGCTTGCCACAGGAGGAGGAGGAGAAGAGATGATAGAGCACTTCGTCCAGCTGTTGTGCTGGACATCTCAGATGCACAAAGAAGCTTGCCTACCACTAACTGTAGGACTTTCCCAGTCACCACAGAGACCTTTATTGACCCCTTGTTCTTATATGACCTGATCTGAAAACCCTCTCTAATCTATAGTAAGTGGTCTGGAGAGACAGAAGGCAGAAAAGATAAGTAAGAAAGAAGTGTGTGAAAAAGAAATTAGAAGAAATAATTTTAAAAAAAATTTAAACCAAGAACGTATCGTGACACACCTTTGCACGATGTTTGCTGAACTGAAAAACCCATGTCTCCATGGTTTAAAATACCATGGAGACAAAATACCATGGATCAACCAAAAATACACTCACAACCACCAGACAGGGTAGCATTTTGCTACATTTAGTAAGGAATATTTTTGTAATTGGTAGCTTGAGCAAACTGCAAAGGACTATACTACCTTATCTCCAAATACTCATTGGCACACTATTTCTGAGTTAAATGAGTAAAATACTACAGAAAATGGGAAGCTAAGTTGATTGCGTGATTTTCAAGCAACCATTCACATTTCTCCGTTTGTCTTTGACTGGGTACTGTTTTGGGTAGGAAAAGAGGGGATCACACATCAAAAAAAGTCCTGCTCTGCTGATCTAAAGAGGAAGAGACATTTCATTTTAAAACAAAGAATTCGATTTTTTTTTACATTGCTTCACTGGAGGTTTTTGGAGATTTTTCTTGGGGTGATGGGGGTGGGGTGTTTGGCTTTGCTATAATACAGCACATCAAAGTGCTTTTGATGTGAAGTTTACTTAACAGAATCAGTTTTTCCGATGATTGTGTTAATCTTTATAAACCTGAAGGCGATACTGTGCCTTTTAAAAAACTATAGCAGGAAAAGACTTGAGGTTACATATACTCTCAGTGGTGAGAGATGGGAGTAGTTGGATTATTTCACCACTTCTTACAACTTTGCTTGTGTTTCATGGGCAGCATTAGCAATAGGTTTGATATTGCTCTCACTCAGGCCTGGAAGGCTCTGTTTAAACCCTGCATGGCCCGTTCACAAGCAGCTTCATATATTTTCCCAGGTAAGAGCCGCCAGAGATTTCAAGGGACAGTTTACAACGGGCACTGGCACAGAGATAGCAAATGGGCCTTGAGCCACAGCAAGAATCAGTGCTGATCTTAGAAAGACTCCCTGCTCCCAGCCATTAATAGCTATCTTTGTATTATTTTGAGTACAAGCTTCTGTCCCCTCTTAAATCTTGCAAAACCAGCTTTGCCATCCACTCCTAGTCTTGAAGTATGGCTGTGAAAAAGCTTCTGTTATGTCTGACGTGTTTACCTACAGCATTTGAATGACTTTTTAAGTTCTTTGAATAAAGATAAGAGACAATGTGTACATTTTCCACACAAATAGTGGAACGGTAATAAAATAAACATCAAAGGCAAGCTAGCAAATCATCGCTACTTCACTGCTATTTACAACAAAAGCAGGAAGAGGAAAAAACCTACCCTTGCCATTGGCATCATCATAGAAAATATGAGTTTTGGAAGGAATGATACCTTTTTCCCATACCCTTAAACACAAACATTGGCACCTACAGCTAAGACAACACTTTACTGAAAGATTTCAGTTTATGTTACATGGAGACAACAACAACAAGGAACCAAGAGAGGTCTCCCTCCTCTTATTTTTGTCTTTCTGAATTGCCTGCTTTTCTCAACTGGTACAGCTTTTGTGAGAACAGCGAGACATCCAGTGTATTGTTATTTCTGTTAAAGTTGTCAAGAATGCAAACAGAGGGACAGAAGAACCTCTCACTCCTCAGTATTCACCACGTAAGACTTATGCAGACTGAAGAAATGGCAAAGCTTTAAAACAAAATGCAGGTGTGTGTGTGGGAACATACATTCTATTCAAGAGAGATCAAGATAGAAAGTAGGGCTGTTTGTTTCTCCTCTTAGTCTTTTAAACCTGTCTTGTTTCATCTTCCTCTCCAATACTCCTTGAGAGCCAGACCACAACAGAATAGTCCCAACCAGAGTGACTCTGCATTATGTATTTATTCTAAAATAAGGTCCAATTTAGAAAGACTGCTTTTGGAAAATATGGAGCAATCCAACTCTTACTCCAGGACACAAAATTCGAAGCATACATATGAGAAATAAAACATAAGCACCACACTGGATTTCTGCTGATGTTTTTGTTATTGTTTTGCAGACGCCAGCGCTACTGCCATATGAAGTCAAATGGCATTTTGCAATTGACTTTGAACAGTGAGCAGAACAGGGAGTTTTCAGAACAGCTATTGCCAGCTCACTCTTCATTGAGTTGTTCAATCCAGCATAATGTTGAAGGAGAAAAAAAAAAAAACTCTGAAGAAAGGCAAGACCCTGACAACTTAAACCTAAAAACAAACCCCAAAATTATGACTAATTTTTCTAGAAAGAAAAGTGTCTAGGTAAAATTACAGAATACTTTGTCCCAAGTTTTATGTGAAATTTACAGATTCAAATAATTCAATATTTTAAAAAATGGAAGTTAAAACTTAAAAAAAAAAATCCAAAACCTACACAATAAAAGATTTTACTAGAGAGTAGCAGTTGTAAGACGGAGATTGCAAACACACTGTCCAGAAGAGGTCAAGCAATGCTACTACAGAAACAGTAGCACACGGAAAACTAAGGTTAAGGTTTTGACTAACTCTCTCATAGCAAAACTCCAAAGCATTGCCTACCTGTTCCCATTCTACCTCTGCACCAGGTGTGCTTATGACACAAGGAAAGAGAGACCAGGATTGAAACTATTTTGTCAGGCTACATAAATCATTAGGAATTCACGACTGCGAAGCCATGTATTATTTTCCAACAGGTTGTTGAGCTGTCATATTACAACTTGTTGCTTTATATGGCGCTATTAAAATAAATCACTGCGCGTAACAGGTTCAGCTCTGCCACCTATAAGTCATTCTGCATTTTACACCTGGGAGGCGGGCCGGCTCTGCTTAGACGCGCCGAACTGCGGCTTCGTTCGAAATACCCGGGAAGGGGAGGGACCTGGCAGAAGAAAATACAAACAAGTTTCGTAAAATAACTTTCCAACAAGACCTCGCTGTCATCTTGGCTAATTACGGCTCTGATACAGCTTATTAGGGCATACCCACCTTTGCTACCTTGCTTCTCCACCCACCACCCTTTCAGATCTTTGTCCTGGCTCCGCCTCTCGCCGGCGTTATAATGGGCTGGTCTGAAAGTGGTGGAGAGACACAGAACCACAGGGGAAGGGAGAGATAATGACAATAACACTAATAACCCTAATAACCCGTCTGCTGCCCGCCTCGCAGCGAGGAGCCAGCCCGGCGTCCCGGCACTGACAGGGGTCGAAGTCGGAGAGAGTGGAGTAACCCCGACGGCCCTCGAGAGCTTCTCCCCGCGCCCGGGGAGCGCCGAACGGTAACAGCGGCAGCGCCCCCGAGGAGGACCGAGCTCGGGCGGACACGGAGAAGTGCCGGCTCCGGCAGCCGCCCGCCCGCCCTCATCCCGCACCGGCTCCACGGGGACCGCCTCGCCCCTCTCCTTCGGCTCCATGGAGCAGCGAGAGTAAAGAGCGAGAAGGACAAAAAGGGGGGTGAAAGGAGAGCGAGCGCCCCAGTGGGGGAGAAGGAGGTGAAAGCCCGGAGGAATCGCCCCGTCCCGAGGGCTGCAGGGTACCGCCGCCTGTCCTCGGCGCCCACCGGCCGCGAAGGGGCCGGCCCCTGCCAGCGACCCCGGGCCGGCGGGCTGAGG
The DNA here is from genome assembly GCA_013398115.1 of Falcunculus frontatus. Taxonomy (NCBI): domain Eukaryota; kingdom Metazoa; phylum Chordata; class Aves; order Passeriformes; genus Falcunculus; species Falcunculus frontatus. Next base: position 130,183 of record VZRV01002447.1, on the reverse strand, counting down.
CGGGCACGGAGCCTCGCTGCCCTGCCCTGACGGTCTCGCCTGCCGCTGCGGAGCTGTCCAAGCCGGCGAGGGCACAGAAAGCCCCTGGGTCGCCTCGCTGCCTCCCGCCTCCCTTGAGGCCGCGCCGAAGGGCGGGGGTCGCGCCCGCCCAGCGAAGCCGCGGGGTGCGGGGGGGCCGGCGGCGCCGCCGCCATGAAGCTGGAGGTGTTCTCGCAGCACTATGAAGACAAGCTGAGCGCCGGCAGCGACCAGGAAGGCAGCGGCTCGCTCTCTCCGGCTCCGGCTGAGAGCGAGCTGGGCTCGGATGGTGACTGCGCGGCCAACAGCCCGGGCGGCGGGGCTGGGCGGCCGGGGCATCCCCCGCC
>VZRV01002447.1:24944-128994 GCA_013398115.1 Falcunculus frontatus | reverse complement strand
TGGCCCCGGGGGAGCCGTCGCCGCTGGCAGAGCGGCCGCGGGGGCCGCTGTTCCACGCTGGCCTCCCCAAGGGCGGGCGGGGGCCGCCGCCCGGCTCCCCGCTCTACGGGCCGCTCCGGCTCTCCGGGCCGCTGCCGCCGGCGGCGGGGGGCTCGGCCTCGTTCCAGCCGTACGCCGTGGAGACCCCCCTGGCTTAATGGAGGCCCCCTCCTCCCCTGCGAGGGACCTGCCCGGGGAGGCGTGGAGGGGGAAAGGAGGAGGCTCTGGATCCCGCACTTTAACTCCAGAGGCGACCACAGCCTCCAAGCAAAAGCCTCGGTGACTGTGCCTTAGTGAAATGACAGTGGGTTTAACTTAAGCCAAAAAAAAAAAAAAAAAAAAGAAACAGAAAAAAAAGGGAAAAAAAGAAAAAAATCAAACAACTGTCGGTTTGGACATAGCCATGAGCCTCAAGTGCTTCTTACTGTTCGTTGAGACTACTTGACTTAAGCCAGTCCCTCGCCACCCCTTTTCTATCCCCCTCCCTTGTCCCCACATCTCCTGTTACCGAAGCCTTGGGCAGCAGAGCGGGGGTGCCCCGCGGAGGGGCGCGGTGGCGGCCGCTGGGGGATGCGCTGTGCGCTTAGGAGGGCGGGGAGGAGGGAGGGGGCCGGGAGAGCCTGCCGGGGACAGCAGGGAGAGAGCAGGGGAGGGGGCCAGGGTCTGCTGTGGAACCGTAGGTCTGTACTGCAAAGCAATGCATCACTGTGCCAAAAGAAACCTTTTCTCCTGTCCGGCATCTAGCATTTCGTGGGAAGGGAGGATATTAAATTATTTATAAATGTCGTGTTTTTAACACAAAGAGAGTGCAACTTTTTTAATTAATTATTGGAGGGGGCGGGAGAGGGGAAAGGGCTCAAGGAAATGTCAGGCGCTGTCTCCTGTACTGGCTGTCGTTCTACGTTTATGGCCAAGACCACTACTACTGGAAAGAGAAGAGCAATTTTTTTCGTATTTTATTTTTGTGTTTGTATGTAATATATGTGCGTGTGCATTTTATTGACGCTCGGCCACCATGTTTTTCCATTTTTTTCCTTTCTCCTTTCCCCCGAATAAAAGCTGCCCCCTAAATAAAGGCGGTAATAAGGAGAAGAGCGTGATGTCTGTGCTGACGTGAGGGAGGGAAGCCTGTCGTAGGACAGACTTGACCGAGAAGCTTGACTAGGGCCGCGGGGGCAACAGGGCTGCCTGCCCTTTCATGCGCATCCCTGCCGGCGGCTAGAGGTGCCACCTATGGACCCGCCTTATTTTAGTCACGGGAGATGAGAAGTTCTCCTCTTGGGCTGCCGCCAGGTATGAAAGTCCTCTGCAATTCCTCGAATCAAATCACATTTTCCCGACGGGGCTCAGCCCTGCAGAAATGCTGGCGATTCGCAGGCGGAGAGATTTGCAGGCAAGCTGCCTGATGTAGGGGCAGTCTGTGAAAATCTTGTACATCTGCCTGCCTTTTTTTTTTTTTAAATTTTTCCCACGAAGGACAGCAGACGACATGTAATCCCGTTGTCATCTTTCGGTCCAAGGAAAACTCGCTTCGGGAAAGTCGTTGGCAATACCGGGCTCCGGCTGCTTCTGGTGGAGGCATCCCCGCTGGCACCTAGAGCGGGCGAATCCTCAGCGGGGTGAAGGCTGGAGAGTATCTGCTGATAATAAAAAGTTTGCCCGCGTTGCCTTCTCCCCACGGGCGTTGTGTTAAGGCTGATTTGTGTTGTCAGAAGTGATCGGCAAAGCCTCAGAAAGGCTAAGTCGGAAAAAGGAAAGGTTGGGGGGGCTAACTGCCTGTGCTACTGAATTACAAATCAGTGTCGTCCCCAAACTCGAAGAGTTTATACAAATGCTGAAATAATCACTCGGGGTTCGTTTGTTCGGTTGTTTGATTTAATTAATACTTTAAAAAGTATGAAAATCGGCGGGCTCTTTTCCCCTTCAAGTCTTCTGAAAGCACAGCTTACCTAAACAAACGATGACAAGGAGAATTTTGGGCACTGGATGTTCTTCTTTCTAACTACACGTATTTCGGACCTTGGAGTTTCTCTCCCACCTCTTTTTCCCTCAGCACCGAGATTCAGCCTCTGACTAGCTTCTACCCTACTCGCAAAAATCATTCCGAATAGCAAAGGTGTGTTGTGAAAGGAAAGCTTCAAACAGAACAATCTGCGGCCGAAAACACCGACTTGTTTCAATACAGCTCAAGCAGATTTCACGGTATGTTTAGCTCAGACCATAACATCCATCAGAACATTGCGAGAGATTAGTGACTAATGTATGAAGTAATCCAACCCTTGAAGGAATTGGTTTTTATGTACACACGCACATGCACACATACACACACACACACAATTTCGACATCATCTGCCTTCAAGGCTCTGGGCAAATATTAATCTACCCTTCCATAATCTGCTCTTTCCTCTGGCTTGTATTTTACCATTTCTTTTTTATAGGAGTCCACATGACCTGTCAGCATGCAATTCCTAGTATCTTTTGCTTTTGTCGATCTGTAAAGGTCGTATTTGAGGGTATGTTAAAGGCAACTTGATGGAAAGTGGAATTTGTTATTATAGCCACAAATGTGTATTTTAATCGGATGTATTTAAGTGTGAGTAGGGATGAATTGTGTGTAAACTTATGCTTAATAGGATGACATTGAGCTTTTTACTTTTAGAAAGTAAGTACATTAGAAAAGAAAAAAAGAAAGCCCGCAGAGTTCGAGATATCCCTTGTTAATAAGTATTCTATTCCGTATTTATCTTCTATGAAACTCGATTTTTGGATATGTCGAGAAACGTATGTCAACAGGACAGTAACAGGGATATCTGTGTCCTCGCGGTCCTTTCCTAGCCCTTGTTTGGATTTCCTCAGACGGTCGAGATGAGGATTTAAGTGGTCCCCGGTGCGGGGCGATGGGGGCGGGGGGCAGGTATCTCCTGCTGTCCGGAGCCCGCTGTGCGGCGAGGCTGTGGGGCTTTCTCTTGCTGAAAGGTAGGGTCTTCTTCGCCTCCTCCTGCTTGAGCGTCATCCTCCTAAGAGGAGACAAGCGACGAATTTTCCCCTGTTGACCTTTGGGTGAAAATTGCACCATTCGTGCTGCTTCTCAGACCACGCCGGCGCTTCCGAGCAAATGAACGCATGGGAAGGAAAAATCCGGCTGTGTTGGTGCTGTCACCTCCCCCCGAGCACACGGCAGAGGTATCACACGCAGCCCCGCCGGGCGGGCAGAGCGGCCGGAGGGACCGGCCCGCAGCCCCCGCCTGGGACTCGGAGCAGACTCGGCCAAGGGGGACGGGCGGCCCTGGTGCACCGCCATAAATCCGAGCTGTCAGCTGTGACAGACGGCTGCTGAAACACAGCACCTGTCCAAACACTTTCCAGCAGCAGGTAATCAGAGAACCGACACTTTACATTTTTGTGTGGAACAAGCGCATTAACCATTTCACAGACCTTCCCGAAACAGCGATGTTTGTGTGTCTGGGTACTTTGTCTTTTTTAACGTCTAATAAATCAGGATGACAGAAGAGAGACAAAGCCTTTTGACTTGTGATATTTGACACATCAGCAGCAGGCCAACACTTTGGCCCCACGGCCTTTCAGCCCTACCAATGTCTGCATCACCCACAGCATGTTTGTTGAATGGGTGTAGTTTGTGATACTTGAAGGATTTTTACACACTGCACAGGCAAAAATTAGGTCAATAGCACAGAAAGCCTGGCAGGAACAGGGAGCAAAACAAGTCTCTACCAGCGTGTGAGAGAATCTGAAAGCATCCCATGCTGGCTGCTCCAACCCTGCTGCAGTTTCTCCATATGCCTGCTGGAAACACCAGCCTAAGCAGAATTGCACAGGAATTCGGATTCAGACCTGGCTCTGGTTTTAAGTGCTTTTTTGAGGAGAAATTTGGATTTACAAATAAATATATTTTGTTCCTGAGACTTTTTTCCTCCTATAACTGTTTCATCTCCTTCAGATTTTGAATGTTTTAACTTGCTTTAAAGTGGAAAAAAAAATCATACCTGACAATCAAAATATTTTCATCAAATGTTTTGGTCAGCTTCTCCACATCCTGCCCCAGCTGTGGCAGACAGTGATTAAAATGGTTAGCTCAATAATGTTAGTCCTAACCACTTTCCTAAATCTCTTCAAATTTTAACCTACTGAGCAGCAGAACTGCATAAACTTCACCTTAGTGGAATAAGACCGAATTAATACAGAGGAGATGTTTAAGCAGAAGTTTGTGCACTTCAGGAATTAATGGCTGCCAAACATGAACTCACAGAAGAAACAAGCTTGCAAAAGTGATCTGTAGATAAAAGCTTGCATATAGTACCTGGAGTCCATGCAGCAGGATAATGCAATAATACTGTGCCTGTTCTCCTTTATAGTGGAGGCAAAGTGTTTAACTTCTGTATCTCAGTGGAGTCATGCCAGCAGGAGAGCATTTTGATTGTTATTTTCTCATCAGATGAATTAACATAAATTTTCACCAACCAGATCTGATGAAGCCTGAAATTTGCTTTCAGCTTGCTTTCCAAATGACTCATAAGGTGGCAGAAGCAGCCCATCAGTATCCATAACACTACTCAGGAAGGAATCCACTGGAATCATTCATTTTATTCAACAGCCATCTCAGCGCAGCAGTGCTGGCTACAAAACTCCGTTCAACACAGATCTTTAGTGAAAGCTTCTAAGCAAAAAAGCGCAGCCCTTGGTATCACACTAGATGCTACGAAGACCAAAAGAAGTTGGATGGAATTTTGTCTTGGGAATTTGCAGGTTTTTTCTACCCCAAACACTTTTTCAAAAAGGTGATTCTTAAGAGCTGGATGTTTCAGGCACAGAAGACCCTTAGAAAAAGAAATTTCACCCCAGAAAAGGCACATACAAAGGACTCAGATTCATAGACCCTTCATTTTTCACACCATACTTTAAGAAGCCCAAGGTGAAACTTCCTACACAAGAGCAAGGAGAACAACCACGGGCCTACATAGGAGGGTAGTGCTTCTCAACAGAGTGCAGATTTTGCACAACTCTTCACTGGGCTGGGGGAGCTGTTTCATTTAATAACAGGCGAGAGAGTCAGTCCCTTTGTTGTGCCAGCCTTTTTGCCTTTTAAGTCTGAAGTAGACAAAAACAAAGTTGAAATTCACCTCCAGTCAAATTCAAGGCACTAAGTTGTGATTTTGGCAAGCATGATTGTTGCAACTTCACTGAGCACCACAGCAGCTCTTTAATGATGGGGTGAATATGGTTCCATTTTTCATTTACGTCCTGAAGAGCAAACATTTTCCTCTTGACTAAATTTTTATGTCCTCATTGTCTCTCAGAAGTCTCAGTATCAGCTTCAGAGAAGATATCTACGGAGCGCAAATGCCCTAGCATAAAATCAGACAAAAGGCTACAGAGAACTTAGTCCTTTCTAAAAATCCAAACATATTAATGCATCATTGTTCAGGTTATCTATTGACAGCTTCAGAAAGCTACTAATTCACAGTCTCCAGCCCTGCATAGGAGCTAAACATTGCTGTTGCCTTCAGGAAGTTATACCTCCATACATCTGGATGGACCAGGCCTTTGTCCTCTTTTCCAGAGCCAGAGGGGGAGAGTATGAGGAAGGATTGAGAGAACATACTGTCATTACACATTTGCATTCTTGCACCATGCTATTGTTTTCCTTGTTATGACCTGTTTCAAAATTTCAGAGCTCTTTCAAGCAGTATGGTACACTAATAGCCTCCCCTTTGCTACGGGGAAAAGCAAAGTTTTTGTGGGTTCTCTCATCTCCTTAATAGCAGAGAACATTCAAGATGGAGCAATACAACTCCACTCTTCAGTACAAAGTCTTGAGCAGAGTATGTGGGACCCAGGACCATAAGATAGAAAAACATGTAAGAGGGGAAAAAATAGGCAAAATAAGTGACAGCTAGTTTTCCAGATTCTGGTGTGGTCACTTCCTGATCATAATTATTCATGGAGCACATGTTTATAAGCAGTATGTGTTCATAAATGTTTTAATAAGTGTAATTTAGCTGGTTTAGGGTCCAATGGGTTTATTTTAGCTGTGTTTGAATTGGTGTTGTTATTTTAAGTAATAATTTGGTACTGGAGTACAATTCCAACAGCATCTGACAGTCAGCTAGTAACCCTTCACATAAATAGTGTACTTCATGTTTATCCTTAATATTGCTAAAGTATTTTTAGTCCACTGTGGAGAAACAGTGTTAGTGAATAACATACCTGACCCATATTGGGCTCAACTACAGGCATTCTGTGGCTCCATGAGGTATCCCAGGATACCTCACTGAGAGGACTCTTAAACAAGATTGATTCTATGAAATTCATTTTTTATTTGGTAGTTCTTTCAGATACCTGCCTTAAGGATCTTAACATTTCAGCAGAAACCTGGGACTCAAATTTCCTGGCCTTTTACTTTCTTCAGTAGCTGTTACAAACGGGCAGACGAACTTCAATATTCCAAGTAGAAGTTGTCAATCTTAATTGAATTTTTGAAAAGACAATTTTCTGTAAAACCTCAGAGATTACCTCTGGTCTTTCAAATCAGATATATGACACCAAACAGTGTATTTCAGTTCCTTTCATAGCATTTGCTGTTGAAAATCACAATCTTTCTACAGAAATACCTTCACAAGGTTTCTAACAAGAGTGCATAAAAATGTGAACATGAAAGTCTTCTGGAATTACCCAGTTCACTTTCTCTCCAGGACAGTTTGTTTGTTTATTTTTAATAACTTATGAAGCAAGGCAGTATTTAGTAGCTATATTTACAGCATCTTAAGCAATAAAGAAAAAACCCTACAAAGATATGATTTTCTTTGGAAGACAAGTTAAGTGCCATAACCAGGTAATAACAGATTTTTAGTATTATTTCTAAAACAAGAGTCTAATGCAATTCTCTTTCACCATCAAGCAACTGCTGGGTACTTCACACAGCCATCTTCAAAAATGTGTCACATGCTCAGTACTCATCCTCATACAACACTGAAGTAATTCCCCTCACTTTGGCATACACAAGCCTCAATTAGTTGTATGTTATCATCACATTCCCCATTAATCATTTAGCAGAACTGTACAAATGTACAGCAGCAGCTTTCCTGATTTTTTCCTCCTAAGTCAGTGCAGGAAGCCCCCAAGTCATTTCTGTGTTTCTCTGAATTTCTCTGGATCGTCTCTTTCTGACTAATCATAAGAACATGGCGAAGGCATAGCTTTCTGTGTCACAATACCTGGAGTCATGTCAGGTTCTTCCCATGCCCCCCAGCTCCAGAAGAAGCAGGTTAAAAAAGGACAAAGAAGTTATAAATTATATTCAAAGCAGCCAGGCTAACACATGACAACAGATTACAGACTGCAGTTACTCAACCTTCTCAGCAATAACCACAAAAAAAAAAAACCCTTCGGTGTAATATCTCAACAACCTTGTTCAGTCAGAGAAATAGCCTTCCCCTTTCACTTCCTTCTGCTCCCTTATCTTACTTGCCCTTATCCAAAGCTATCCTCAAGGAAGCAGAAACAATTTTGCCCTCAAATCTAGTCTACAAAACACCGAGCACAAAAATACAACTTGCCATAGACTCTTCTGATGCCTTAGCATCCTCTGCTAAGAGGCCTTTGCCCCAAGTCTCTTACCGACACCATCTCTTCTTCCAGATCCTAAATTGGGAAGATAAAGCGTATAAACTGTATTTTCCCTGGTCAGAGCTCCTAAACCAAAGCCCACTCATCCTGTAGCAGAGTCACAGCTGAGACCTTGGCCAAAGCAAAATTAAAGCATAGCACTGGTCATGCCATTTCCAAGGAAATTGGGCAATTCTTGGGTCTTCCACAGCTGGCAAGATAAAACACTTGTCAGAGCCCCCAAGCAAAATTCAGTTTAGAATTTTCCTGTTCCATAGGAACTAGGGACTGCTCCAGATTTCCTTATTCCATACAAAGGAGATTGGTTTTATTCTTTGCTGGGAATAAGTTTCCCCCATCCCATACTGTTACCAGCAGCTGCAAGGGAGAATTTCCTCTTCGCATTATTATTTCTAGCGCTACAGATGAGAGGTTCAAATGTGAGCAGGTGACTTGACATGCTCAGCATATACTATCATCTCGTTATTATAATGTCTTCCTCTCCACTGCAAACAACCAGAGCAAAGACTGTAAGATTACCCAAACTTTAATTAATGTTTGCATCAGGAAGATTTATATTAGACACCTTTTTGCTCCTTGTATGACTGAAATCTCAAGACTAAGAGATCCTCTGTGTGAAAAGAAAGTGAAAGGTATACATTTTCACAGCTTGATTTAAATGTTGGGGAATTATGCTGGGGTTTCCTACAGAGCAGAGATGACTCCTTAAACTGGGAAACAGCTCAAGCAGCTAGAAGTCAATCAGGTCACCCACAGGTTTGGAAACACTGCAGTGGTGCCAAAGGCCTGTTAGTTGGAGGAGTAAATCTGTATAACAGAGAAGAGCATGGGATATAGTTCTAGAGCTAGTGCATATGCTAATTAACCTAAGCTGTAGTTTACTGTTTTACTCCAAGATATCATAAAAGCCTTTTTATTCAGGTCACAGTGTGGTATCAGCAATTAGTAATTATTTTCACATATATGTGTGTTACATTAAAAAAAGCCCCTACATAAAACATCTTAAAGCAAATAAATTGAAAACTGGACCATTGTATACCATTATTTTAGCACCTTTTAATTCAGTGCACATATCACTGTAGTGAACTATTTAAATTAAAGGACCACAATCTTTTTCTTCCTGTAGGATTCCTGCATCATCCAATATAACTAGTTGTTGTGGAAAGGAAATTGTCTTGTGTAATTAAAAGGAAAATTATTCTCAGGGCCCTGACTCAGTGGAATTCAGAAGGTTTATTCCAAGTGAGAAGAATCTCTGGAAAAGAATGAATGTTTTAAATATTTAAGTCAAGGTATCATAAATGTGCATGTATATGGGAGAACTAATGTCTTTAATTCTTTTCAGCCAGCTTGGTGTCAGGATATATAGAAACCTGTTGTAAACTAAGACATATTCTTTTTTACATTTGGAGTACTTCTGGTAGTTAGCTTTATTAGGAACACAGGCAGTTGTTACTTTACCAGAATCTATTCTAATACAGGGGACACAGCAATCGAAAAGCAGGGCTCCTTGTGGACTTGCACACCCTGTCATAGTATCCTTTAAGAAATGAGGTTTTGCAATTTCTGAGGAGTCACATGCACCCAGACTTGAATCTAACCCAGATAATAATCTAAGCCGTGGGACCCTTCCCTTTGGCACAGTTCTGCTCTTCCTTACCAGAACAAGAAGTCTGGCTTAACAGGCTGGTGCCTACAGGTCTCCCAGATGTGATGAGGTCTGACAAAACCATATCATCATATTCATTCTTATTTAATTGCTTGCAAAACAGGATTGAACAGTGCTTGAGTTCAATTTCTTTTGGTTGCTTGCTTTTGTAAGCACCATCCATCCACATCCTCTGATACAAGGCCAGCAAGTAACATCTTACAATCAGGGATTGTGCCAATAGCCTGGATCTGTCAGCCATCACTACACAAAGTGCAGCACAGGAGCATCACAGGGATCTCCAGCACGAGAGGAAGTCTGGTGTTGTACACTTATTACTAGAGCACATTCCTCAAAGCAGCACATGCAGCCCTCAGACCATGCCTATACAGTTTCTACTGATAGCAGTCACATCTGAGCTCATATGTCCAAGCCAAAAAAGCTTTCAGACTATAAAGAAAACCTCACAAACCAATCATTGTATTTTATCGCTTCATAACAACTGTAAAATGCTTGAATTGTGTGGATATTTCCCCTCAAAAGGGCTGGGTTAGGAATGGATGAGCATAATGAGCTCTCTTCTATTTATCTGATAAATTTCCCATTCAATGGCAAGAACAGGCTGAGAAAAACTGAAAACATTTTTCCATATATTGACTGAGAAGTATGTTCTGTTTGACTTCAGCCTCAAAATTTCATTTCACAATGGGGAAAAAAATAAAAAAGGTCAATTTGTTTTCAAGATATGCACATATCCATCTACATGACAGATGGCTCCAGCTGATTTCAGCGGGAGCTCTCATGGACATTACATATCTCAGTCATTCAGCTCTTGTTGGGAGTGGCTCAAAACCCAGCTGAGCCAAGAACTAAATGTGAGCAGCTATACATTAATCTTAATTGCTATTCTATAAATAGTCTGGGAAAGAAGGTAATGGGAAACCCCAGCCAAATTGAGCAACCAGAGGCATGAAGGGGTATTTTTGTGTCCCCTGCATTATTAAAAGGCCAAATAAGCGTTCAAATTAGAAGGCTCAAACACTGACATCAAACTCTGTTTTGAACAAGAGGCTTATTTTGGCATAAAGACAAAAAATCATAAAACTCATTTTCATCTGATAGTTTGTTATGTATTTTCATAATTTTCTGTTGAATTTCCTTAAGCTTGCCTTATAAGAGCCAAATTTGAGATCTTAAGACACTGAACAGGCTGATTACTTACATAGTAACTGTTTTCCTGGATCTTCAACTTATTTCAAAGAATCTTAAGGCCACAACTGCTGTAAGTTTTGAGGAACCAATGGGAATTCAGCTGAGCTTACCATGGGCCAGGCTGCATCCAGTACTTCTGAGGTTCTCAGCACGCAACAGAGAATTCCACCTCATGCAGTGCCACCCAGAACTACTTGCAATGCCATCCTTACCATAGATAGAAGCAGCATTTTCACTCCAGTGATAGGTGAAATCAACAAGCAACACCTGGAATGTCTGACAGACCAGGTCTTCCAAGGGCACATCCCCTTAATGGGCAGAACAAAACCCCTTAAGCCTTCAAAATACACACTAATTCTTCAGGGAGGGTCATGATAGGCAGGAGTTAGTCAGATACTCGTGGACAAAGACACATCATTCTTTAGCAAAGTAGGGTAAAATTGCTCCCACATCTGTGAGAACTGGGACCTTGGAGACAGTCCTGAGGTCCAGAGAATCACAGATTCATGTTCTTCCAACCAAAACTACTCCACAGTACATCTGCAGAGATAGAAGCTTTCTCCAAGCCTTGCCAATCCTTGCTGCCTCTCAGGATGATCAACTGCCAAACACAATAGCAACTGGAAGAAGCCTGGTAAAGAAGGAGGAACCACCTTAGTCTCCTGAAGGCCTTGCTGCAGCTCTGCCTGACACCCTATCAGTCACAAGTCTAGAGGTTTATAAGCTTCCAACCCAAACACTCTTATCATCATGTATAGCTCTGAGCCCTGGGGATTCCCTTCTGCCCATCAATGCATAGATATGTTATCATCATTTTCTATCATGTAAACTCAACTACTGTTCAAGTTGCACTGATGTGTGATAACCATACAGTGTTGATCATCCATATCAGGTTGAAAACATACCTGAACTCCAAGATGTTTATGTGTACAGACTGGTAGAGAAGCTTGACTGGTGGCCCTGCTTTCATAAGGCTCTCTCCTTACTTTGTTAGTTCTACAGAGTGAACATACAGAAAAACTAAATATTTAACTAGAGTTAATATTTCTTTCATTAATATAAAGTTATAGTGAGAATAAAACCAGAATCTGATTTTCAATCAGGAAGAGGGAAAAAAAAAATCTTATTTGAAATTATTCACATTTCAACTTTAATTTGGTTTATTTTTCAGAGACCTGATCAACACAGTCACATGTAGTACTTCTTTTCGTTTGCTTTATTTACTCCAGTACCTGCTTTACTTAGTAACTCCACACAAAAAAAAGGAGAGAAAAAAAATTTTATGAATATCATCTGCTAAAAGTAATAGCAAAGGGCCCATTGATACACAATCTGAATAATACATCAAAATTTTATCTACAAATAAAATTCTCAATTATTTGGCAATTCACCACTTATATAAAAAACCGTAACATTTTTATGGCTGCAGAGATAAATACATATTTGTACTCACTGAAATAACAAGTTTATCTTGGTGAAAAGCTGTATAATATGACAGAGTAGAAATATGGATTAAATTTGGCCAAATTTGCACTATGAACACAGGGCTCAAAGCTAGAAAAAAAACCCAGGTCTTAAACCTCCAAGTTTCACTGATGTAAATGGGAGCATGAAAAATAAAGGTCTTGTATGAAAATACTTGTAGAGCCAGTTTCTTATTCTGCAATCAGAGAAAGACCCACACGCCATGGAGAAAAGGAATCCATCCTTTTGATGTGGGAAAACAAGGGAATGTCTCTCTCTGGACAGTAGCATGCAGCTGCACCACAAATGAAAGGGGGACTGCGCTGTTCATCACCCCAGGGGCCCAAGTGCTTCACTTGAACCTGTGAGTTCTGGCAACATCTCCCAGCCTGTACCTGTATGGGATGCTGAAAGACCCAAGCAGGGCAGACAGGCTTGCTGGACTACCACCAGCATGCCCTGCCAGGTGAATTACCTCTTCCCTGGCTGCTCTGTCCAGGAGAACTCCAGCACATTCTGTGCAGCTCAAATGCATCTTACTAGAAGTCCAAATTTACAACCAACCTATATAGAGCTTTCCAACTGACCTGTAACTGGTGGAAAAATATCATGAGGAACACCAAGCCAGATTCTGAGAATTGTTACGCATCTTTTCATAGGAAGCCAGGTAATTCCAAAATCCCTTTAGATATGTCCAATACAAAAATCTGCCTGTCCTGTATCAAAGAGAAAGCTTGGTTAGCCCAAGGTCCTGTCTTCAGTACACCTATTCTCCATAGCTTAGGGAATGGTCAACAGCAGGTAAACATAGTCCCAAAGTATTTCCTAATTCTGCTTGAAGATTAGGATATTCCTAAATCAAACCAGGATTTTTACGCTTAATAGCCCTGAAAAACTTTTCTTTAGCAAATCTGTCCTGTCACTTTTTGAGCCCATGCCAACTTTTTCAGTTCAATTTCACAGTCAGATTCGTGTCATGTGAAGAAGCACCTCTTCCTGTTTTGTTCTGAAAGTGCCTCCTGATAACAGGCCACAGAATCAACAGTAGCGGTTATCAGGGAGAAAATTGCAGCCATTCCTCTAAGCTCTTCATTCACAACTTCAGACCTGCATTAAATCCCCTTATGGGAAATCTCTTGCTGAACTACAATTAATTCATCCCTCATCCTGATCATACTTGTGAACCTTATTCTACCTTTACTGTACCTTGCTTTGAGAAGTAGAGGTGGTTGGCAGATGTACAGGATGGGGGAGGCCTCCAACCATGGACAGGATTTGAGAGCTGAGTATACCACGGACCATATTACCCAAACACAAGTGAACTGGTAGTCATGAACAAAATATCTTTACTGGTTGCTACTATTTTCTCCAAGTGCAGCTCAATCTGGTGAGATTTTTGGTTTTCATTAGAAAAATCAAAGCAGCATTCCTGTGTGGCAAGTGTTGTTTCAGAGCCTACCTGAAGCTTTTTTTTTTCACCATTAAAATTGCTGTATGTAAAAAACCAGATGTACTCCAGCTTTGGTAGGTAAGATTGGACCCATGTACATCATCAGTATTAGGCTGTGTGGCTCTGTCTCTTAGTCTTTGAGTAAGCAGCGTGTAGATCATGCAGCACACACTGTCCTCAGATCCCTGTGAAGGCCACAAAATCTGGCGGAAGAGGGTGAGGTTAACAATAAGTCATGCTTGAAACCCCTCCAGGCGATCCCCCACTGCTCCATCCATACCAGGATCTTTCAAAGTTGCACATTCCATTCTTGAAACCTCATCTACCACATGGGTAAGCAGAAGCACTGGCCTGCCAAAGACTAACTCAAATACTGCACAGATTTTCTGGTTTTGATCTGTTCTTCTGACCCTAAAGACAGACCATAGATATCTTGAATAAGTGACTAGAAAGTTCTTGGTTTTTGACTGGAGCTTAACCACAAAGATTTCATGGTTAAGCAGGATGGGGCAAAACCATCAGGAGCAAGAGCTATCTTGTCCACCTTTTTCACAGAAAAGGTTGGCCAAATTCTCTGTGTCCTTTCTATGAGCCTGGATACTTTCTGCAGTCAGAAGACCTCATCTGTTTTAACAGTCTTTGTCTAGAGCTTTAGTCTTAGTAGGCAAAACCACCATCTTTAAGAGTGACCTATATTTTATACAAAGGTATTCTTTATGTCAAACCTTCATGCCCACCACTGTCCAGTCTGCTGAGAAGCAGCAGTGTTGTGTGTTCTTGATTAGCCAGAGAAGTACACGAGGAAAACTTTGGAAGAGCTTTGTATTTCATATTTGGCTGTGAATGAGCCAAAAGGTATTAAAACAAGGAAAAACATTTTCAGGAGAAAAAAATCATCCATCACACCTTTCCCCAGACAACTACTTTTGTTTAATATTAGCTTCAGTAACAACAACGAAAAAAAGCTCATTACAAATTACCCAAGCTACAAGATAGCTTAAATATTAACAAGCATGTAAAGCCACTGAGGGTAAGAGCCTGAAGCTGTATAATAATAAAGCAAGACTCAGCGAGATTCCATAATTATTTGTTACACAACCCAAGAAAGTGGCTAGAGCATTTCTAAGATTACACACCTCACTTATGATGCCTAACCATGCCAGAAATTACATAAGGCTTTTTATAACATAATCATTTATCATTAAAAAGGCAAAACAAAGGGTCATTATGACCAGAGGCGACAATCCAAGAATTAGTTTACTTAGGACCTGATCCAAAGCCCATGATAGTGATTTGCATACATTTTGACATGCTTTGGATCAGACATTGAATATTTTCCATGTTCCCTTTCTTGCTTCTGTGGAACTAGAGGACTGGAACTGTAGAGGGAATTAAAGCAGGCGTATGTTCCCGTCAGAGCTGAGAAATCAAAGCTGGCACTGATTTTGGTGGTGGTAGCATCTGTTTTACATCCTTCCAGGGGAAAAAAAAAAAAAAAAAGGCTGGCCATCAATTCAGATTCCCAAATACAAGTTTGAATGCTTTCTAGGTATTTCACTTTGGGAAATGTTGACCTATGCAGACAGCCCTAGCAAGAGTTGCAGGCAGCATCTGAAGCAGTTCAGGTACAAGTGGATGTATCTATCCCTAGGCACTTCTATGTCTAGAAAAATGCAAAACACATGACCAGCTGTACTGTTATAACAGGAAAATTACATCTGCAGCATGGAAATGGAGTCCTCAGCTCTAAGTCTAGCTCTATCCATCAGGAAGTCCTTTTGGATAAGAGAGGACACCCTAGTGAGACAGTTTATCTGTAAAGCTGCAGGTGAGGACTCACTCCCTTCCTCCAGACATGTTAAAGGACTGTGGAGAGCACACAAATCAGTGAGGAAATACTATGAGCAAAAAGAAAAAAAAATTTCTCCCACATACAGTCATATATATTGACCCAGAAAACATAAGACTCCTCTTAAGAAGCAAAACAAAGACTTTGATTTGACTTGACAGGGAATAATCTGCAGGATCAGGTTCAAAAATATCTCACTGTGGAAATGTTGCTCTGCAGAAGTTAAAGATAACTAACCCAGAGTTAACAAATGGGTGGGGGGAGAAAAATCACCTCAGATTACAACAGAAATCTACGGAGTCTAAAATATTCGGATGAGTGTGGACAGGGCCCGGTTAATTGCTAAATTTTCCTAAAAACTTAACAACCATTAAATGAGGCTTGCAGGATCCAGGTGCTTTGTTTAGTTCCAGAAAAAAAGAAAAAGCTTAATATCTCCCAGAGAAGTCAGCTTGCAACTGAGCAGGAGCAGGGCAGTGTTTGTGGGCAGACTAACCTGGGATTTTGCTTGGGTTCTGTGCCTCTAACTTGTTTGCAGCACCCACATCTCCAGATCCCCATCTGACAGTAACACCACTCAGGACTGACAGAGCACCCTTGGTCTCTCCAGATTCATAATTCTCCTTTAGCCCACAGCTCTCTCAGTGCAGTTTGTAGCCTGAAGCCTGGCATCAACCAAGAGCCTTACAGTGCTCCTCCAACATACACTTTGTCCTTCCACAGACACTGTCTGGTGAGTTGATCAGGTCAACACAATAGTGGGTACCTCTCAGTAGAGCACAATTTCTTCTTGTTAACTGCTTTCTAGATAGAAGGATTCATAGTGCTGGACAGCCAAGGGTCCTGCCAAAGCATCCAAACTCCATTTCTAAGTCCTTTTGGTTCCCACTCAGCAGAGCAGAGACCAATAGCACAAGGAGATGCTGGTCTGCATGCCTCAACTTATGCCTACAGTAGGTGTGGGGACTGAATCTACCAAGGACTTGCCCAGGAGCTCACTTCCATAAAGACACTGGAGGTGCCCCATCTTCTGGTTCTGTGATGACCCAGCAAGCGTGATACCTGTGCCATGCACTAGGCAAAGTCACACTGCAATCAAGGATCAGAACGAAAAACTTCACACTCACACAAACCCCAGTCAAGAGGAGATTCTTCTCTTCCCCCTACCCAAATAATTAGTGTGTCAATTTGCCTCTCATAAGAGCCCGTCTTCCATGTTCTTCAGCAACAGTCCCTGGACATGCTAACCCTTTTCTACACAGACTGAAAATCTCAGATTCAAAACTTTCCCTTTTCCACCATCCACTCTTGCAAAAGGAGGAACTATTCCTACAGAACATACTTGGCCCTCATTCTGTTCTTGAGACATGCTTTCAAATGAAAGGATAAAACAGAATTTGATATTACTTCTTGGACACAAAGCTAAACATCTTTTAATATGAGGGAATTCGTAAGTACTTGTAGGAAAAGGCACTTCCTAAGCCAAGATGGGTTTAGCTTTCAATAGGAACATCAGCAGCCCTTGCAAACCTTGTCTCTTGGATCTTGGTAGGAACAGACACATTGCTATTAGAACTGACAAAACACCCAGATTATTCTTTCTCCCCCATTAGCCTGAACTAATAGCCTAACTACTAGTCTAACTAGTATTGTCTTAGTTTGGAGTCAGGTTGCTGGCTTTCCCTTGACTCCAGTTTCTACAACTGGCGATTGGCGTACCATTAAGAACAAAAACGAAGCAGAGCCTTTGTGGAGGTGTGCAAATAATCAAGGCAACACTGCAGCCTGCAGGTGTCTTTTAAGATAACACCAGGACACACCTGGATACTCCTATGTTCTCCACTCCCAGAGGACAACACACTGGCAGTGACAGACTAGAGGATCTTCTGAAGTCACTTTAATTGGCTATGTATTAGGTAGACCAAAATAAATTATTCAGGCTGTGTTCATAACTAGAAGAAATCATGATTTACCTTTCCCTCCCCCTGCCCCGCCCTTCTCAACAATTGAAGGATTTGGTGAATGTTGTTTGTAGAACTCTTTACTTAACTTTGGATGTTTATGCATATGGGAAACATTAAATACCTCAAGATGATGAACAGTAAACGTGATTTTACATGGAACTAGGAGCATAAAGGAGAAATAGAGACTTAGGACTGAAAAAGAACACACAGGTGGGGACCAGAGCAGCTAACACTCATGACCTTCCTTGATTTAGAAGACACATACCTTGTTAAAGTCCCACTAAGCAGCCTGGCGAGGGCAGCTTTTTTCAAGTTTATTGTCTCCCTCCATTGCTTTAATATATGCCTCTCCATAGAGCTCAGGTGCTTTACCACCACCATTTTCAAGGTATTTCAGGTGATCCTCTTCATTTAAATTACCTCAGAACTTCAGATCCTTTGTCAGCATCTTCAAATAAGAGGCAGAAACAGTATCTTCTTCTACTGCTTTCTCCACATTCCTGCAATTAAATGTGCTCAGAGCGCTCCAAAGTTTTGATTAGTTTTATCCTGTAATATTTTTTATTAAAAACTCCTCCATGAACTGCTTTTAAAATCTTTCTAATAGTTACTCAAAACCAAATTCTCCTCTAACTCCTCCATTCCATTTTGTGACTTCAGAAGATTTATGTATCTTTACTTTTATTTCCCGGAAGTATCCAGTAGACTAGGTACTCATCTCTTCTTCTCTGGAGAAAGTCTAAAATTGTTGGCATGTACTGCAATCCTTCTCTTTTGTTTCCCTGTCTCCTGTCCACAGCAATTTATTCTGATACAGCAGTCATAGAATCCATCTGCCAGGTTTCTGCAATACCTCTTATAACTTATCTTTGGCTGTGGTCTAAGGCTTTGGCTATTTTTTTTAGTTGCCCCACCCTTAGTATTTGTGTAGAGAGATCCCAAGTACTCACTTCACTACCCTATTATTCTCAGTCCTGTTTCTCTGACGGCTTTTTATAAGGCTCCCCATTCTACCCCCAACAGGTGTCAGGATACTCATTTATCTGTGGACTCTTAAAAAAATTATTTTTGAGACTGGTTCTGTCATCTGTCTAGAAATGCTTTCTCCCTGCTTAACTAACTGGACATCATATTTTATTTCTTCTTTCTCAAAGCACGCAAAATTCATGACCAGCAGACACAGAGCAACTCTATCTAGTCCCTTTGCTCAGCCACACAATCCCCTCTGACACCTACCTGTTCCTGCCTGATTCTACAATTACAAGGTGAGGAGTTGTGATGCCCCCAAGCCCCAAACTTATTTCCCATTTGGGTAGGGTCACACCTGGCTGTGGTTCCTCTGCACTGACATAAGAAAAACAGTCAGAGAAACTGACTCACAATCCACCTTCTCGTGATGTCTCCAAGTTAAGCACTTCCTACTGTGCAGGACAAGAGCGGAAGCAACCTGAGGACCATTTCTGTGCCCTTCAGAAGCCTGCCACTGATCATCAACAACCTCTCTGACCACCGGTGACCTCTCATCTCTCAGTATTTTAGACACTGCACTCATGGCACTTTCTGCCTTTTCTTCTAGAAAAAGTCATTCACAAGCTCATGTACAAAATCACAACTTGTCTTATCCACACCCATTGCCTCAATTGCTTTTAATTAACAGCGTACCAATAAGGAATCATACAACTTTAACTTCAAAGATTAAGAAGTAACCCACATGTTACAAACGCCAAGAAACAATAAGGTTCAAGCATGCATCAGATTGCTTTCTGCTAAAGATGACAACTCCTTTTCTTCTGTCTCTTCCAGGTTTCCCAAAAGGGATTACAACAGCTCACGCTACAACTCCTCATCAAGTATCTAGTTACTCTAAAAACCACATAGCAAGTGCTACAGCAACCTCCCTGTTTGGAATCCACAGAAAACACCCAATTATAGCTATTCCCTCAACCTATGGGGCCACCCTCATTTTTATGGTTGCTTTAATCAGCAGTATATTGAAAAGAACTGTGCTGCTCAGGCTCAGAGCATTCGCGTGCACTCAGCCTGCCCTTAATTCCCTCAGAGCAGCAGGTAGGTGGTGGTCATCCTTCAGGTGGTTTCTCGTGTTTACACAAGCATGGGTTTGGGGTGGATGTTAGGTCTGCTGTCCCCAGTGTAGTTCTTAGTGCCATGGTATCTCTCCTGCAGCTGTCTGATACAGGCACAATTGAAAGTGATGTGGCGGGCATTAGTTATCGGAATGGCTTCTACTTTGCCATTTTGTCTACTTTTTCTACATGCAGATGGATCCCTTGTACTACTTGCTGCTCACTCCAGTGGTGGTTTCCAGGATGGGTGCCAGGCATGTGCAGAAAGAGGGAGAGAATATGAAGCCATGAAAAAAAGACAGAATGGTGTGAACCACGTAAGTTCAATTTATTATACGTGTTTTAATATTCCAGTAAGAGATCCTTAACTTTCTGCACCCTTGAGGTAGACATAGATGTTTTGAAAATTTGTGTGATTTTTCAGCCTCTCCAAAACTGTCTTCTTCAGGCCCAAAATTTCACCATGCACCTAAGGCCTTTCTTACATATAATGTTTGAGTGTCAATCTGTAAGCAAAGTAATGTGTGATTTCTAATGTTATCCATATGACACAAATGGGCAAGAAAACATAGTAGGAGTATTAAGTGTTCATGCTATGCTGTATTTTCAGTGAACAGGAGCCAAAGTTAAGATTGAGTTTGAATATTGTGTTTAAGAAGAGCAAAAAGCCATAGAAATGTCACTCCCTTTGACCAGAACTAGGACTTTTTAATGATTATTACTACTTTAGAAGTAAAAAATTGTTGTTGGAGGTTCTTCGTTGTTTCTCATGCTTGGTCCAAAGCTGTTGACATTAGTGGAAAGTTTCCAGTTTAGAATATGAATTGGGTTGCTCTTTCATGGGTATATTTTATTGAGAAAATAGAGAAGGCAAAATACCTGTGAAGACAGTGAAATTATCTCAGTGGAAGTACACTGGGGTAAATAAGAATAAAGTAGTTCTTAATGAAGCCCCAAAAGGGCCCTCAATAATTCAAGTGAACTCCTGCAATTGGCTTTTTTACTGATCTAGGAAGAAGAGCAGAATGTAACACTCACTCCTGCACTTCATAACAAAATCTTCTTGAACCCCAAAACAGCAGAAGAGAACAGAGACATTGCCTGTCTTTTGACAGTGTAATGCTGGCACTTTAAACAGCCATCCACATGGATGGTGTTAGCCATCTAGAGACAGGTTCTGTGCTGAAGGGCTCGCAGTCCAAACAGGTAAGGCAAAATGCAATATAATAAAAGCAATCTTCTTATCCCTGTTTTATGGGTAGGAAACAGAGCTCTGAAGAAATTAAGTGCCTTGCTGCTCAAAGCCATACAGGAAATCAGTGTCAGAGGAAACAAATTCAAACCTTACTGTCATGGTAGTTCCTTCCTCTTGATACCACTTTGACCATCAGGGCTGCTTTCAATTAAGTCTTTCATTGAGCACATCTCTTTCCAGCTATGCAATTTTTTTTATTGCATATCCCACACAGCGGACCTGTAGAATTACAAGTGTCTCCAGCCAGGTTCTTTACTGTGTTTTATGAACCTTAATGAGCCCCCCCACAGAAAGCTGAAATACCTACGCAGAGGGGGAAGGGAGCAGGGAAGCAGAAATAGCAGCATTGTATGCAGCTTTTAGTGTGCGGTCCAGGCTCACGGAGTGGTGTGTAAACAATCCAATTTGCCACGTTTAAGGACAGGCACAATTTTAGGAAATCCAAACACCCTGTTAGCCTACTGACCTCTAGATAACCTACTTCAGCAACAATGAAACTTACAGTGTGCTGGGGAGGTGGAGGGGCAACACTGGGAAGATGCTTTGCTGCCATAGGAAATGGGCCAAGGAAAACTCTGTCATCATTTTGATGTTCGTTTGATGAGTCTGTAAAAGGAGAAGAATATCAGCTTGCTAAAAGAACTGTTTCCTGACAGAGATTTGCAGTGAATTCTTCTGCCCTAGCAGCACTAGCACTGAGAAGTAGTGCTGCCTCCACTTGCCTTCATCCTCTTACCTGAGAACTCTGATTTTCCACAGACCAAGGTGAAACAGAATCCAAAGAAAAGGTAGCTCCACACTGTCCACAGATTTTCAACTTGGAGGCACAGAGGGAGTGTGCAAGTCAAGCTCTTCTGCCTTAGGTATATATAGTCTCAGTGTGGAATATGGTAATTCATACCAGGAGATACCAGAAACATAAGCGCAGACACAGAATTGAAAGTGAAGGGGAAATTAGGGTCAAAAGCAGGAATGGGGTTGTTTGCATGGCTATTTGACAGCAGCACGCATTCAGTAAGCAGCTGACTGTATAAATACCTTCAGTTCACCTTGCCTAGGTTTCTGTTTCCTGTTCACAGTTAGGTGTTGGTCACACTGTACTCTGAATCCTTTCTGTGAAAGGATGTTACACAGTGAGGTTGTGATACCATTTGCATTTTTCACCTAGGCATGCAATCTGCTCGCATTTTTTGAAGTGTTTTCTTGGCTAATTCAACTGTTCCCACCCTTTAGCTAGTCTACTGCTTAGAAATCTATGTTGAAGTGACTTGCCCAGTGACAGTGCAGCAGACAGAAGGGATGTTTCTTCATTTCCTCTAACCAGAATCACTTTTAGCCCCTGGGAATTGCTCTGGCGATTAAAAGGAGATTGCATTCATCAGTATTTTATCTAGTTCAATTTGTTTGTGTTTTTAAAGCCTGGACTTACTGTGGGAAAACCGAGGAGAAAGAAAGAGCTTTACAGCCGCATCAGCTTTGTGGTGGAATATGAAGGAACCTAGAACTGTTAGGTGGGCTCGCCACAGCAGTGGGTGAAGAGAAACATAGTCAGGCTACACGGAGTAGTTTCATTGCAAGCCTATCTCTGCCTGTCTCTATCCAATCTTTTGAAAAAATCCTTTGACTCTTTCTCCTCACAGTCCTTACTTGTGACATACTGAGGCTTTGTTACACCCAGCACTTGGATAAATAAAATCATCACAAATAGATCATGTAGGAATAGCAACAGCCGTGAGTACAGTATTGTAAGAGCAAGAGATTTTGTTCTTTATCACCTTGTTACGTTGGTCCTGCAAGCCTAGCCATAAAAAACACCTTGTAACAATACCTAATATCCAATATGTCTGCAGCAAAACACATTTTTCATGTATCAAATCTGTGTACGGCACAGAAAGAATGACTTGGAACGGGAAGAAAGACGGAACATTGAGCTTTAGGAAAACTCAAAGGAACATTTTATTGTTACATTTATAATAGAAGTTGGGGGGTTTAGTTTTGCCTCAAGGTGTAACTTGCTCATAAAAGTTCTGGAAAACCTGCTGTGTATAAGAACCCTGGCCTATGATGTCAGAATTCATTATGCACACAGGGGCTATTTACAGCCTTGTAAAGTTGTAGACAAGGAAATTGTTGCTGAAATATTGTTTCGAAAGTTTAAAGGTAATCATTCTACTGATGTATACACCTCAGCTATTGAACAGATCTTTTAAACTGTTCCTGTAAACTGAAAAAATCATATGGCTTGAGTTGTAAACATCCACTCATGTCTGTTCATATGTGTTAGGTATAGAATTATATATATGTACAGGGGTAACTGTGAGATATTTATGCACAAGTTATCAGCTAACTTATAAATTAAGCATATGCATGAGGTGTTCAGAAACAAGACAAAGCAATTTTCACTGTCTTCTTCTCACTCCCCATTCACACACTTAAAAAAAAAAAAGAAAAGAAGAGGAAGCAAATCAAGAAAAGAGAGGGACAGCAAAGAATTAAATCCAGAAACGAGCAAAAGTATTTTCAGCTTTCTAAATCTAAAGGTATTTTATCAAAGAGGCTGAAGCATTAATTGAAACATGTATTTCTTAACAGAAAAACTGGGGATGCATGAAGCCCCATCTAGGATCACGCAGAATTTGATGCAAACGTGTTGGTTAGTTTAATGAGTTGGGAGAGTCTGCAGGAACCACTTGAGAAAGCAGTGGGTCTGGGTCTGTTACAACCAGGACTGGCACTGCTGTGTTTAAAACTGAGGGAGAAAAACCGTTGACTGTAGAGTATGCTCTGTTTCATTTGATTGCTGCATGCTGTTTTATTCTTTGGCTCTAAGCATTTTAATTGCTGCTATAGTGATTTCTCCATCACCCTGAACAGGCTTTGTGACCAGATGTTACTTGTCAATTGTCCCACAGTAGCTGGCAATAATATAATTACAGAAATATAGAAAAATATGCTCAGCACTAGAGATTAACAGCCAATCCAAGCATTTTCCTACTGAATAATCTTTTTTCAAATATTCCTTCTCACAGCAGTCCAAATTATTTTCTAACTCTGAATGAGGTAACTTCCCAAGCATTCCAATTATATTTATTTTTTCTAATGCACTTGTCAGCTACTTCAAACTCCACCCCAACTCCTGACAGCAAGGCCAATCGGACACCCTCTCATGGTGGTTTCATGGGGAACCAGCTCACAGCCTCAGAAATGGACTGCACCCAATGGCAGGAGCCCAAAAATAACCCCACCACTTCCACTTTTTTCAATGCGCCTGCATTGTTCCGATCTCACTGAGATATTACTACTGATTAATTCTGCTGTATAAATAACATGCAAAATGGAGGAAAGCTTTAAGCTTTCTTTTTTTTTTTTTTTTCTCCTGCTTTTGCTCATGTTCACGGTAAAATTTCCACTGGCTTCAATAAGCTCTGTACACCGGACTAGCACTAACACAGTTTCATTAACTTATCTGAATTACTCCTCGTCTATTGCAGCAGAAGTGAGTGGGAAATCAAGGCAAACAGGATAAGAAACAATCCTATTATCCTGTCCATCAAGATTGCTCCGGTTTTAGAATAGAGGTTTATGATTGGCTTTTTTGGTCACATAAGCTTTTACACTTTTCCTTGCTCTCCACAGCAATTTTGGCAAGTTCACTCTTGTCTCAGTCTTCAACTCTCCTCCCTCCTGGTTCTGCTGGGCTTCTTTCTTCACCAGATCCACCTAGGGGCAGCAGACAATTTGTCAGCAATTCAAGGTACTTAGTGATCCACTCAGATGGCAAAAGAAAACAAATATCAAGATGAAAAAAGTACTTCAGATCTGAGAATTGTGTGCCTCTGTGCCATGAAAACATGCAAGTCCCAAAAGGCAACAGTATGCATGGAGAACGTGATCAAGGCACAAACCAGGCAAATTTCTATCATGTCCCTCCAACCCTGTAAAGCAAAGTCATCACCCATTCTCTTACATGGAAAATACTTAGCTGCCACATCTTACTCACCTATAGCAGAGATCACCAATGCATGCAGTCTGCCAAGACAAATGCAGTCATATCAGGCCCACCTCATGCATAAATACCATTTTTAAATGGGATTGCTAAGATTTCACCTCAGTGTTGGTCACCCTGGCATTACTCAGTAGTTCTGCTGGAACTGGAGTGAGCCACAGCTGTGGGAAACATCAGGAAAAGAAAGATAATTGTACATGGCACTTGTTCCTATAACACATAGCCTGTCAGGACTGCACTTGCTGGTGAGTTTATACAAATGTTCTAGGTATACACTATATGTATGCCTTTATAAAGATACAAAGGTAAAGGTTGTGTGTGCATGCAAACATATGTGTTTATACCAGCATATATAAAATCTTTTATGGTTTTCCATTTAGGAGTTAAGTAATTGATAACAATCCTGTTGCTCATAACTTTCAGCTGGGAATGTGCCACTTTGCAGGGCTAGGTCCAGTCTCTGAGAAGAAATAACTTTGGGATAAAATTAGAGAGGGGTTGAAAAGACAGCCATTGAGACATGATCCGGATGTGCACAAATATCACTGCTAGTTATTTTTACACCCAGATGTTCTGGTGGGATAAATGTGCCAGAGTGCTACAAGTGCTCAAGTTTTTAAAGAAAATGACATGTCTTCACCCTCAGCACCAGATCCATATTTCTATGTGAAGCTCTGAGACTTGAACCTGCTACTTCCTGTGAGCCAATTTCCCCTTGGATCCACACTGCAGATTTCAAGGGCTGGAATGAGTCATGCTTTGGAGAATAAATTAGTTACTGGCAGGACAACTTTGGCAACAGATTCATCTCACAATCAGTTGTTTCACTAGCATTCTTCTATCCAGGAGAAAAGGCCTTGTCCTCTTGGGTCTGGTGTTTCTTGGAGTGAGTTTGTAATAAGATTCAATCTGGAGAGCAAAAGGTATGATGTTTTCTGTTAAACAGACATGCTCCTGCTCCATTAAGGCTCATGGGATTTTTTTTTCCCTTTTCTTTCTGTCTCTTTCATGAGAACAGAAAGAGTAGAAGAGTTAGCAGTAGAAGAGGGGGGGAAGCCTAATTAAAACTAAGCAGGATTTGAATAGCTGAATTTGAATAAGCACAGGACTTTCTATCCTCTGTACCACATGAAGCAGCAGAGCTGCCTTCGCTGGGGGAAATCTCTTCCTCTCGTCCTCTTCATGGCTGTTGTTTCACTTATTTCTTGGCTCTCTCTTAGATGTCTTCAGAGCCTCCAAGCCAGTATGTCTGATCTGTTGAAATAATCAGATGCATGGTTAGCCATAAGACACTTTAGCTAATGTCTTCCCAGAATGCAGCAAACTAAGCCTCAATCCCATGAAGATGCACACTGTTGTTCAAAGGCAGAGCCTCTGGAAAAGTGGGGAGAGGACAGAGATCAGATTTCACATGCAGACTGAATCAGAGACTCCTCGCAATTTGCCCCACTGTGTATTTGTTGTGCTACAAGAGCATCTGTCAATTCCTGCTGCACTCTGTAGCTACATTGCCCTGTGGCTGGACATACAACTAGGAGAGGACTCCTCTACACAGTGAGTATAGAATGCATTTCCTTGGCCACAGCTTGGGAAGCACTGTGATGAGATCCAGAAAGCTGTAAACTTCTAGAGCATTAATTTGCCCTCCTAGCATCTTTCGTGAATAATACTGGATTTCTGGGATGACAGCTGGAGATGGAGTCAGGTTCTGACCATGAGAGCTATCCCTCCATCCGGAGGTTGGCTGGCCAGACCTTCTTCCCACACTTCTGCCACATCCTTGTGTCACTCAGCCTGATGTGTTCCCCAAGTCAGCATGCCTATGGGTGCCCACCTTGCTGCCCTTATCTGACTCCCCAGCATCTCCCTTCTGATGCAGACTCTGCTTGGCTTCTGGGGTGGTCTGTCTTTATCATCCGCAGGCTCCCTCAAGCAGGGTGGGAAGATGAAAGTATTTTCTTTTCATTTCTTTTCTCTTCATGAAGAAGAATGAAGACAAGGGACAGGAAATAAAGAAAGGGTAAAGAAAATTTTTCCCTCAAATCCATTTTATCCTATTTTTATTTGTCTTTTTGTTTTTCTCAAGACTGAAGACAAGGAAGAGAAGGGAATTTAACTATATTTAGTGCTGGAAGAGGTCCATTGCTTTGCATGTCACATGCAGCTTTAAAGGCTCTCTGGGTTTGCAGAAGAGGAGTAGTAAAACGCGTTCGTGACTGCATTGACTTGGACATTTTTCTACCTCTTCTCTGGTACCATTCAAATGGCTTTTCACACCCAAGCAGCCACTAGCATTTTTTCCTTCCAGCCAGAGTCAGTGCCAGGCTGCCTCTGAGAAACCTTGGGGAAGAAGCAGCCTGTGCCCAGGCCATGCACTGCCAGGGGTGCCTGGCATCCAGGTTCCCCCTTTGGCGATGGCAGAGGGAGCCCCAGGCTCCCTGCTCACCACCCAGACCCAGAGCAAGAGGTTTATTTAGGTCCACATAACCAGCACCATTCCTCCCAACAAATCTCACCCTTCCTCTCCCTTAGGTCCAAACAATAAAAACTTCTCTCGAGGTTTTAATAAAGACGAACATATAACGTATGTGTGATGTCGGCCTCGTGTTTAAAAGGCATAGCAGGTCTTTATAAGCAGAGGATATTACTCTGCCCTGGGACAAATCCGAGGCGAGAGTTTTCGCTTCTGGAGTGATGTGGGATGTTTAAACCCAGCCTGGCGGCGAGAAGGACCGGGACCCGGGTGGGGGCCGCCCCTCTCCGCCTGTCAGCTTGGGAATTTATTTTCGTGGCAAGAAGCAGGCATGGCTGGCGTTATCGGTAGAGATGACATGAGAGCCAAACAAGGGGGTCTTTGAAATCGAAGGGGTCCCTCCTCTTCCTCTCTAGGCATTGGCATAATTCATCTGAATAGGGGGCGGAAAATACCGATTTAGACGTATCTTTAAAACGGTGCTGCTCAGGAGCTGTTGTGGGAAGGCGCTCAGCGGGGGCGAGGCTGGGAGCAGTGGGCTGGGGGTGGCGGGGGTCCCCGGGCGCCCTGTCCCGGCAGGTGAGGGACTCCCGAGCCCCCATTCCCAGGATCCCAGCGCCACCCAGCGGAGAGGCCGGGCCGCCGCCACGGGGCCGAGGGTCCCCTCCCGGGGCAGATCGGGCACCCCGGTGGTCCCCCGGTCCCTCCCTCCTAGCCGGGACACACAGCAGGGATGAGGTGGACAGCTTGCAAGGACATAGTTTTAAAACCTCACTTTGTATTTTCCTCTTTTTTCTCCTCTAGTGCGGTGGAGGAGCTGAATCTGCCAAGCTGCAAAGTCCTAATGAATTTGGGAAAGCAAGCAATAATGGTGTAAATGGTGTGGCAGTGAAAGTTAAAAAAAAAAATTAAAAAAGGAAAAATAAATCTTGAGGAGGGATTTTTTTGGCCGGGACTCCATGATTCCGAAAGGTCAGTGGTATCATTTTGACGTTGATTATGTAGCTGTTCTGGTCTCAAGTCTGCTCCCCTCCCCTCGCAGCGTGGTGTGCGAGGATTGTATTTGAAAGGGAGGAAGCAGATACCGAAAGTGATGGCTGATGAATTGTCTAAACCCTTCAGGGACATTTCGTGCGGGGGCTCGGAGGCAGCTCATCAATAAAAGCCTCCCGGATGGAGGAGGGAAAGCGAGAAAGGGTGATGGGAGTGGGGGGGACATGGAGCCCGGAGGCACAATTGGTCCCCCCTTCCCCTTTGATCTGGTGGGGGATCGTAGCAGACAGGGGATTTTTGGAGGTATCAGTGTAAAAAGGTGTATATGGAGGGGGGAGAGGTGGGGAGATGCAGCCTGTAAACCACCCCTACCCCCTCCCCCAATTTTAAAAAATTTAAAAATTTTAAATCGGTTTTACGGTTTCCTGCTCCCGCACCTCGAACCGGCCCTAGTGAGGGTCGCCGAGGCGGGAGGTAGCGGGACCGCGGCCACAGCAGCCGTGCCCGACCCTGGCAGGCTCGCTCCTGAGGTGCGATCTTGGATTATTACTTTTTTCCAAACTATGTTCGTAAATCATGTAATAATCCGGCACTCAGTAACTCTGCCCTACCTTTGAGTGGGTCGTTATGTTTTATGGGCTTTACTTAAAAATTAATGCAAACCTCTCACGAAAGGAGAGGGGGCTACGGAGGGGGAGGCGGCGAGGAGGAAAGGAGAGAGCGGGGAAACCTGCTCCTGATTAGTGCCTTCCCTGGCAGCGGGGCCGGGGCTGCGGGCGAGCCGCGCTCCGCGGCTCGGGTGAGGGGGGCGCAGGGTCGCCCGGAGGAGCCGCGTTGGTGGCTGCGCACATCGCTCAGAGCCCTTCTTCCTCCGAAATTAAAACACCCTCACACACCCTCCGATGCTGCCGATACGCCTGCCGTCCCAGCCAGCCCCCGCGAGGGCTCCCCCCGCGCTGCCCACCCGACGAGCCCCGCTGTCTGGCGCCGGGGGCGTCCCGCGGAGCTTTTCACGCGGGTTTCTGCGGGAAGAGGATGCCGGCCCGCCGGGGGCGGCGGCGGCCGGAGGGCTCGGCGTGAGGGGGGAGTTCCTGGGGGGGCGGCGGGGAGCAGGGAGAAAAGCGTAGCCCTTCGCCATGGCCGGGGGCACCGCTGGCTGCCTCGTCCCACTGAAACTATTTGTCTGCTGCAAATGGTATGGAAAGTAATTAAGGTCGGCGCATGTATGAAAATTATTGACAATGTGTAAAGTTAGAAATCTCATTTGATCGGAATGTAAACTTGGGCGGGGGAGAAGCCAGTCAAAAAGGTGCCGTGTGTTCAGATCTCGGGCCAAAGCGTATTTGCCCTTATTCGCGGCTGTCAACGGGGTATGCAGAGCAGGATCGGAAGACGGGGGGGCTTTTCCTACAGCCTTGCAGAGACACGATGAATCCCTCCAAAGGCTGCCGCTAACATTTTTTGCACTGGCACTGCTGGCACTTGTGCGACCTTTACCACTGAGAACCGGTCAGGATATGAAGGGGTGGAGGGTATCGGATCCCACACCCGTGTCTTTTGCAGCCTTCCCTCAGAGGTCTGCCCGAGCCCCCAGCCTGCCTCCTCCCGGGAGCGCGGCAGAGCCTCCACCTGCCCGGAGCCGCCTGCTCTGCTGCCGCCGCCCGGCTGCCCGCACTGCGCCGGGACCTCGCCTCTCCTCTGATCTCGA
Source organism: Falcunculus frontatus (assembly GCA_013398115.1). Classification (NCBI taxonomy): domain Eukaryota; kingdom Metazoa; phylum Chordata; class Aves; order Passeriformes; genus Falcunculus; species Falcunculus frontatus. The sequence continues at coordinate 99,205 of VZRV01002447.1, read as the reverse complement.
AACGCCCCGCTTCTTATTTTACCCCGCGCCTGTCACGTTTTATTTACACCGACAGAGGATGCCCGGAGACAAAAGAGTATTTTTTTTTCTACGTCAAAGATGTTTTATATTTTTGGAAGGGTTGTGTTTCCTTTTAGAGAGGTGACCTGTATCCTGACCGCTGTAGGGGGTTTATTTTGATGCTCCGGGAAGTTCAGTTGGAGCTGTGCAGAGATGGGAGGGGATAAAATCTTTAACATTGTCGTCTGGTATAGGAAACGCAAAGTCTACGCACAAAAACACTCGGTGGAAGTACTCCGGGGCTGACACAAAACCAGCGCTGTTACTACACGAGGAGCGTGTCTCTGTGCAGGTTTATTCGCCGCGATGTCCGCGCAGCTCCGGCCGGCTGTTGAAAAACCCATGTTATTTGTAGGGCGGCCAGGTCCCCTCCATCAGTCGGAGCCCCTGCTTTACCCCGCATCTGGGGACCCCGTGTTCTCCCGTGTTTCGCCATCCCGGCACCGCGGAGAAAGCACAGAAGGGCTGGCGGGACAAGCTGCCCGCTGGGGCCCGGCAGACCACCGGCTGTACCCCTGGCACAGCCCCGCAGCGTGGTGGAATTCGACTTGGCTGAACCCTGCGTTTAGGGAGCTCAGACGGAGCGTGGGCACCTTAGGCTCCCAGGATATCTGTCTGCCACGGCTCCCGAGCAGTGATGAGGCTGGGGTGGGATGCAGGGGATGCAGGCAGTCTCGGAGGCGGAGGGTTGGGAGAGCTGGGGGGTTAACGACGCAAAAAAACCTTAGGCGTAGGTGTCTTCCGGAAAGTCTAAACGCTGAGAAACTCTTTTTCAGCCCGCTGAAGAGACCAAATGCCTGTGAAAGCAGGACCTGTCCGGAGGGGGAGGATGGGGTGGGCGGCGGGGGGCGGATATTTCTCGTCCCCGGTGTTCAATGTTCGCACTTCCCCTCCGCGGGGTCCTCCGGCCCTTGAGGCCCGCGGAGTCCCGGCTCCCTGCGGGACGCCCCCGGGAGCCAGAGTCCTGCGGGTACAGCGTGGGAGAGTTGAGTGGAGTCTCTTATCCCACCTGCGGAGGCCGATTTTCCCCTCGAACACGGTTCCCTAAAGGCAAATAGATTCTGCTCTTCGGCTGGCTTCTCGCCTGAACTTTGTTTCACGCCTGGTCTTTCTCTCCGTCCTCGGGCACTGAACAAAAACACTGCCCCGGCCCTGAGAGTTGTGTAGCAGGGAGGAAAGAGAAAGGTGCGGCCCTGTGATTTTACGATCACCACATTCATATAGGTGTCCTGTGCCAGGCTTAGCTTTCTCCCACATTCAGACACCGCCTAAAAGTTTCTTAAGGCATCTTCACAGAAAGCCAACCAAACCCATGTGGCGATACCCCAGGTGATCCGCTGTAAAATGCTACGAGAAGCGCCCGTTCTGTGCAAGGAGCGTGTCTGGAGCTTTTGGAGTAGGGCTGGTGTTTTGGGTTTTTCCACATGGGAAAATGCAGTGCATTTGCACTGAATGTCCTTATCTGCCCTTGAGATGGGAGGTGTCTCAACACCTCGGATTGTCGTGATCGTCTCCCCTTTTTCTCTGCTTCGGGAAAGGAGGGAGAGACTCTTCAACAGGAGCTGGGGAGAAGGGTCCTGATGGCAGCCTTCAGGGAGACGTCTATAAAAAGAGTCACGCCTGCTGCCCATTGCGTATGCAAAGAAAAAAAAAAAAAGGAAGGGGGGGCGTTAAAAAAAAAGCGGAAAAACCTCTCTAAACAAACATCGAGATCGCACGGCTACTGCCAGAGGTCCCGAGATGTCAAGAGGTCCCGGGAGCAGCACAAAGGACGGGACAAGACCGCTGAGAGTCCCTTCCCATCCCGGCCTTTCTGCTCCCTCCGCCGCGGTGGGATTGCCCCCCTCCACACCCTCCAGGTGGTAGCACCGGGCCGCCGGGGCCAGGAATTGGGCGTTCCACTGCGGCCGCAAGGCTCCTTCCAGCTCGTTAAAATGCCCGCATGCCCCTCATGCGGAAAGGGGTCTCTGTCAGTCACTGTAGATCGAGATCTAAATCCAGGCACCCTGAAACTGACAGTTGGAAGAAAATCCTCCAGGGCTTAAGGAAACGCACTTTTACAATACTGGAGGGATTTGTTTAAGTTTCAGTCTCGGCTTTAATTGAAAAAACGCTTCTCATCTGCAGAACCTCAGAGGAGAGGAAAGAGCCTGAAGCACGCAGTTAAAGAACGGAGGAAAAGAACAGAAAAAGAACAAAAAAGAGGGGGGGTAAAGGGACTCCAAGATAACCGTAAACATTTATCTTTCATATTTGTCTCCCATTTTCTTAACTGGTTTAGTCTAACTTATTTCATTTAGCTCACGAAGCAGAGGGGACTGTGTTATGAACATGAAACTGAAACCGCAATAATGAAGAGATTTCCTAGAATAAAAACTATGATTATACAACAACATCTGAGTAACCAAATCTGCCAAAAAGTTTAATTTCCGTATACTTTGGTAAAACAAACCAGTTGTGCTCCGAAACTAGGATCAACTCAGAAATGGATACACCAACCAAAATAAACATCTCCACAAAACAGCAAATGCACTTCTGTTTAATCATAGGCAATTTAAATCATCTTTTAAAGTATCAGGATCACGTCTTGGAGACTTTTTAATACTGTGTTTCAAACAAGCATCTGCTGCGAAGAAGAGGACGTTGCTAACAGGTAGAAGACTGAACGTGTTAGCTCCGATTCTCGTATCAGAACTGTGTCTAGTCAGGATTGAAGCAGCACGCGGCTCTGCCACAGGGCTGCCTTTCTCGGCTTTGCTTCATTGTCTGTCCTGTCTCGCACCGCCGAGGAAACAGTGACACCCTGGTACATCGTGACATCTTGTGTTGGGAGTAAACGATTTTTCCCGCTCGACTAAAAGTAATGATCAAAACGAACTGTCTGAATCGAGGGCAGGTTAGAGTGATTTACAGGCAACGATCCTCCCCCTTGCCTTTAATTCCTTTGGTCTCCTGAAGATTGCAGAGATTACTTGGACGCGTCATCCGAAGATGACATTTAGACAGATATCCCGTCGAGGAAGGTGAAAAAGCACCCTCGCTCTCCGATCTAGAGCAATGAAAGGTATTTATAGATAAAACCAAGGATATTAAAAAAAAAAAAAAAAAAGGCAGAATAGGTCCTTACAACGAGATCAGGAATCGCACATCGGCCTTCCTGCCTTTCCAGGGAACAACAGAAAAAAAAAAGATAAGACGATAGATAGATAGATAGATAGATAGATAGATAGATAGATAGATAGATAGATAGATAGACAGATTTCGATTTTCTTTTTTGTTTTGGTTTGTTTTTTGTTTTTTTTTTTTAATTATGGGAACAATTTATATCGATGCCTCGGGAAAGGTAAACACGATCTATGGACCGAGCGATTATTTTTTCTATTAAAAATGTGTCGTAAACATTGCCGGGCTTGGTAGTGTTTTTCTTAGCTTATCCTCAGATACAATCAAGCCATTTTCGGACACATTCCCATGTATGTAGCAGTGGTGATCTGGAGGAAGCTGTCGACGCCTGTTCAGTTAATTTAGGTTTTCTTTGTCTAATTACTGTGGAGCTTAGGGAAAAGGAGCCGGGCTCAGGGCAGTAAACTGACACTTGGGCTCTGTGTGTGGTATCCAGGCAGAGTTTGATGGAAAAAGCCTGCTTCCACTCAACTGCAGGTCACTGTCTGGGACCAGCCCCACCCCCTCCCTGCCCGTACCCACCAGCGAGCTCTCAGCACGGAGCTGCACTGGAGACAGACGGACACACAGACACACACAGAGCACTGCAGGCACACTGACACGGCGTCCCGCTCTGCCCGCGTTCTTCACACTCCCGTTCCTTTGCTCCAGCATCCCTGTCTGCTCTGTCTCTTGTCCTGCCACCGTCCTCCTTGCGTCTCCAGTTTGATTCTGGAGCCTCCTCCATCATTCGTGAGCAGGCCTGCGCCTCCGCCGGCCTGCCCCCTCCGGCGCCCCGTTTTCTCCAGCAAATGGCGTTTGCCAGTATGCGTGACCCACCCGCTGCACCGGGGGAACGTTCCCAGGGCGTGCAGGGAGGGCGCATCTCTGGTCCTCGGACTCTACCCCTGCTACTGTATAAAATGAATGACATTTTATAGGGCCATGGGAGGTGGCAAGGGGTAGCCAAAAGCCTTAAAAAACAGATGTCTTGAAGGCTTGAGGAGCTGTAAACACTGCTGCCTCGGGCTCCGCAGGGTGGGCGACCCCCTGACACGCATCTGCTCCCGCACCCGACCGCATCAGCGCTCGTGTGTCCCGGGGCGCACCGGCGGAACTCAGGCCTGGCAGCCGCTCGCGTCGCCCCAGGGCCGTGTCGGGAGCAGAGGGCAAAGCGGTGCCTGTGGGGCCGAGGGAACCCCGGGAAGGCGGTAAGCGGGACCAGTGCGAGGCCGGCAGCGGGAGCGAACCGGGGCTGGTGCCGCAGCAGCAGCGGCGGCAGCAGAAGCAGCAGAAGCAGCAGCGCCTCTTGCCCAGATGACGGGTGGACAGAGGCCAGCTGGAAAAGGGGTGGTCTCTTCCTCCCCCCTCTCGCTCCCCCTCTCCCTCCCTCTATCTCCGCTGATTTCTCGGCCGGATTTAGGGGGGTCTGAGGGAAAAGGGAAAAAAAAATAATAGCAAGATTGAAGGAACTGATAGGCGATGGCTTTGTGACTTTTAAGCAAAAAAAAAAAAAAAAGTATATATGAAAGAGTAACAGCGCGGAAGACATTGGAGGGCGGGGGGCAGGCTCTTGCGCTTCCTCTCCTTGCCGGATTAGGCAGCGGGACGGTCCCCAGGTGGGGGGCAGAGGAGGAAGCGGAGCGGCGCTGAGCGGAGCCTCCGCGGGCGGCGCGGAGCAGGGAAGGAGGGGGCCGGCCCGGGGCCGGGGCCGGTCCATCCCGCCCAGTGCCTGGCTCCGGCGGAAAGCAGAGGAGCCATTGCGCAAGGGACCGTGGGGAGGGATGCGCAGGGCTCTGCCGCCGCCCCACCGCCGCCCACCGCGCTGAGGAGGTGCCCGGANTTCCTCCGCCCTGGAGACCTCCACCTCCTCTTCCTCCACCTCCACCTCCTCCTCCTCCTCCTCGGCGGCGGCGGCGTCCTCCAAGAGCAAGAAGGCCAGCTCGGGGCTGCGGCGGCCAGAGAAGCCCCCCTACTCCTACATCGCCCTCATCGTCATGGCCATCCAGAGCTCGCCCTCCAAGCGCCTAACCCTCAGCGAGATCTACCAGTTCCTGCAGGCCCGCTTTCCCTTCTTTCGCGGCTCCTATCAGGGCTGGAAGAATTCCGTGCGCCACAACCTCTCCCTCAACGAGTGCTTCATCAAGCTGCCCAAGGGCCTGGGCCGCCCGGGCAAGGGCCACTACTGGACCATCGACCCGGCCAGCGAGTTCATGTTCGAGGAGGGCTCCTTCCGACGGCGGCCCCGCGGCTTCAGGAGGAAATGCCAGGCGCTGAAGCCCATGTACCGCATGATGAACGGGCTGGGCTTCGGCGCCTCCATCCTCCCGCAGGGCTTCGACTTCCAGGCGCCCCCCGCCTCCCTCGCCTGCCACTCCAATGGCTACAACCTCGACATGATGCCCAACGCCATGGCCAGCGGCTACGAGGGACTCAGCGGCGGCCACCACGTCCCACACATGTCTCCCAACCCCGGCTCGACCTACATGGCCAGCTGCCCCGTGACTGCCAACGGGGACTACGGCCCCGACAGCAGCAGCAGCCCCGTGCCCTCCTCGCCGGCCATGGCGAGCGCCATCGAGTGCCACTCGCCCTACACGAGCCCTTCGGCTCACTGGACAGCCTCGGGGGCCTCGCCCTACATAAAGCAGCAGGGCCTCCCCGCCGCCAACGCCGCCTCCTCCGGCATCCACTCCAGCGTGCCCTCCTACTCCCTGGAGCAGGGATACCTGCACCAGAGCCCCCGCGACGACCTCTCAGGTAGGGGCGCGGAGGGGCGGCGGGGGCGGCGGGGAGCGCGGCGCCGGAGGGGGTTTTCGCCGGTGACAAAGGTTTCTCGCGGGGAAGCCCGGACCACCACGGTGTCGGAAAAAAGAGGTGCATTGTCTGCGAGAGGGAAAAAAACACGCGTGGGTTGGAGCTGTTCTGTTTCGGGACAGGGGGGCTGTTTGAGGGGGCGGCTGTGGGCACGGCTGCGAGCATCCCTCCTGCTTGCCCAGTGCCAAGAAGGAGTACTGCGAGGAAAGCCCGGCTTCGTCCCGGCTCCGTGCCGGCTCGCGCGTCCCTCTCCCGGTGCCAGCGACATGTGCACGGCGGCGGCAGCGGGGTTTGGCCCCTCCGCCCCGTGCTGCGGCTTCACTTCGCGGGGAGCGCCGCCGGGCATCGCCGCCGCCTCGGTAAACCGCGCTCCGCGGAGACGCGCCGCGGGAGTAATCAAATAAAGGCATCAAATATTGCCCTCTAAACCCTACGGGGGGAAAAAAGGGAATTAAAAAAAAAAACAAAAAACAAAAAAACAAAAACCAAACCAAAAACCAGCCTCTAACACCAAACCCACCCGCTTATCTTGAAAATGCTAGAGAGATTAAAGCGGATCGGGTGTATTTCTGCAACCGGAGGAAAAGAGTTTTCTGGTCGCTGTCTCCCACCCCCTCACCCCCTCCCCGGCCGGTGATTACAGACAAAGTCTGCTCAGAAAAATCCGAGCACAAAAATGGGTAAAAGATGTTGGGCTCTTACGGGGAATTTTTCCAAATAGCCCTTTTAAACGTGGGTCCCAGAGGTTAAGCAAACAAAGACAGTCTGGGCTGGACCACACCGAAGAGGATTTTAGCCTGACTTAACCCCTATGAGAGCGGGGTCTTGTTCAATTTTATGGGAATTTCAACAAGTAACAAATACAAGCGACCCTCAGCTCTGGGTCCCCTCCCGCCCCCTCCTTAGGAGCCTGTCAATCACTCTCCTGTCCTTCTGCTAGCGCCGCAGCCTGCCCTGGCCTCCCCACAGCCCGCTGTCGCCGTGGGGAGGGCAAGCCGCCGTGCAAGTCGTTTTGCCATCACCAGAGAAGGGACGTGGGCCGTCAGGGGAAAGCGAGAGGTTGCAAACTTTGCTCCCTTAAAAACAAAAGACCCAAACCGTGAATAACCCTGATGTGCCTTCTGGGGAGAGGCGGCTGCAGAGAGGGTCGCCGTCTTACCGGCGTTTCGGCGCAGAGGAGAGAGGGGACGAGATGCGTCCCCAGGTGGGCTCCTCTGTGCCCACAGGGCTTTGCTGCTGAGGTTTAAACCAACTTTTCGGAGACATAGCGTGTCCTTCCACGTGCTTTTTAGGGCCCGGGCTAGAGGCCGGCGGGTTCACAAGGGCATCCCCCGCTGAACCATGTACCTTCTCCGTAAGGAATTTCTGCTTTGGTTTGTTGGTTTTGCTTGGAATTTTTTTTCTTTTTCTTTCTTTGGATATTTTTCCTCTGGTTACTTGACTATTTGCGGCCACACAGTCCGCCACGCAGGGCCCATGGGGCCACGCGTGCTGCAGGAGTGGGACTGGCCTGGGAAGCGTGGCTGGGAGGCAGCTGCCCCCTCCTCCTGCCAGACACCTGAGGTAAGAAAGCTGATTTCTGGAAGAGAAATTTTTCATCCAGAAGGAGCCCAAGAATGCCTCTTCAAAACAAAAAGCAGGGGGAGAGAGAGCAAGGGTTCTGGTCCTCCCGGAGTTCCACTGCGGTTTCCGAGGCCAGGGCGGTTTAAATCCGAATTGTTTCTGTTCAAGGACGGGTACAGACGCATACGGGCCTCTGGACGCTGTCTTAATGCCGACCACGAGCGTCCGTTTCCAGCAGCTCAGATTTAAAGCCATCACTTTGCAAAACGGTGTTTCTCTGCTTGTTTTCTACAGCTTCAGTATCTGGGCCCAGGACTTTAGTGCAAGCCATACCCAGTCCTTGATTAACTGAAAAAAAAAATCAAATCGAACCCTTTATTTTTTTTTTTTGAGTGGATTAAAAAATCCTTATTTGTGGGTGATATGTAAAATCTCTGTGGCACAAATATTTCGGAAGAGTGAAAGGAGATGGGGAAAAAGGATTCGAGCTCTTTTACTTGTACTTATAACCAGCAATTATCTTTCTCCTCCTCTCCCCGCAAAAGCAGTAGCAAGTGAAATTCGCCTTTCCCTTTCTCTTAGTTACACGAAAAGCAAATTCGGTGGCAATCGCAGCTGATCGCTCAATAATGCTCTACCCACGACAGCGTCAGGCAGGACTTAAAACCGTGAATTTATATCAGACCCAAGAATAAGAGAGGTAAAAATTGGAAACAGGAGGCTTGCTTCTGCTAAAAGGATTTTGAAGCTGGGGGGCGGGGGGGAGCCGGATTTTTTTCGCAGACTATTAAATCCTGCTAAATGATTGAATCAGGATTGTAATAAAGTGCCCCAGTTTATGGTGAGCATACCAGCAGGGTTATTAGAAAGCCGAGGAAATCCAGCGAAATAATCACTTTTATAAAGTGAGCTCTGCGGGGTGAAGGAGGGGACAGTGCCGGAGGAGAACGAGCTGTGCGCGCCGCCGGCCGACGCCGCCAAAAGGTTCGGCTCCGCCATCCTGAGAAAAACCGGGGACGTTTCCCTCCTGTTTTTTTTTCTTTTTCTTTCCCTTTTTTCTCCCCTACCCCCTCACTCTCCTTCTCTTTCTTTTGCTGTTTTTTTTTCTCCTCGGTTTTGGGTTTTTTTTTTTTCCCTTGACCTGCGGTCATATTTGACAGGATCCCACTAGCCGAGTTTGACATCCACACGCCAAACCAAAACCCTCTCTGGCTCTCTACCCTGCGGGCCTAGCTCGGGCAATGCTCCTCTTCCCGCCGGATCCAGCAGGAACCCTGCCAGGCCAAAGATCCCAGCACGGTCCTACGGCACGGTGTTGGGGGTGGGGTGACGTCTCCCATGCGGCCCCCGAAAGGCTGCCTTAGGCTGTGGGAAATTACAACGGGAATTTGCAAGGTCATTTACATGTCGGTGCCACGGACGTACTTGGCTTGTTGTTGTTGACGAACGGTAGGGTGTATCTAATGTTTATGAAAGCGCACACGCGAAAAGGCGTGAACGCTCTTACACACACACACATAAATAAATACATACTGTATCAACACACAAATGGATCGTGATTGGAATTCAACCTGCAGCCGCTCAAGCCAGAAGCAAAATCCTCCCAGGAACGGGGTAGGGAGCGGGAAGAGAGAGAAAAGATGGGAATCAGGTTCAAATGGCTGTGGTGCACGCAGGAAAACACGCAAGTGGCATCTTCTCCTCTTTCTCTCTCTCTCTCGCACACACGCACGAAACACATACCCCCTTATCTATCCCCACACAGAGGCTGAACTACCCCTCCACGTTCATGAGTACCCAGGCAGAGGGTAGACAGACAGCAGTGCGTGTGTGCCCACGTAGGAGGGATGCTCAGAGATGTCCGTGTCCCCGGGATGCGGCCGGGCACGCGTCCGTGGGCATCCACCCCCGCATGCCTTCCTCTCCTCAGCCTGCTTGCCACACCGCTCTGTAGCCTAGAACTTCCCCGCAGAGCAGGCTCGGGTTCTCTTACGAACACGGGTGCAGCTCCGAGCCTATCCGCGGGCGATGAGGGACTCCGGGGAATGCACTTCCCCGCCTCGCTAGGGGCAATGGGACTCCCGGTCTGTCTGCCCTGCAGCGGATCAGGCTCTGCCCCCGGGGGAGCGTCCAAGTCCGCTGCCAGGAAAGCCGAAGAGGAGTTACCAAACTTTGCAGGGGGAACCGAGAGCTGGGGTAAGGGAGAGGTGTGCCAGCTCTGTGCAGGCAGCCTCTCCTTCCTGCGGGTGAGGGAGGAAGGGCTGCTCCACCCGGGCAAAGCTCTCCGACTTCTGAGCAGCTCTTGTTATTTCCTTCTCTTGCAGTGGGACTGCCTCGCTACCAGCATCATCCCTCCCCGGTGTGTGACAGGAAAGATTTTGTCCTCAATTTTAACGGCATTTCTTCGTTTCACCCGTCCGCTAGTGGATCTTACTACCACCATCACCACCACCAAAGCGTCTGTCAAGACATCAAGCCCTGCGTGATGTGAAGGCAGCGCCCCAACAGAGACAATCAGGTGTCACTGAACAGAGCCGAGGTGTAGACGGACCCACGCAGATTAAATATAATGTGCACTCTGATAGCATTGATAGTACACGAGTCACTTAGCAAATTTGCCTAAGGAAGCAGTGTTTTCGGTCCCACTCCACCCCCTGAAGGACACGTACAGCCGATATAACGCTCCAAAGGTCTTACTAAAAGAAAAATGCCTTGCGTGATGTTTTGGGTTAGGGGGGACGTAAGTGTCCTTATGCCAAGTCTGACCACCTTAATCATAAACCGCCTTTCTGTGATCTCCTAAAGAACCGAGCTTTGGGAAAGGGAACAATTCGATATATTTTTATATGAGAAAGTGTTTTTGCATAAGAAAATAAAATGTCGCAGCACCTGCGAGGACTCCCCCTTCTGTTACTGCGTTAGAGGGAAATTTACTTTTTCATTGTGTTCTCTCCCCGAGCCCCACCAAGGACACTTTGTATGGACTTCAGCACCGACCGATTTATATTATTAAAACAGTATTGTTTAGCCCTTTCGTGTATAGACTGTAAGAAAAGTTCCAATTTTTTTCCAGTATTGCAGCAATACAACGTTTTGTTTTTTATTTTTAAAAAAGTTGTTTTCTACCACAATATTTTTTAAAAAATTATTTTAAATAAATCTCGTGTATACTCACACACTATTGCTTTAAAAGGAGAATATATTTGCACTTATGTATACTTTTTACAGTTTGCCAAAATATTTTGATGTAAAAATTTTTTTTCCAATAAAATGTATATAAACGACTATCACTGGACATGCACTTATTTTCCCTTGGCTCCTTCTGAGAAAACTCTTCCACCCCAGCATCCGAGACAGTTAAAGATGCAACCCCAAACCCTCCAGTCGTTGCAGGAGGAGGGAAGCGAGAGGTTGACCTGAGGAGGCCAGTGCCATGGTCTTTGGCCTGCACCTCCCGCCGTCACTCACTTCCCACCCTGCTTTCCACCGCTGCTGGATACTTTGAAATAATCGAGGCAGAGGACACAAAAGCAGGAGGGTCCGGACTGCATGACCCTCTCTTCGTGGGCTCCTCCAGGTCTGAAACGCTCTCCCTTGCTCTTTAGGGATGCGTCCGGATGTCCCCGTGTCGCCTTTCCCCATAGTCCCCTCGGAGTCCCTTGTGTGCCCCGACGGGACTTTGCCAGGTGTGGGGGCAGGAGCCCCTGTGTAATGCGGAGTTGGACATGTCACGGGTGTGCGGTGAGAGGGGTCCGCGATAAAACCGCTACTTGATAAGGTCAGGGGGAAGCACCGACAAAGGTGTGGGCAGCGAACAGGGCCGGAGGGGAGAAAGGAAGAAAAAAGTACAAAAGAAAACAAAAAGGGGCCCCCGAAACACCCCAAGCAAAGCAACTCCTGTCCCCACGATGCCGCCGTGCCCCGTGGATGGCGAGCGGCCAAGAGTCGGAGTCGGGCGCCAGGAGCTGCTGGCCCGTGCATCCTGCAGAGCCCACGGCCGCGCCAGCCCCACGGCCGGAGGATGCGCTCCAAACCCACCCTGCAGGGCCCGGCCCGGGGCAGATCGTCACGGCCACCACCCACCGCGGAGCCCGGCCCGTCGGGCGGGGACAGAGTCGTCTTTTTACCCCAACGCGCTCCGATGCCCGACTCGGCCCGGCCCTGCGCCCGAGCGCTAAAAAAGGGGGAGAGAGTTTCAGCAAAATGCTCTGTGCATGTGTGCACACATATAAGTGTGCCTTGAGGTGTGTATATATATATATGTATATATATATATATATATGCATGCACGCACACACACACACACATATATATATAAATTATATCTGTGTAATTATACATAGAGATAAAACTCTTCATCTTTTAAATACATATTTATGCTCAGACATGCCCTTTTCTTCCCTGAGCTTCTCAGGGCCTGTGATAAATTATAAAGTCAGTTTCAGAGTTTGCTCCGACCACAGTGCTGTGTTTACATTCTTTCCGAGGCAAGCCTGCATGGTCGTAATTTATATCCTAAACACTTGAACGTAACTTGTTTACACAGGAATGACAGGACCTCAAAGAGAAAAAAACTGCCTTTCCCTGCCGGCGGCCGGGCGCGGGGCGCCAGTGCCCTCCAGCGGCCCCGGCCCGCAGCGCGCCCCGGCAGCCGGGCTCCGGCAGCTCCACAGCTCCGCAGGTTCGCATAGTGTTGTCACACAGGATTTTTATTTAATTATTTTTAATTATTATTATTATTTACCCCATTTTCTGAGTTCTGTTATATGCCAGAAGACGTAAGTAATGCGCCCAGTGGCTGATCTCCTAGGAAAGGGGAGGGATTTTCTAGGGCATCCTTCGTTTTTGGGCTTCAGCGTTCTCCTTTGGTGCCTTAAGACAATTAAGGTTCCCTTTTTCCTGTTAAAGCCTCTCAAACAAAGGATGTTTCAGAAGCAGTACTCTTTAGACATCAGCATGTTTCTGGGTGCTGCCAGTAAAACGAGCTCAACCTCTTTCTTCTGAATTTAAGGGTGACTTAAATGACAGGGAGGAAAAAAGCGGACAGGTTTTTAAGTTAATTTGATCTGATTTTGTTTTGATATTTGATTTTACTACTGTACCTTCTATCCTAGGAATTCAGCCCTTGTTTAGTCTAAAGAACTCCAGTGGCCACAGAGCCAGTGAGAGTCATGACCAAGAGCTATGCCACTGTGAGGACAAGGTATTTACATTTTAGCCATATAGTTAAAAATTCCCTGCATCTTTTAACATTTGTTAACAGCCACTGAACATACCCAAATACCTCACATTTCAAAAAAAGAAGTTCTCTGTTAGAGATTCAGCACACTGAGACTTCTAATCACAGCAGTAGTGAGGCAGTACTCATCTCCAAGGCTTGCAGGGATTTACAGTATCAGAGGAAGCATGAGAGAAAGCTGAAATTTCTAGCATTATAACAAAACCAGAAAACTAGATGTGTATATTTAGTCTCAGCATTGTGAAAAAGTTCAGGAAGGCAGATCCAAAACTGAGCATGTGTTTGCTTCTCACCTTGAAGGGAAACCTGTAGCTGCTCTGCTGAAATGAGCACCAGTTGGTATAAAACATGGGAAGGTCTGTGTCTCTGCAGCTCTCTGATACCATTCTTTTCTTTGACAATTGTCTATTCTCTTCCTCTTTGTCTCTTCATTCCTTGCCTTCTAACATGCCCCTGACTGGTTTTTTCTCTATGTTTGGATTGTAAGAAGCCTAAGTGATACTTTTTTTTCCCTTTAGCAGTACTATAGCCCAAGCAGCACCCAACAACAGTCACACACCTCTGCTGTGTCTGAAAATAAAGTCGCTGCTGACTTTCAACCCAGGGCTTCAGCCCCCACAATTACTTCGTCCTTTCAGGTGGGCTCAAAGGAGGATGAGAGCAGAGAACTTCTAGGTACACTTCTGGTCTATCCCAGTGATCAGCTTGTGTATCCAGAAAGCTGCATTAGCTTTTCCAACCAGATCAGTCGGTCTAATGCATCAGTAATGCAAACCGTGCCTCCCTAACGACCTCGGACCGCCACAGCTACAAGAAAGCTACAACTAAATTACAAATAGTTAGTCATCTAGACTGATGGCATAGCTCACATTTGGTGAGGTGCTGAGGTAAATGGATTGAACATAGACTAATCCAAACATTTCCATTATTAGAACACACTAGGCAGAGTCTCTGTGGGATGGGAATGAAATCACTCTGGAGCGCCTCAAACAGTTTGCGTGTGATCCACTATAATCTTATATATATATTTTCTCCATTCTCTGGTTTCATCACAGTCTTACTGCCTCAGTGGAGGGATTTTGCTTGTGAGGGTGTTTATATTACACAGAAAAAAACCCCACTCAACCACTTGAAAGCTGGGATCATTTGAGCAATCATTTTAACATTGGCAAAATTAGCCAGATGCTGAGATATCTTATGCAGGATGTTGAATTTCTAGCTGGTAGTGGACCAAAGCATTCTTTAAAAAATAAGTTCATCAATCCCATTAAATCTTCTTGCCCATTATTCTATTAAGACCAACATCAGATGAATATCTTGCTGTGTTTTGGCTCAGCTGGCAAAGTACTTTTAGCCAACACAATATTTTCAGTTTAGTGTGAGAGTTTTAGCCTGCTTTGGAGGCAAAGAAAAGTAAAGATTTTTTTTTTAACTCAATAACAATAAGCCTGATTTTATTGAACTAGAAAGATTTGCTCATAACATATACATGAGGTAATATTTAAATAAGACTGTTCAATAAAATGCTAGGTATGTCACTTAGGCCCCGAGAAAGCAAGGTGCTGTTTTCAATTATAATTTTAATATACCTGAGCACGTGAGTACTCCCATTAAATTCAATGGGATTATGCAGACGCTTAGAGTTAAAAGTGCTTTGCTGAAGAAGGATGATGGGGCTGGAATTAAACACTAAAGGTTCCTCCTATGTGCTGCAGCTGAGGTCTGTATAAGAAAAAGAGCAGAATATACCTGATTCATATACAGGATGAAAATTAATTCAAAACATACTCCAGCTTTGAATAGAGATGTATTTTACAAAACCTGCTGGCATTAATCTGCATGAAATACTGCCTTAGCTAATAAGAACACCCGGGCTTTATTTATATATTGAGCCATTTGATAGATACAAATGAAGAAGGAGGTAAATGGAAGCCAACATATTTTTGAATAAAAGCCCAGAGGTTCCTTCAGAGTTCAATGATCTTTGTGTCTAGATTGTAAAGAATTCAGAGCAGCTTCATGTGACTTGCCAACTACTGAATAGAGCTCCAAAACATCTGTAATATTAAACAACTTCAAGCCTCCTTTTTATGCTTGTTTTCATCCAACAATGATTTATAGAAATCTATTGGCTTCTCCACTGGTCTTTTCTAAAAAGAAATATGCGGGGAGGAGGAGGAGGAGGTTTTAAAATATGTTGGGACGCCGCTACCAAACTGCAGCTGGAAATTAGAGATATTTTAACAGTGGATTTAGATTTATTTAGGAGATTATGGAGAAATGCTAACTGCATTACATCGATTATTTTAAGCATTGCAAAATGAATTTGTGGTGGTGTGCAAAGTACCACTGAGTTCACAGGTAATTTGATGTTTTAAGGGTAATTCAAAGAGACTGTGCTGCTTTTGAGGAACGGGATTTCTTGGACTGGATCCCCACTGGTAACATTTTCCTTGCAGTAGAGTTGCAGCCCATTAATTCTTACTGTCCAAATATAGGTAGCATTAGTTTAAATTAGAAGTTTTATAACTGATTTAGTTGAGCTACTGAAATCCCTTATGTACACATTCTTATCTCATTTTCAGAGATCTTCTTTGGATTGGTTTATACCTGTTCCAATTAACATATACCAAACACATTTTACTTGATGAAAAATCTCTCGAACTAGTTAAAAATTATTCTTTGAGACTGGGTCTCATGCACAACAATTTTCTGATATGATGAAAAGTGTGATTTAGTTCAAACTGCATAACTGGTGTTTATGGACACTCCATCACTGTAATCCCTCGTTTATACATGTACAGCTGCAAGCTGCACCAATATTACCGACTTTAAAGTGGTACCACCTCCCCAAAGCTGATTGAAACTAAACAGGGCAGTGTCTGTGACTAGGAAATCCTTGTGTTAAAGGGCTGCAGCTCTTCCCTATGAGACAGCTGAATGTTAGAAACTGGATATAAAGCATGATCGATACTATAAGTTCCTGGACAATCTCACTTGTGGAATCAAGGCCTTAAAATCAGGCCTTGGGCCTTCTTGAAGTCATGTTTTTTTTGTGGGTTTTTTTTTTTTTTTATCTGTATGTTTCTTTGCCAGAGATTTGTTGACCACTGGTGGCTTGCAGAGGTTTTTCTGGTGGCTTAGAGAAAGTTATTTGGTTACAGGATAGTGCTTCTCACCCTTTGTGCTGGAGAGAATATGAAATAATGGGAGGGGGAAGATACAGTGAAGACTAGAGTCAGCAACAGGATTCACCCTTTTTAAAAAAAGGAATAAAGAGCCTTCAATAGGCTCAAATTAAAGACAAATTAAAATTGCAGAACACAGAAATGTTCCCAGGTTCTTCCACTTGTCCTTCGGCACATGGTCTCTTAATGCTGGTAATGCCAGATAGTCTGTCAGCCATTAATGAAGGGAGAGCAGAGTTGTTCACCAGGGAGGAACAAGGAGCATCAGAAAAGCACTGGAGGAGTGTACTTTGATTCCAGATGACTTAACCAGCAGAGCCATAATATAGAGGGTGAAGATTCCAGGGAGCAATCTGAATGTTATCAAGTTGGGGTAATCATCGATAAAAGAGGTGCAAGAACAGGAGTAGCTTCTGCAGCCACCATGGGAAGATCCACTATGTCATAATGAAAGGCATAATTATTAAGTCCCTTAAAAACAGACATAGAGTTCCACTCCTCATATTCTGCTTTAGCAGGATTTTATGAGAAGCTCCTTTCATTGCAGTGTACCCCTTTTTCCTTTCTAAAGCAGAAACAAAGCTGCACTGGGAAGTGGGAACACTTCAATACATCAGTATATTGGTTTTGCTTAGTGTGAGGCAGCAAGGAGGAGTGAAGAGGAAAAAAGGAATAGCTCAAGATAAGTGACCTCCAGTAAACAAACAAGCTTGTTCCAGGGCAGCAGAAGAGCAGGGGGTAGGAGGATTCTGGCTTGACTACCCATTGAAGGTGTCCAAAGTTGTCTGAACAAGCACAATCAGAGTGCAGGACTCAGCCAAGTTACTCAGCAGGCTCAGAGGCTCTGTCAATAAAGCAGTAGAAACTGTTTGGTGAAGCCTGTCTTAGACACAGGCACATGTGAAGCAGCCCAGCCTTGCTCAAACTTCCAGCAGTAGGCAGAATGGAGAAACATGCAGAGATGGTAGTTCTTCACATTTCTTCTTTCTAAAAGCATTATTTCTTCCATGGAAATCAACCAACAGTCTGAATTTCAGAAGACTACTTTATCCCGGGATATGTGCCATCCCAGGCTTCCCCAAAGATGGCAAATTCTCAGCCCTGCCGACATCCTGGGAAGTGCAACTGGCACACTGCAGCCCACTGCAGCCTCCAGACAGTGAAGCCTGAACTTGCATCCAAGAGAGGAAAGGACCACAGCTCTGTGCTTGCCTTCAGCAAGACCATAACTAGGAAAAGGATGGGTCTCACCTGGAGCACTTTACGCCTGGTTTCAGTGTGTTTATGCAGAGGTGAATATCCAGGAAGGTGGTGACAGCAGCAAGAGCCTTACCTGGCCAACAGAGTGCAGAGTGGTATTCCCCCAGCATGCTTTAGCCTTCAAACTCTGATCTTTTTAACCTTCCTTTGCTGTCCCTTCTCACCTTTCCATGCCTGTTGATTACCCCAGAAGATTTCTCGGTCTGCCAAATGAGCTTTATTTCAATCCTGGGACACAAACCTGGCTCCCATACTACTTCAGAAAATGGCCTTTGTTACCAAAACCATGTAGGCAAGGAATGATTGTGAGTGGTTCACACACTAGTGTTTCTGTTCTAATATTATAACACCAGATATGCAGACCTCTGCAAGCCCTTGAAATTTCCTCTACTTTTTCCCACTGATTTCCTCCTTATTGTTATTGATTAATTACTTGCACTGCAGTCCTACTATAGGACCAGGGTTTAAAGATATCCCTCAGTAGAAGACATCCACATGTACTTGTTTTCCAAATCTGAAGAGAAGAACTAGGTTTCCCAAAACATTTTTTTTTTTTTACTGTAGACTGCTGATTCTGAATTCTGAGTCTCTAAGTTCCCACTCGCTAAAGGAAATACCAGTTCCCTCTAATTCAGTTTCTGAAGGAAAGGGTCAAGAGAGAAGATGGCCAGAATAGATGAGGGCAGATTTGTAGCAACTCAGCCCATCAGACCCACAGGAGACATAGAGAGGAGCAAGAGAAGGACAAACATGGGATTTAGCCCAGCAGAAGTGGGCTAGTTCTTCTACTTGCCAGTGTTGTGTTTTGTTAGATCCTTCTTGGACCCACCCTTCAGTCTTGGAGGGAAATGTGATCAAAATTCCATGTTCTCATTGAGTAGAAGAGCATCTACTGTAAGCAGCTGACATTTGTCTGTTCCAGGAGAGCCCTGTCTTCCTTTTCAACCACCACTGGGTTGGCTGCTTCCCCAGGGATGTATCTAAGTGAAGTACAGAAGTACAGACATCTGAGTAGTTTCCACCTGCCCATAGCTTGTTCTGGATTTAAGTACCCCCAGGGTCCCCAGGCAGGAGCCACACTCCAAGGGTGAGAAACAGAAAACAGATGGTCATGTGAAACAGACCATCCCATCTAGGGGCATTTCAGGACATATTTATTAGTCAGGAGCATGCACCACAACAAAACATGGCTCTCCTTCTATAGGGAAAAGCCTTTGATGGTTGGCTAGTAATGGCTAAAAATGAGACAAATCCATAGTCCGGACAGGCTCTAAGAATGCCAAAAAGATCCATGTGCTGGCAAACATGCTATTCAGTTTGTTCATTTCCTGTACGCTGTTTGAAGCAGCCAGAGCCCTTTCTCACTATTTAGTCCTTTGAATGCAGAGTAAAATAAAAACAGAAGAAGAAACATGCAGCTAGCAAAAGTTCCAAGCTCAGCACTTCAGGAGGCACTTGAGCATAGGGAGAGCAGACTGAGGACCCCCCAGAGCTGGGAAAGCCCCCACTTACAGCATATGTTCTGCATAGTCTGCTCTGTGGAGATGTTAATAAATTTGTCTCTTGCCTGCACAGCTGTCATTCACAGGGTCACTTTTTTCCACAGGAAAGAGGACCTGACAATTCTCTCATGTCCTTACAGACACAGGCAGTGTTTTAGGTATAAGCCTATAAAAAACCCATCTGTCCATGAAGTGCACATGCTTGCATGTTCTTTCAGGTGCATCATGTCAAGCTCCTCATCAGTCCAGTCTCAAAGCCCACATGGTCTAGGATCCTGTGTTTGGAAGAGGAATAGAAAATTGGTGGACTTCAAAAAGCATTAACAGTCTAACATCCCTGCTCGCTCGTGGTGAAGTGTCTCTGGAGGGTGTGATCTACATCCTGAATGCCTTTCCTTGTTTTAAGGATATAGTCATCACACATAATTTTGCCAGGGCATTCATTTCCCAAGATATTCACTTGGCAGTCTAAGAACTTCCAGTTGAACCCAGCATTGATTTCTTTTCCAAGCCCATAGGTGAATGCTGCACATATATAAGATACTCTTTTAGCCTGGTCAGCCTATTCCACCAGCCCCAGGTGCTTCAGGAGATGCAAGAAATTTTGCAGCAGGCAAGTGTGCATCCACACCAACCCCTCTGAGGGTGAGATTTGCACTCAGATTTGAACTCAGCTCTCAGCCTCTCTAGCATTCTGTGCTAGGGGATACCAGAGGCTGCTAGGTAGTATTTTACAGACACATTTCTTTCTGTGCATTTTGTCTGTGTTTGTTTTGTCTTAAATGCCAAGACAGAAGCTCTTGATTCATCTTAATTAGGTTTTTATTATTTTTAAGTGGTTTTATCACATCTGCGTTTGTCCCCTCCCTGAAGCAGTTCACCACCATCTTCAGATATCCTGGCCCCTAGCATCTTACTGTGATTCCTTCATTTCCCACATCACAGAAAATGAAAACTGCTTGGGCAGGAGACTGCATTTTTCTATAGCATACATATTAATGCTATATATATAGTTGTCAAAACTCCTTTTACAGAAAAAGTCAAAATAGGCATCTGAAGAAGAGTGATGGGATCTCTTGGAGGTGTCTTTTCTGGAAGAACATGACAACCTCTGCATGCACATTTCTCTCCACTACCTGTAAAAGAACTCAGATGACAGGCTCAGGTGAAGATGTCTGCTCTGTGGTTAGAGCAGATGAATCCTGGCAAAGATGCCAAATCCTGAACAACAAGAAATAGACAAAATTGCACTGCTGGCTTCTAGTGTGATGCTGTGTAGTCGCCACCACTCTTCTACAGGAAGCAGAAATTTCGAGCAAGCTGCCTTCAGTAGGACCCAAGTCTTTTTTTAGAGCTCATATCAAGTGCTCCCAGTCACATGTATATTTTGCCTTCCCCTCTAGTGTATCTTATTTTGCATGTGCCACCAGTTTAGCTCTATCTGCCATTGTATTGGGCCTTTGCCTGCTTTGCTGAAGTCTCACTGACATGCTGCCCCCAATGAAGCACTGGGCTTTGACTAAAATAAATAACATCATCAATTTCACTTCCTTACACCCATTCCCCTCTCCAGGCTGCCAATATATTTATTAAACAATACTAGACCTTGGCACTTCTGTGCCAACATTTTTTCAGAGACAAAAATTTGCTATTTTTTCATGTCTATTGCCTCCAATTTCTTAGATAGCTTTTGGTTCATGGCTTCTCATCATGTGAAAGCCTTAATTTCTTTAGTAAACACTTAACCAAGATCTTATCAAAGTTCTTTAATAGAAGGACGCGGGATGATGGAATTTTGGTTTGGTGCTCTTTATTTGTTTGGTTGGGATTTTTTATGTTTTTTGATACAAAAATCAGGAAGAAAACATACAGATACAATTGAAAGATTATTTCTCAGAGTGTATGCAGTGCTTTTCAAGCCCATGAATAAACTCCTTCTCATCTTAGTCACACTGGTGCAAACTAAGAAATCAAGCAACAGCTTTGTTAGTTTTGGCTGATTACTTGGGCAGACTTAGCCTAACTGAAAGAAAAAATGTTTCGAGAAATTTACAGTCTGATCAGATACTGTATTATAAATATAATAAGCTAGTATAATAAGCTAGTATTTTCAATAACAATTTCATTTATAAAATCACTTTGTCCAGAGCACTGGAAACACTATATACTTGCAGATACCAGTATTTTGTTACTGAATGCACATGCTAATGCAGTAACAGTGATCTGGAGAGCCCAGTAAGAAGAGATGCGGATGAGAAAGAAAACCAGCAAAAATGAAGAACACACCGAAGATTTTTTAAAAAAAATGTTATGAGATATGTCACTGTATCTTTCCTTACTGTTATTTTCTGTACAGTGCAAAACAAAGGAGGTGGGTAGGAGGAAATGTACAGGAAATTAAATAACTGGGGTTGTAAGATTCCCCCAGAAATAGTGAGCAGCACCCAGGGCATTGGGAAGCAGCTGATCATCCCAGCACTGGCCTGTTTGGCCCATGAGCTGGCATGTCACCAGCCCCACCAAGGCCCAGAGCTGACAGACATTTCAGTCTAACACCATTTCCAATAGAAAGACAGAGAGTTGTGTCCTGCCTCTCCCAGCCCAAGAGCAGAGGTGCCAAGATGACATGGAACTTGACCAAAATTTGGGAGGGAAGAATGAAGCTTAAGTCATATTCACGTGTGCAGGCCTTCTTTTGTTATTTTAACCCAGTTATCGAAGCAATGTGTTCCTGTTGATTTTTAAACCCTATTTTGTTTTGACAAGGCCAAACTGCGTCACTGGATGCATTGTCTGGTTACAGAGCTCCCAAGAGTGGGGAACTTCCAGGCAAGGTCCAAATCAGCTCAGCAAACTGAGGAGACATGGGGATTTGAAACCAAAGATCCAGTCTGAAAGGGATGTTCCCAATGTGAAATGATGGAGAGCACAAGGAAGGGGTGCCCATGGAGAGGCTGCAGAGGCATGGGGAAGCAGCAGGCACATTGGCCATGGAGGGGCCATCTTGACATTGGCAGACGGATACTGGCTCTCATCATAACTTGGGGCTGTGGCATGTTGATATGAACATGCCTTTCACAGATGACATGTATTTTTCCTTTTTCACTTGTGGTTCTACATTTTTCAGACCCAAGACTGCCTGGAAAACAGGTCTGGGGAAAGTATGACATCCACTTGTTCCTGAGAGGTAACACCAAGGGGATGTATCACCAATAACGTGTCTGGAAAACAGGGAAGCCAAGAGAGATGGCTAGAGGAGGAGGACGGCTTTACAAAAAGCTAGCCTACATAAAGAAAGACTTTTGACCTAGAGGATGGGGAAACACATGGGGTTAGGTCTGGGAAACAGGTAGGAATAAAAAAAAGACGAAAGAGAAGTGGTCAGAGTCATTCTGATGGAGGAAGTGAATGGGAAAGCCAAAGAAAGGAAAGCCTCATGTAAAGGGCGGGGTAGGACACAGGGAAGCTGAGGAAGCTGGAAGGAGTGAATAAAATGATGATGCTGGGAAGGCCTTTCCAAATGAAAGAGGATGGTTAACCTGCAGGAGGCAAAGTCCTTCCTGTTTGGTACACTGCAGGAGAGGAAGTGTTGCCTGTCACAGGGAAGTCAGTCCAGGGAAGGAAACACAGAAATGCATACAATAGAAATGCATGAGGGGATGGAGAAAAGACAAATCTGCACCGCGACAAAAATGATCTATCATTTATCCTGGATAGGACATTTGCTGCTCATCTCTTTGGACTTTTTCTTTCCCTCTCTCCTAGACATTTCTAGGTTACTACAAGCATATCAGATCCCTGCTGAAGCTCACATGGTTTCTGTGCACAGAGGGACATGGAGATCTCAATATATGGTATCTCCTATTAAAAACGTTTTTTGCTGTCACATGAAAACGCATTTAGCTTGCATATAGGTAACATTTGCAGATTCCTTCAAAGATGAGCTTTAGCTGTCATAACTGTCTCAGTATTCCTGTTTCCCTTGTATCTGTAGTCTGTCTGCAGAGATAAAGTCACTGAGAAAGAATATAGATTTTCTTCTTCAGAAAATCCTTATTTTTGTCTTATCAGTGAAATAAGTGCATCCTGTGCACAGAGACAAAAAAAAAAATTAAAGAATCCAAGTTGCTTGAGACCTCACAATTGGCTTACACTGCCAGATTATTATAAAACGGCTTAAGTAAATAAATAACATTGCATTGTCCAAAACCTCCTTTCTTGGAAAGCTTTGTATCCAAGCTCTTTATGCAGTGAAGGTAACATTAACATCTTCCTGGTCCTTTAAAAAGTAGTCTGTTACATTGCCATAAAAAATGTGGGGAAAAGATACTCCAAAATTATTCCAAATAAGGAAAATCCGAAGCATAATTTATTACAGTCATAAATTCTCGTGTAAATGCCAGCAACCAGTAGATCCTGGACTTCAGTGATGGCAACTCTCCTAGTAGGAAAGATGCAATGTTTAGTTTGAGGCTGTAAAAATGCTCGTCTGTAGCCTTTGGACAGCCAGTATTCAGAAACTGCCTCCCAGACAACGAAAGAGACTCAAGTGTGACAGATTCCCACTAGGATTTGTGTCATGGCAACAAGAGCATTGGCAATGCAGGGTGGTCAGCGTGGGACACTGTGTGTTGTCTCTCAGGAAGAACCTCTGCTTTCATCTGGGGAACACAAGACACCTTTACTACGGAAGCCATGTGCCACTTCAGCAAGACAACAGAAGCCTGTTGCCTAAAATTGGAGGTTGTTTGTCACTCATCACTCCCAGGGCTTTTGGGATCCACAATATCTTGAGGCACTCAGTTTGGAGAAGTGTTCTTGTGTGTTTTTTATTTGATTAGGCAGACATGTTTCATCCGTGCTTTCTTCATCCCAGGGGTGTAGAGTCCTCATGCCCATGGCCACTTGCATGCCCTTCTCCTTAGCTCTGCCTCTGTCCTTACCTCAGCCTGCTCCCTGGCATGTCTGAAACAGCCTTTGCCTCTGCAGCAGGGTAATTTAGGTGCAAGGCAGGAGATGATTTGCGACAAAAAGTGACACCAAGGTTGGTCCAGCTTGTTCTGCATTCAGTTGTAGTACAACCCGCCAAGGTGGAGATGCCTTTTATGTTCAGAAATAAAAATAACTTATTTACAGGTTGACATTCTCAAGGTGAAAAACCAGCACATATTCAGTGGGAGGAGCATGTCAGGAACAAGGATGTTCTTCTTTTCCTCATTTTCTCATTTCTCATCTCCTTTTCTTCGGGGGTTATTCTCTTTCTTTCTCTACCTCGCTCTCAGCAAATTTGAAACCCTTCCCTTACTTCTGTCCCCTGTTGATTTTCTATGCAAGACTGGTATCCAGTCCCAAAATTACAGTTTCCCAGCAGTGGTGGGAAGGAACAATGGGGCTGGCTCACACACTCAACCCACAGCCCTTTCCCGGGGTGATGGTGGTGGTGTCCCTGTGACTCCAGCTGACCCAGCTCACAGGTTGTGGCTAACCTGCTTTACAGGTAAGATGACATCTTTGGAGCAAAAATCTTTGGAGCAAATGTTCTGTAGATGCTTACCAGACACCTTGCAGCAGCAAGGCACAGTCCCTCCCTCCAGGGCTACTCAGCTGGCTTTGGAGAATGCAGCCTGACCACACAGTATCATGCCATTGACTTTGAAGCCAAATTCCTCACTGATTACTCTTTTTTTTCCCTCAAAGCTGAATGTTTACAGGCAGTAAGTACAAGGTGCTCAAACAGTCTTGCAGTTCCTTCCCCACACACTAAAAATAATTGGGAATTTTTCAGTGAGTACTCTTTCGTGTTAGTAAGTGCACAAGACCATCAGAGAGAATGGAGCAAGCTGTATTTTTATTTGGTGCAAAGATGTCCAGAACTAAAGCAAAGATCCAAGGAGGATTAGGTACAAGAGGAGACAGTGTGAAGGTAGGTGATGTGGGGAGCACCCTTCAGAAGGTCCTCCTCAGGCTTGGATGGGGATTTGATGACATTTGGCACTCACTGAAAAACGTCTTGTCTGCATCAGCCTATTACTCATGTCCACAGCTTGCTCATCACCTCAGCCTCAGGCCCTGCTGGGGCCCCAGGGTCATACAGGCAGAAGAGTTGCTGCCTCAGATCTTCCTACAGGAAAGCAAATGCAAAGGTGCAGCTTTGGGGAAGAATTGGTTCCTAAACTCTAGAGGAACGACCAGGTACTTACGAAGAGGTCATCACTGTTTTTTCAAGATCAGCCTTCCTATACCTTTTAAAGCTATACATTTAGATGTGAAGCCTTAGAAAAGAAAGATGCCTTTTAAATTATTATTTTAATTTCCAACCACCATACTGTAAAGCCAGTCTCCTCAGAAAGTGAAGGCCCCTAGAATGAAGGTCTTAAACTTTTCCTCCTTGCTTCTCCACTTCCCCTTTCTGCTCCTGTCAAGGGTGGCTCTGACTGCTTCAGCCTTTCTTTTGATTTTAAAAACACAGATGTAAGCAGATAATGAGGCCACAGGAGGAGAATCCTTCAGGATGTCTTGTTTGGTTTGGAAATATTTAAATGTCTGCTGCATTTCCTTTGAGCACAAGGCAGGAGTCTGTGAAAGGGCACTGCTCCTTCTGCTACCCACAGTACTGCTAGGGGTGGGAGAGTGTGCGTGCATGCAAGCATATGTGTGCATGTGTGCATGAGATGATTTCTAATCTTTTCAGCATGGTTCTTTTTCCTGGGATAATGCGAAACATTTCTGTAGGTCACATTTCCCTGGAGGAAAAGATTTTAACTCCAGTAATTCAGGTGAAGCTTGTTCTACCTAAATAGTCTTCCAGTTTAACATTATTACAACAAATTCATAACTTTATAAATCACAGTGAAGAATAATTTTTTTGTGGTTTGGATAGGTTTAAGTGCTTGTGGCCATTATGAATGATAGTTGGGTTTTTTTAGATTAAGGTATCATAATCAAGATGAAAATTTTATTATCGTGTCATACATAAAACAGTGAATGGCTGTTGGATGAATTACATGATGAGTCTGAGAATCAGAGTCAACCACCTTTACAGTGTGGGTGTTACAAAGCAGTTGCCCAAGAAAACCTAACACAGAAAGAGATACCTTCCTCATTTTTCTCCACGGAGTTAAAAGTGTGCTGCAGGCTACAGCCAAACACCTCGTGGTCTGACTACCACAGATGGTCCCTGGTCAGAGGTGGAATATAACTCTGATTAAAAGGCAAGGACACTTCGTGGCAGACAAACGTGCACAGAAGATCAGTGGGTTATACCACAGATGAATAAATAAATTTAATATCCATGGACGTTTCATGAGATTTGAAAAGTCAGTCACATAAAAACCATGGTTTCATCCAAAGATAGCTGAGGTCTATTGAAAGTATTAATAATAAACTATTGTATACAGAAATGTTCAAAAGAATTGGCAGTATTCATGCTAGAAAGAGTTGTGCCATTGCCAAACATGAAAGATCATTTGTTGGCTTCATTAATCTTGTTTAGGCCCTGCAGTTCAAATTTAGAATATAGCTATCAATATTAAGAGCAATAGAATAAATTTCCAATATATAAATAAGACAAAATTACAGTCTGATCCAAGAAATCTTATGAACTTGAGAATGCCCTGACCATGACAAATGTTTGTGACATTTTGAAGTGATTTGTTTAGATTTTTAGAAACAGGATTTTTTCAAAGGAGTGTGAGTTACAGATACTATTGCACACTGGTTGTGTCCACATACACTATCCCAACATGTGCTTTTAAGACTCATGTTAATTATGATTTTTTCACTGTGTCTTTTATTGCCTATGCCTTTGTATGTCATTTTAATCCTTGCACACTGACATATCAATGGGTTTCTACCCATCGTAAAAGAATTCTCAGTTTCCTTTTTTAGCTCAAACATTTTTCAAAACAAACTAGTGGAAGTATGAAAACCTTCAAATGTTTTATTTTAATTTCTAACGAGACAATAAATGTGAGGAAATGTTTTTAATATAACTTGTTGTATCAGTGAAGACTGTATTGTAAAGAACATTTTTTTCTCTTTCAGTTCATTGTGCCAACAGCGGAGTGATGCAGCTACTCTGCTGTTAAAAATAGTAGTACTATTACAAGTTTAAAGCAGGATACCACGAAATGCACTCTAAAACCGCAAATGCATTCCAATGTGTTGTTGCTAGTAAATATGTGTCCTGGGCTTGTCTTGTGGGCAAGCCAGAGAGTGGGATAAATCCGTGTACTAAGGACAGACATTAGATGTGAGCTCAGTGAGCACACACAGGCACGCAAGCCTACACACTCACACACACACACACACACACACACACATATAAAAGTAAATATTTATTAAATGGATGTCTCAATGTCAGCCCTGCTCTGTATGTTGACATGATCCAAGTCTAGAAGCCACAGCTCAAAACAAAAAAACCTGTGAATACCTGACCTGGAAGCAGTGAGAAATTCTTCTGAAATTCACTGGTCTTCCAGTATTTAACCCTTACCAGCTCCACTTCTGGCATCCGCATGGATGTTTGAGACAGACCTTGAGTGGCAGAAAGTGAGATATGATATAATTATGTATCTCCAATAGATTAACTGCCTTAGGAAAGTAGGGCCAGATGAAATAGGATGTGTTCTGAACAAGTGGAGAAAAAACACACAGAGTACATGCTGCTCCCAGAAGGGTAAAAAAGAAAGAAAACCTTTGAAACAGCAAAGATTGTTACATTCAAATTACTCGTTTCCAAGTCTGTAATTTCTCAGCTAGGTCAAAACAGAAAATGAGTGATTACTGTTAGAACTGGCATACACGCTGCACTTTGGCTGCATTTAAGATACACAACATTTTCCAGAGAATCATGCTGGATAATTTGTCTTGTGTATTTTAAGCCTTTTTCACATGTCCTGAAAGACATAAGCAATAAAATACCTTAAGGAGTGCAGTGGCTGCAGAGGGGAGGAGGCATGGGCCCAGTGTCAGGGCACCCGGGTGCTTTCGTGACTGCGTTCCCATCCATCATACAACTCCAGATGGATTGCTGATACCAATACTCCCCAGCTTGGCTGCCTAAAGTTCAAAATCTCTTTGGCAAGAGTAATTTCCAATGTCAATAGTACTGTTTATCTTCGCACAGAAGAAAAAGTAACTGCACCTAGACACCTAAGTCCAGATTGACAGGCAGAAATAAGCACTGTGGTTTGCAGAGCTAAGCTCCCACGGGGTCAGTGTGCGGTGCTGTACCTGTTTGCATATCTGTGCTGCCTAACTTGCATGGTAAGGAGAGAGGGTCCTCAAAGGAGTTTCACAGTCGGAAATGCACTTTGGTTCTAGAGGGACCCCACATTCCCAGTGCCCTTATCATCCAGGCTGGTCATCTGCTGTAACTTCACTCTCTCCTTCTCCTCTCACTTCTCCTTGCTGAGGCTACTTTCTTACGGAAAACAGAGGAGGAGAAGGAAGCATTGAGGATTTGGGGGGCTCTCACCTTGTGTTCGATATGGGTGATCACACACATCTATAGGAAACTGAATGGCACTACTGAGTTGCCCAGACCAGACCCAAATCTGGCTTCTCCAAGGGGTATCCTGTCTCTCCCCTCTGTCTCCATACACAGCCTAGGGACACTGGGCTTCCACCTTTGGCAACTACTCAGTGTTTTCCTTGCCCCAGATAATGTGGTATATTTTATAAATGCCTTTGAGCAGCATTCCCCCTGACTTCTTCTGTTGTATTAAAACCCCCCACATTCATTTAGATAACTCACAGTTTGACACTAAAGAAGCAATAATGTAAAAATATTACACTGTTCAGCCTTCTTATAAGGGCATCTTTATGCACTTGTCAAACTTGAAATACATGCTCTGGCCATATTAAGTCCAACATCCTTCCACTTTTTCATAAATCAATTACTTTTCTCAAGAAAATTTCTCTTTAAATTCATGGTCACAGGCATATTCCTTGGCTCAAATTTAGTTACTGCTATTAACATGGAAACGGACAGAAAATTTTAATTCTGCTTTGTGAAACAGAATTCCTCAAGTGTGATTCCAGCCAGAACAATGAATATAAAAGTAGAATTCTTGGTTTCATTGCCTTTGCTCTCCCCATGAACTCTGATCAACTTACTCGTAGACATCTTTTTACCTATTACTAATTGGGAAAATTCAGACAAACGCTGAAAATCAGCTTCCCTGTTCAGGGAGTCATGAATCTTTGAGGTCAGAAAGGACTTCTTGACACAGGTGAGATGGCTGAGGGACTAATGAGAGATGTTCTGTTGGACCAGTTACTTACAAACAAAGAAGAATAGATCACGGATGTGAAAGCCTGGAGCAAGAAAAACTTACCCTCAGTGGAAGAGCACCTAGTCAGACAATATTTAAGCAAGTTAGATCAACGCAAATGCATGGACTCTGAGGGGATGCACCCCTGATTGCTGAGGGATCACTGAGGGATTATGAGGGATCATATAGTTGTGAGGCCACTCTTGATAATCTTGATAATCTTTGGACAGTCACAGCAACTGGGGAAATTCCTCAAGACTGGATAAAAGTAAGTGTCACTGCTAGCTTCCAGAGGGGCAATAAGGAGGATCTGGAGAACTACCAGCTAGTTGGTCTCACTTTGATTCCTGCGAATGTGATGAAGCAAAATATGCTGGAAATCATTTCCAAACACATAAAAAACAAGATTGAGAGTATTCACTGTGGATTTACGCTGGGGAAATAATTCCTGAATGACCCAATGGCCTTCTACAATGAAGTGACTCGGTCCATGATATGAAGGGGTGGCCAGGTGGGTGTGGTGCCTTTCAGAGGGACTCAACAGGCTGGATAAATTGGCCAACCTGAGCCTTACGATGTTCAGCAAACGGAAGTGCAAAGTCCTGCATGTGGAGAGGAATAACCCCATGCACCAGTACAGGCTGGAGCCTGGCCAGCTGGATATCAGCTTTGCAGAAAAGGATCCAGGGGATTCTTGTGGACCCCCAGTTGCCCATGAGCCAGCAATGAACCCACAAGGCAAAGAAGGTCAACAGCATCCTGGGTTGCACTAGGAAAAGCATTACTAGCAGGTAAAGGGATATGATCCTTCTCCTTTATTCAGCACTGGTGAGACACATATGGAGTGCTGTGTCCGGATCTGGGCTCCCTGGGACAAGAGATGAATGAACATTCTGGAACAGGTTCATCAGGGAACCACAAAGATGGTGAGGGACTGGAGCATTTCTCATATGAGGAGAAGCTGGGAGAGCTGTGACTGTACATTCTAGAGTAAAGAAGGCTCAGAGGAATCTCATCAATCTGGATAAATACCTGAAAGGAGGGAAGATGGAGCCAGATCCTTCTCAGTGGTGCCCAGGGATGGGACCAGACAAAATGGACACAAACTGAAATACAGGAAATTCTATTTAAATACAAGAACAAAACTTTTTTTTTTTTTTTTTACTGTGAGGGTGGTCAGACACTGGCAGAGATGGTCCAGAGAGGTAGCAAAGTCTCCATCCTTGGAGATACTCAAAACCCAACAAGACATAGCCCTGAGAAATTTGCTGTAGCTGAAAATGCTTTGAACTAGACGGTCTCCAGATCTGCCTTCCCACTTCAGCTGTTCTGTGATCCTGTGACCTCTTCAATCCTTTTGTCTAATCTCTTGCTGTACACAGGCTACAGAGTTTCATTTATGGCTTCCTCATACACATGAGTCAGACATGCTAACTGAACAAAACATCACTTTTAGAGAGGCGTCTCCACTTAGGTATAAGATTTCGACTGATGGCAAATCCACTATGCCCTTGATGGAGTTACATCTCCAGTAATTTCCTTTGCTATTAAGAAAACACCTTTCACCTTACCTAATCATCATCTTCTGCCATTAATATTTAACAGCTAATAATTTAAAATTTCAATCAACTAAATTAAGCCCTCATTTCTGCTTGTGTAAAAATATTTCATGCAGTGAGTTCAAACCCAGTTTAGCTGACTTTAACTTTCCAGACATTTCTGAGGATGACAGATGACAAAGAATTGGGGCCAATTTTCTCTTTCAGATTGAGACAAGTTAAGGAGGGGACAACAGAATGCCAGTCTAAAGAGAGAAGTGGATCAGCTGAGCAAGAAGGTAGAATGTTTAAGATGCTTTTCAAAGTAAAATTATCCCCTCATTAACAAAATTACTACCCAGATGCTGACAAAGGTTGTTTGTTTGAGATGCACCTCAGAAGCTGATGACTGAAACTTGTCCCTTCCAGTTTCCCCTGAAAACCCTTTCTCTTAATGCCACCAAAAATTTCCTCTGCTCAGTTACTGAAGACCCAGAGCCTTTTGCAGAGCGAAATGCAAGATAGACCCTGTGCTGTTATGATGTCCTTGAAGATTAGAAAATACCTGTATAGACTGTGTAATCCACAAGCCATTTTACCTGCCTTGAGAACCACAAATAAGTGGTTTCTTCTCACTCATCAGAAAGGACGCCATCTCTGTTAATTGAGAGCCTGAAGTTTCAACCTATTTTTGTGAAATAAAGGCACATGCAATTCACGATTAAAATTATTACAATAGCAAGCTCACATTTTCACTTTTAATAGTTCACTTTAAAAGCAGGACTTTGTATTCCTAGCACTCTGCCATCCTGGTTTGGCTGGTGTCTAATCCCTACCACAATAATTATTTTAGCTAATCATCATCATTTTTCTTTAAATAAACCCACGCTAACCAAAGTGGTGAGGGAATTAAGTACATTATTTCTTTTGTAGCCCAATACCTCCATCTTATGGTCATAGCATGTATAAGGACATCTCCTCAGTATTCATTTTACCATGAGTTGTAGTGGAGACTGTATAGCAGGTAAAACACAGTTTAGTATTTTATCTGAAATAGGTGGGACCTTTGTGGCTTTTTCAAAACTTTCAGGATTTTTAAACTGAATGCTACAACTGAATCTTTTTCTTAGGGAAGGCCTAGTATAAATTCCTGGTGATTAATACACTTTCCTACATCAGCCTACATTTTCTACATCACTGCTGCACCTCATAACAAGACAGAAGCTGTATGAACAATACCTATACGTCTATAGGTATTGTCCAGCAAACCATGAATTCTTCTGTGGAAGAAAATCATTGTGCTTTTCTTCCACAGAATTTCAAAGGGAGAATGAAGTCATGCCATATTTGCAGTGTATTTTCATTAATGTTTGGAATCAAGGTCATAGGGGACCAGGCAAAATCAGAAACTGATACACTGCTGAAGTTTGTTTAGTGAATGGCTTAGTGCTTGTATTGGTTTGGCATGGCCTGGTTTTGGGTAGCAGGGGGGCTGCAAAGATGGCTCCTGTGAGGAAGCTGCTGGAAGCTTCCCACCATGTCCAGCAGAGCCAATGGCTGATGGCTCTGAAGATGGACATGCTGCTGGCCAGAACTGGGCCAATGAGAGAGGCTGGGAACGCCTCTCTGATGACATATTTAAGAAGAAAATCAAAACAAAGTCACAATGTTTTTTCTTCTAGACAGAGAAGAGGAGGAGGTGAGAACGTGTGAGGAAAAACAACATGGAGCCACCAAGGTCAGTGCAGAAGGAGGGGCAGGAGGGGCTCCCGGTGCCAGAGCCGAGATGCCTCTGCAGGCCCTGGTGCAGACCATGGGTCCACAGGGGATGCAGAGATCCACCCGCAGCCCGTGGGGGAGGTGCCCATGCTGGAGCGGGTGGATGCCTGGAGGAGGCTGTGTCCAGTGGAGGGAGGGCCCTTGCTTCTAGGCTGGAGCAGCCTGTCCTTGGAGGACTGCACCCTGTGGAAGAGTGACCCATGCCGCAGCAGTTTTGGGATGGCTGTCTGCCTGTAGGAGGGACTCAGGTTGCAGCAGGTGCAGTTTGGCTGCCGCTCATGAGAGCGGACCCACACCGGGGAAGTTCACGGAGAACTGTCTCCTGTGGGAGGGACCCCATGGCCTCACAGGGAAGGACTCTTCTCCCAGAGCAGTGGAAGAAAATGTTGGTGATGGACTGACCAAAACCCCCCTGCCCTGCCTCCCTGTATTGTCAGTGGGAAGGAGGGAGGGCCTGGTGGGGGGGGGAAGGTGTTTTAAGGGCTTATTTTATTTCTCGTTACCTTCCCCTCATTCTGTTAGTAATAAATTTCACTTAGTAATCAAGGTTGAGCCTGTTTTGCCCTTGAAATATTTCTCCTGCTCTCCTTAGCTCACCCATGAAGCCTCTGTTAACCCTTTTTCCTCTTTTCCCTCCTTTTGCCCAGCTGTGGTAGGGGAGGGGGAGCGAGCAACTCTTGTGGGTGCCTGGCACTGGGCCAGTGTCAAACCATGAAAGTCCTGTCCTAGATTGGCTGCTCATGATCCACACAGCCTAGAAAGACTCAACCGAGCAGAGAGTGGAGGAGACCTGGAGGCAATGAGCTTGGCAGGAAACATCTGCTGGTAGAGAGATGTGAGAGACTACAGCACTGATTGCTCTCTCAGAAATGCTCTCCACCATGTATTTCCATGGTGATATGGCACAGTGTGGTTCACTGAGAGCAATTTTTTTTGTATGGGACTAGAATATCAACTCTATCTCCGCAGGAAAGAAGGATATGAATATGCTGAGGCCTCAAGGTCACGTGGAAATCCTGAAATCAGACTAGCACACCAGCCTGGCTGGGAGATGTGCACTACACATCAAGCATACCTCCATTAATGATGCAATTGATAGTACACTTCTTCTGTCACAAGATATCCCTGTCCTGTCTCTGAATGGCAGCACGATTTGATTTTCTGGAGAGAAGGAAAAAAGCCCCAGTGATACTGGGCCTAGCTAGCCTCAAAACATCAACTGTTTTATTTGCCCATCTATGCCAGTCTCAGCACAGAGTGGGTCAGAGAATGTGCAAACAAATTATTCTTTCAGGAATGTCAAAGACAACCTATTTCTGCCTCAAAGATTTCCTCTAGTCAGAGAACCAGGCAAGCAGCAAACACTGTTTTGCTTACCTTGTCCAGTTTGGACTGCTGCCTCTTCACAAAATTCTGAACAGCTAAACCTGCTAACCACACAGTACCTTTTCCCAAGACCAAACATTTCTCCACACACTAGAGAAATTAAGTCAAAAGTCTGTATTTATCAATACCACCTGGCAAAATCTGTAATGACAACACATTTTGAAGTGGGAAAACTAATAATTTTGACATATGAGTTAAGCACTTTCTGTCAGTCTTAATGCAGTCTAATGAAAATGGCAAATAAACAGTAGACCATCCAGCTTCTGTACCCACCACAGCTCTTCTGTTTGGTCAAGTGAGAGTCTGTCACCAAGTATATTGCCAAGACTGCTTCTAATAATTTAGGATGCATGTGACATTCCCATACTACTCAGTGGCTGTGTTTTGAAAGAAGGTCTAAATTTTTTCCAACGTTAATTTTAATTCAAGCACCATTGCAAAAGGAACACTGAGGGAAATTGTGTCATAGGGAAGCACACAGATTCCTGCTCTCATACAGTGCCTGTGTGGGCCCAGGAATAGGAAAGGCTCTGTAAGTGGGATGTAATACATGTGCTTGTTTTTTTAAAAGACTGTTCGACTACTGAAAATCTATGCAGTATGAATTACATTGATTTGAAACATTCCCAATCCCACGTAAGCAGGAGAGAGTCCAGAATGGTTGCATTCCGTGATGCATACTGTGGACTGAGGGACCACTTCTAAAAGATGCAAGCAGCATATACCTGTTTCCAGCAATGCAGACTTTCCTCTAAAATGGGACATCGCTACCTGGGCTTTATAAACAGTGTGGTGGCAAAATGAAGGAATGGGAAGCCATTACTTCATACTTTGCCTTATCCTGTATTTTTTCAAGGAAAACTGAATCCCAGAAGTCTTTGTTTAGTCCAATATTTGCCAAGAAAATATGTTTTGGATTTGTTGGTTACAGCAAAGTCATGGCAGGTGCCAGAATTTGCAGCTTTCCCAGCTCTCTGCAGAGCAACTTGGGTTCCCACTGCTTTGAAAGCCAGTGCAGGACCATGCAGGTAATCCAGCATGACAGCTCAGATGGAACCTTCTCACTCGAGTCTCTATTCATCTTGTATCTGTGGCTGACAAACAATTTATGTATCTGTGAGTTATTTCTGGTTATGGGACCTAGGGTGTCTCACACTGTGTCTAAATCTGCACTTAAGAGTCAGGAATAAAGCTGAACCATTACAAGGCTCATTCTTGAATGAAAGCAAAACAAGAGACTCAAATAACATCAAGTGTCATTGCAAGAAAGAAAGGTGGATGGAAAAGAGAGAAGAGGGAAGGACAGTTGCCATTCCAGGTGTTCTTTAATTGTAAGGCTGGTAAGTTATAACATGGTGCTAAGTTCCAGAATCACTCACCTCCTTGTGCAATCCACACATGGACATCACAGAACAGCTGCTACACCTACAAAAAAAATTGAGCATTTTTTTCCTAGCATATCAGTTACTAAAAATAGTCAGTGGCCATTCACCACTGCTAATAAAGCTGAAACATTAACTCTCAGTTGCTTAAGGTACAATGCTTTGAACCAAGACACCAACCACCTTTCTTTGATTGCATCAGTAAAAACAGACAGCTGATCTTCCTAAAAGATGGTGAGGATCATCATTCCTTTCCCAATTCAAATCTGATTTTCTCGGTTTGCTATAGAGAAGTCTCATATGGATCCCATAGCACACAGTCTGGCATTCTCCCTGCAAGGTCAGGAAAGGCTTGAAAAGGGTGGATAATACAGGAACACTTCTCTGTAGACAACCCCCAGGGGAGTGAGTTTTAAGACTGCAGCAGGATAATGCCTGCCTTGAATACTGCACTTTTCCTTCTGGAATGAGAAAAGCTGTTCACAAAGTTTCTGATCTGAATTGCAGGGCCCTTAAATAAAGGTATCTTCTGGTTTCTTGTAGTTTATTCTTCTTGGTCTGAATATAGCGTTTTCACAAAAATGCTCATGAGTGCCATCTTCCTGGCTTAAAGGTGATTAAGAATATCGTTTCCTAGGAATAGCAGACTATAAAATATCACCATGGAGAAAACAGAACTGTGTAAATGCTGTATCTACTAGTACTTGCAGTGTCCTGGTTAAGGCCTTTTCTGGCTCATCAATAGATAAACCGTTGCAGCCTGAGAGTCCTTATTACACTTAGCATTATCTGTTTACACTGCCAGAACAGTACTGCCATGGCAGATATATCCTCCACAGTAAAACTGGGTATGAGACCAACTGTTTATCCATAGGATTTTACAGTGACGCTATCTCAGGAACAGAATGAAAAAAAAAGAAGGATATGTATTTTCATATGGAATAACCATCCCTGCATGTGCTCCAGTGTCAGTGGCTGAACGATTCTGGCTGGTGTTTCTTTGCTCGGAAGAGTCAAAATGTTTTTGAGTGCTGTTTGTGATTTCAGACTTTTAACCTGACATAATGGAACTTCCTGGGCATTTCTTTGGTGATATTGACCTTTGTCTTGCAATGCTAAAAAAAGGTAAATAAATAATATAGAAAAATCCATTTTTAAGTAAGTATGTAACAAGATTTCAGACACTCACAAACTTGCTGTTATAGAGAGTACAATTTCTGTTCTGCTGTATAGATAAAGGATCTAGGGAAAGTGCAGTAGATTTATTGAGATGGCTTTCTTTGAAGAGGTAAAGAGTAAAATATATTCATGGAATGAGATAAAAACTGAGCCTTCAACTCACAGTACATTTTAGAGAATAGTATGTGTGCATCATACTTAGAGAAAATGTGAAGGATACAAACCACAGATAAATCTAAGGGGTGTGTGCATGGAGCAAAGCACCATAGCCATGAGTGCGAGAAAGCATTGCTTTGGCAACTGCTGAAGCAGTATTTGCATAAAAGCCTTTTCCCAAGGAAATGCAACAACATCAAATAACTGAAGGGCAGGGGCCAAGGCCACACGCTGGATCCCCATAGGTGTGCAGCTCAGAGTTCACAGGTTTCTCAGCCACCCTCATTTACAATGACTCCCAAAGGTAGGTTTTGCTGAGCGCTGTTGTATATCTCGGGCTGAATCTGCTCAGCTTTTCACATGACAATTGCTTCTGAAATCTCAGCATTGCACTGGTCCCAGGGCAGAGGGGACCCGTGGTGTCTTCAAGCATTGGTGAGGTCAGTCTCCCAGCACAATCAGGCTGCCTGAGCAGTCGTAGCACTTACACATCTGCAGGGCACTGGGTCCAGTGAGGAGCTGTCTTTCTGAAGGGGCCCCGGGAGCAACAGGGACAAGGCACTGAAGAACTGGTTGCATAAATCCTTGTCTTGCCTTCATCCTTGGCAGGTAAATGGGCTGCTTTGCCCTGCCACTTGTGTAAATCCCCTTGCATTCCCCTGGCTAACTCAGCTGGAAGTGAGCTGTTGGCAGGGCACTGTCTCTTTTTTTTACTCCCACTGCCTCCACCCCCAGGTTTGCTTTCCCAAGAGTGACTGACTCGTGGGCTGGAGAGTGGGCAGAAAGGCAGAGTCCTGGACACTGGGAGACTTGCAGCAAGCAAGCAGTAAAGAAACACAAATAGCTCAGGAGGTATACAAAGGATTTTTCAGGAATATCGTTAAATGTGGATTCTGAGGTTCTTTAATGGGGCTTAAAGCAACCGGTATTCCATTTCCACACACCTCATGTGTGTTTTGCATTAAGCATTAATCATGATCATTGAATATTTAGGCACAAAGAATTCATGTGTTTTCTGACACACGTGTTGATGTTGGATTTATAATTAAGATATTCTGAAGATTAAGTGCTCCCGTTAGTGTTAGCAATTTAGAAGGCGCATAGCTATTTCCTCTCGTCTAAATTTGTGATGATGCAACAGCCAAAATAAATACCCCCAAACACAGTCAGGTTGAAGTGCCCATAATATCAGTGAGACATAGCTCCTATATTAGTAAAATACTGCTTATAAAGGTTTGGCTGGATTAGAAGAAAAAAAAGTAAGAGTAGATCCAATATACACTCATAAACCATTGCATAGGAAAAGGGATAACTGCAATTTA
Organism: Falcunculus frontatus; assembly: GCA_013398115.1. NCBI lineage: Eukaryota > Metazoa > Chordata > Aves > Passeriformes > Falcunculus > Falcunculus frontatus. The sequence continues at coordinate 61,395 of VZRV01002447.1, read as the reverse complement.
ACTTGAAGAATTTTGCAAAGAGATGTCTTTAAATTAGAATTATTAAATACAAGCAACATATTTACACTCATAAATTAATTCAAAAAAGCATTATTATAACTGAGTTATTACAACTAATTATATTTATAAATCTCTGAAACTTTGCCTGCTGCCTTTGGAGAAACACAATACTAAACAAAAATCTAAAGTGATGCTTTGGCCCAAAGACACATTCTCCAGCTTGGGCCATCCGGGGCTTCCTCCGTGTGAGGAAAATGCTTGCTTGGTGCAGGGCCTCTGTGGTGGGAAGAATTCACACCCTTTAAATTTTTCTGCAATGAAGCATGACTGGCATGTTTGGAAGAGAAGTAGGGAGCATGGGAAGAGATTATGGCATCTGGGGTAGTGGCTCGTGTGGTACAAAACCTCAGTAAACCAATTGCATGCACCCTTCCCCACGCAAGACCAGGAAATTGGGGAAGCACAGAAGCCATCAAGCCATTTTTCCTCCTTTGCTTATCAATGTTTTAAGCTATGTCTATGGCACAGGTGAAAATCAGCACCACAGAGCTTGGTGGCACAAAGCAAAAAGGGTGACAGTGGTTATAACAAGTGTGAAAGCAATGGTTGTACTGGCTTTGTATTGGCTTCATCCTGTCAAATAAGGTGGAACTGCTCCTTGCCAGCCCCAACAAGCACCTTTCAAATGGCTGCATTTTATAAAATAGGAGGGCTTTCAAGAAGTGATTTGAAGAAGGAAATGGAGGGCACTGACACACATTAATCAGGAGGCAGCGTGGAAAGAGGCCCTGAGGCAGGACTGGGAAAGCGGAACAAAAGGAACAGTCACGGCAGATCACCAAGGGCAGGAAAGAACACAGCAGAAATAAAAGCACTATTTTCAGTAAGGTATTAAATGCAAAGGGCTTAAGGAGTTCAACCACCTCTGGAGGGAAAAGAAGAGATGAAGACAGCATAGAGATGAAGAGCCAAGGAGACAGGGAATGAATGGTATTAGGTGGTGAGCTTGCCGAGGGGATTTGGAGCAGACCAAGAGACCGTGAGCAAAATGGGGTCAGCCCAGAGGCTTGGATGTGATAAGTGGAGGCAGAAATAACCAGAGAAATTCTTCAGGTGTTGGCAGAGGGAACAGTAGGAGATTATTCCTGTTGGAGCACTTGGGAAAGAAAGCAAACACCATTTAAAGCAGTCCAGGATGAAGTGGAAAGAGAAAACTCCCACTGAATGATGTCACTTGGCCTTTGAATGGAAGGAAAAAAACAAAACAGGAACGTCAGGGTAAGAAGAGCTCAAATCAAGTACAGAAAGGGGCTAAGAGTAAAAAAGATACACATGTGCATGGAAAAAGACTACAAGAAAGGAAAGGCCTTTTGACTTTCAGGAATAGAGCAACTGGAAAAGGCTTATGGGACCTGTGAGATTATTGCCTCCTCTCTGCCATGTAGATGGAGCCCATGCTCTTAGGTGCATGGGCATGGGGCCATGGAATGGCTGCACACACACATGTGCATCCCTTTCCCTCCCTGCCCTCTGTAAGGGGTGTCTGCACCCGGCGTTGCTGGGGACCTGAGTTGTGGCAGGGGCTGTGTGTCCTAAATGCCCACCAAGGTTACCCAAGTAAGCTGCTAAGCACTGGGAAAACAAAATACGATGAAACTGATCCTACCACAGCTCCTCAGCTGGCTGGAAACTCTAGGCCATGTCTTCAGCTCCTATAATCTGGCATTGCTCCACTGACACCACTGGAAATGCTTTGACTTACAGCAGTGCTGAGCAGCTGACCCTGTCTTCCCATCATTTACAGGAAGGAGTGTGTGTATCTCTTTTCTGTGAGCCGAGTCTGAGCCCAGACCCTTCACGAAGAAGCAAACAGAGCACTGTACTAACAAAAGAAACCACCCACCAGTAATTTAGTAATCTGAAATTCCTTATATTTTCTTTTTAAGTATTTAAAATAACTACTGGATGCAAGACTCTTCAAACCCGGATTTATCTCCCTCCATCCCTGCTTTGCATTTCTCCTTCCACCCAGTGATGAGGTCCCAACAGTAACAGTGCTTCATTTTTCATTTTCTTTTTTCTGATTTCAAGATTTACTACTTATTTCAGAAATAACCTTTTCTGGCATCCTCCTGTAGTCAGGTCATTAAACCTGCTTACATTTTCATTTAAAATCTTTCCCTATCTTAAATGAGCAAGATAAATAGCTCTGTTGTATAATTTCTTCATTTTACAGTAGTTTGGTGTCACTTTATATCAGTGGAAACACAGATAGGCTCTTTCTTCAGGAGTTTGAAAACTAAATAGCTGGTGCAGATCTGCTTGAATTTCATTTGCACCTATAAATTCCAAACTGAAAGTAAAGTGGGGAAAAAATTGGTGTTTTTAAAGGAAAGTAGAACAGCAAAGTTCTCTTTTATTTATTCTCCTATGTAATTATTAATTCCCCTAGATTTTCATGAAAGTCTTTCTGAAATATGTTACTTTCATTCTACTCTTTCAGTTTATCTTCTTCTCTACAACTCCTTAGAGCTCTGTTACACTATATATTCTTTTCCCACTGTGTGTTACGTTAATCCCCCCCATCCAATGAACACCTGTAAAATGTAATTCCCCCTTCTAAAAAAAATAACGTTGAATTTTAAAAGTCAAAATCCTACCTAGTAAACAACAAAGCTCATTTTCCAAAGTGGCGACTTAGAAGCAGCCCAATAACATTACAGTTAGTTCTTGCGGCTCCAGCAGTGACTGGGAGTTCCACGGGGCTTGGGAGCAAGGGGAAGACAAGAAGGTCACTCAAATCCTTGTAAAAGCCACCTACACAACCAGAAGGAGAACCATTGTGGACACAGGCTCTGGGGGAGAAGGTGTGAGAAAGAGGTGCATAGGAGAAGCCTGAATTCCCATCCCTCACCAGATCTGCTGAGAAGAGACCAGGCATGCAGCAAAGCATTTTCTTCCACTTGGAGTAGCAGCAGGTCAGAAGCCTAGCTGCTATGCCCACAGCAGGTATTTCCCCCTACTCCATCTCCCTCACCAAGGATAAATGAACAACCTGAAATGTGATTAGGAACACTAATCAGCAACCAGAAGTACCCCTTGATTCAGCAGCCAGATTATGAGCTGAAACAACCCCAGGCCTTTTCTGGTATGGGGCCTTCCTGCTGGTTTCCCAGGTTGAGGCTGTCCAGCTTTGTGTGAGTAAGAACAACCAAGTCTCAGACAGCCTAAATATCCTCCTATAGAAACGAACACCCTTCTCCCCTGTGGGGAGAGGATGAACAAAGCTTTCATGACCCTTTCTAACAAAACCAGCCTCTGACTCAGTTTTTGGCAGAAGAGGGAGAAAGGAGGGATCCTTCTCAGTGGGAGGGCTCTGTCAAGGGAACATCAGAAGGGCCCACCAGATGGACTCTTGGACTACATCTAAAGCTTTCTCACATTTCTTTTCCTTCCTCCCCGCCCTCCTTCCCCTCACACACACACACAGACACACACACTCAGTTTACCTCTTCCCTACTCATCTACAAAGTGGCTGTTCAAAGCACCGGGGCCGGGGATGGATGCCCACACGTGCACGCAGGAGCACAGCGGCTGACACTCTGCACGTGCCGGCTGCTGCAGGAAAGGTCCTTGGAGACTGGCGGGCGCAAAAGGCACCAGACACACCTTTCTCCTCCAGCCCAGGCCCACATTGGCCATTAATCCCTTTGGACCAGGCTGGCCTGAGTGCCCTTCAGCCAAGCCTCCTCCAAAGCCTTTTCAGACACAGCCTGGGTGGAATGGGACCTTGCACGAATGTGCTCCTTCCAATAGGCAAGACATCACATGGGCAAGGCACGGAGCATGCTGTTCCTACAGACCCTCCAATGCCACCATTTTAATGCAGTGAAAATGGTGAAGAGGAAGGAGAAAGGAGGAGTAGAAGAACAGCTTTATGCTGATTGCAGTGGGATTTGGAGCTGATTTAATGAGGAAAATTACTCTCGGATCTTAAATTGCTATGGTTTCCTCTTTGATTGAATGTTGGTATTCCTTTAAGCTTTTAAAGGAAAAAATATGATTACAGTATGCATTTGATAAGTGAGTGTTTCTGGTTCTTTTCCGTGTAATTTACCTTGTTAATCTTTATTCTCTCTCAAAACAAACAATGGTTTAACTCTTCCTCCTACTGAGGGCATTAGTTTGCTAACAGGCTGCTCAGTTCACCATTTTGAGCAGATCTATTTTCTTCAAGTTCTTGGCAAGAAAAACCCCTTTGCTTTAGAAGACAGTGAAGTGTCCTGTCTTGTCTTGTTATTCCACTGGGAACAAATCATTCTTTTATGTATGCTTTGATGTTGAAATAAAAGGGGTTTTAAAAACCATTTCACTGTACTGGTTATAAAAATGCTGTAATTTCCTTGTTATTTGTCTTATTGGAAGTAAGTCAGCGACAAAAGCACAAATACCGTATACACAGAAACTTCCTAAATACCCCTTTTATCCACAGTGCCATGTTTTATTGAAAGGCTCCAAACCTATTGTCTGTGAATGAAACTCCATTGTTATTGTCTGCATGTTGTTATTCTCACTCCAAGCCTGAGTATAGACATACACATTAACCTGGTCACTCTGCAATAAATCACACCCTCACTCAGGCACAAATTTAACAGGAGATGTTGAATGTGGTGTGGATCGCGTGTTTCCAGTCATGTGTTGCACTAGGGGCTGTACAAGGCTTCTGTATTTGGCCTTGCCAACACTAATAGTCCTAGAAAGCACCTTGGTTCACAGATACTAATGTCCTGTTTGTGACTCCAGTGGCACTTGCACAGCAGAGGTCAGTGGACACATGTGTGAACATTTACAAGTCATGCATTAAATCCCACTTGGATGAAACCGGCGCACAGTGTAAATTCAGCCCACCGCAGATGTCTTGAGTCAGGAGTGCAGTTCACGCCAAGAAAACTGAAGGCTATTAAAAACACCTTTTATGCAAAATTCAAAACACCAAGTCTTACAATTCATTTGCACTCATACAACTGCATTGACTCCTACAAGGCTTCTTCCCACTTAGTCCAGCAGAAGCAAGAGAAGTATCAGACCTTTGTATTTATCTTTGTTGCAGAGTTGTACAGAGATGTGTACAGACCTGCGTTGAGACCCAGTGCAGCAGAAAGCACACGGTTCTGTTACCTCCGTGACACTGTTCTCAGAATGTGTTAGCACTTCCACTGCCAAAAGCCAGCATGACTCCCCACTGAGACATAAAGTGCATGACATTATGCAAAGGAAGGTAATCAGACTGCCAATTCTTAAATAGATCTTAATGAAAAGCAACAAAAAATCAGTGTCAGGAAGAACAATAGCCACATAAGGAAGAGGAAGATACAACTTTTATTAACTTTTGCTCATAACCACGAAGAGTTCCTCTTCTATAATTTGCTACTATTCATAGCAAATGGGATAACTCCTCAGACATTCATGAAACACCACAATATAATTGTACTGTTGACAGTACAAGTCAGTAAATCTTGGACAAGATTCATGGCGAAATCTCGAATAAATTGTGGTTAAGGATGTGTATTGGTCATGGACTTAAAACGGTCATTGAGAAACAATGACTACCTTAAAACACAGAAACAGGCCTGCACATGCTGCTGCAAGACTAAACTGTGAGAAATTCAAACAATTCTTTTGCTTTGTTTTACAACAAAGCTTGTGTCAGAATCATCATGGAATTAACTGAAATATTCTCACATTCAGTTCCAGAGAAGGGACAGGAAGTTATGTCTGTAAGAAGCTGAAGAGGAGGAGTGGAGAAGGTCGTGTGACGGATGATAAATATCTCAGAATGCTTTGTTTTACCTTTGGAAACCATATGCTGAAAAGAAAAGTTACAGGCAATTACGCAGTCTGAGCTATAGGGGGCTGTCAAGAAACATACAGAATCGGACAGGGTGGACAGTTTTAATCAAATATGCATTTGTGATCAGTAGACACAAGATCAGTTTATCAAGGCAGAAAGACATTTTATTTTTGGATTTCCAAATACTTCTGGATGAAAGACCAAGTAATAAAAGCTTAGCTATGTAACAAGTAACTCTGTATTTTACAGGTCTTTAAAAAATGCTTCGAAACGTTTAACTAGTAACGTAAGCCTGGTTTGGGTATTAAGAGTACAACCACTGCACAGCCAATTTTAAACACAAGAACCTGAAATACAAAAGAAGTCCAACAAATTTTAAATCAGGAACAATGTTTCATTGTCAGGGACCAGGTTTAATAAGTGTCTTTGGTATTTAGTATCCCAAAATCTGCCGTGCCTTGGCTTCCTTGAGAGGCTGGGCTGCATCTGAGGCATGTAGAAACTTCCAAGCTTGTGGTAGAGCAGAAAATTCTAGATTTCCAGGTGCTTTAGCACACTGAACAATGCTGCCTCTTCTAGCTCGTACAGTTCTTCTCTCCTTTGGGAGGCATCTTCTAATCCGAGAGCAGAAACAATTTACCTGGTCTCTACCCAATCTGGGCTGACTTTGCCTCAGTCTTGCCCTCTGCTTTCTTCATTTCCTACCTACAAAAGGGAACACCAGACTCTTACAGGTAGCTACCACCATACCACTCAAAAGGTGCAAACTTGAAATTGGTGACATGTTAGTGCCTGCCAAGTTGCAGTGTGGGATGGAGCTGGGGCAGTTTGTCTCCAGTATGGTCCTTCCTCTTCTGCTGATATTTACCTCACTTGGCTGACTCTTGAGGGCCCAACAAGAGAACCAGAGAGAGACTTTATACAAAATCATGTGGTCACATGACAAGGAGCAATGGCTCTAAACTGACAGGATGGGTTTAGAACAGATTACGGGCAAAAATCCTTTACTGTGGGGGTGGTGAGACACAGGAACAGGCTGCTCAGAAAACTTGCAGATGCCCCCATCTCTGGAAATGTTCAAAGGCTGCTTGGATGGGGCTTTGAGCAACCTGGTCTAGTGGAAGGTGTCTCCGCACATGGCAGGGGGGGTTGGAATGAGATGATCTTTAAGGTCCCTTCCAACCCAAACCATTCTATGATCCTTTATATATCATAAGTGCCTTATCTTATACATAGCATTGATACATAGATAAATGTTCACTTGGAGTGCTTGAGGTATTGTCTGATACCTCTGCAGGCACTGCTAATTTCTTCCAGAACTTCCACGGGCTTCCAGGTTGAGAAAAGCACGACAAGATCTGCAGGGAACATGAGCCAATGTAGCTTCCAGTAAAGTGAGGATCGGGCCGAGAAAAGCAGTGCATTTCCTCTGGAAAGGAAAGACCCCCACCTCTTTCACTATAAATATACCAGACTTGTGTGCTTTGTTTTGAGCCCAGTTTCCTAAGGAAACAAGGTCTATGCAGTCATGCTGTGTCTGTCTGTTTCTGTTCCCCACTCCTAACTCTCAGTAGTTGTCTTGACCAGATTTGACACTGGGTGCCACAGTCTCCAGTACTTCAAGATTTTTTGTACCTCTGTGACCAAGAGGAGAAAGGCGTTTGTTGTTCTTTATGTCTCCCCTAAGAGAAAAGCTTTGTCACATGATTTTTCTGAGGCAGAATCCAGAGGGGAAGAGACCTTGTGAGACAGGTTAGCAGGAAACCAGGTTGTGTTAGTTCCTCTGCTCCGGGAACTATTTGTTTAGTTTACAATCTCCACGGGAAGTATCCAGCATGACAGATACCATGCAGGCAGTGCCCCAAAATACCTTTTTGAAGCTGGACGTTTCAGTTTTCAAAAGTTACAGATCTTTTTAGAGATCTGAGAGGGTACTCTGTTAGCCTTTGAAGTCTGAAGAATGTCTGATGCTTCTCTGTCAATCACCTCTCCGTCTTTGTGATGTCTTTATCTTCTTGGGGCAAGAAGGCTTTGGGGTGCACTGGACAACCTCCCTTTCCCAGGTCCCCCCTGCCAACACAAATCAGGCCTTGCAGATCATGCAGACATTAGCTTCTCTGCGGATTCAGTGGATGGCAGGAGTCCAGTCATGGTAGCAATTTGTATTCACCTGCTCGTGTGCATTCAGCACAAAGTAGAGGAAAGTGAAACCTTAAGGATCCAATAAGAGAGCATTTTATAGCCAGTCTGCATAGAGCAAAAAATGCACACAGAAAAATGCAGAAGGTGTACTCTCAGGAGAGCCTTGTGTTACAGCCCTCTATTAATCATAGCAGAGTATAGTCCTGTGATGTATATGCATAAAATCATCACTCTTTTTTTTTGGTGTAATGATGCTGCTTTATCTACTGCCTCTGCAGCTACATATAACAAGCACAAAATCTGAGCTTAAAGAATGAAACGTATACTAACAAGAAAAACCCAACAACCCGTAATTCAGAATTGCATTACAGGTTCCTTACAGGATCATATCTCATCTACTTTGCTTAACAAATATATCACGCAGACATATCTATCTTAAGACAGACATGATTATTCATTGCACAAACGACAGCTATTTTTATGTAAAGCAGAAACTAATGAAGTAAGAAAATGTATTGAGAGATTTTTGGCTACGGATTTTTGGATTGTGAGCATGGTGTTCACATGGCAGCTGCTTTGCTGGATACTGCTTTGCTGATGGCTTGTGGCATTGATTTATTGACATTCCTGAACCAGAAATTAAGGCAGCCTCAGGGGAGGATATCAACTGACCTGTAAATTAGAACATGTGTTTTGGGTTCTTTTGTTGTGCCTTTTTTTTTAAACAGGACTTCTGTCACTGACTTCAACTTTTTCCATATAATACAAAAAAATTCTTCCACATCCCAGATGTATTCAGAACATAACAATAAATTAGGACAATGGACTCATGCTGACTTCTGTCAGCAGAAGATCTAGCTCCTGTGGTTGAATTATTTTTTCCTATACAGCATTAGAAAGAAGATCTACCTTTTCTTTTTCAACAACTTTTTCCGAAGTCGAGATTAATCTCAAGTAACGAAATGTGAGGTCAGTGAATACTGAATTCTAGCCAGGGTATTAGCAAGCTGGTGAAAGAGCATTCTCATGGAGCTGTCTGCCACGTCTGCTGATGTTCCACAACAGAAGAGACTCCCCAGAGTCCCTGTCTTGAATTACCCCTACACCAGGTTTCTACCAGTCAGTCAAATTTTATCTGAGTCATTTACCCGCCCACTCTGACAGGAGCGTGGGAGCAGTGAACAAAGGGCAGGCACCCACCGGGAATGCAGCCAGAGTGAAGACTGACAGGCCACGCTGGGCCCAGATGATTAGATACTGCATTTTCGTAACCAAATTGTGAGGCAAGGATGCTGCCTGTCTTTACACTGGCAGGATTCATCCCATGATGGGGCCTGATACTGCAGGGAAAGAAAATTATGATGATAATTCTGTCATCCAGGGTACTTATGAAGCATCTGCTAGGCATTTTTGAGGCAGAAATGGTATTTCTGGAGTAGCAGAAACCTAAAGCCAGGAGGAAGTCCAAGGGAATGGTTCACATTTGGGAGCATAGTTTCCAGTGGATGTCAGTGCCTGGCCACTAAAATCCAGTCACCCTTCAGCCACCACCCATGGCAGACAGGCACTTCATGGTGTGACCAACCCCAATCCCAGCATGGGCTGGCAGGCCCCCTGTGAATCCTTCTCGAGCTCCACATCTCCTCCTGCATGGTCAGACATCAGTGGTGGTGACTGATAGTGCCCTTGCAGCGTCGCACCTGTGCCTGCATTGCAGCTTTTGGCTTGTGCATGATGTTGGCAGCTCATCAACAGCATAGTGCCTGGGATATGGCTGAGAAGGACACATGTTCAGAGGCAAAACACATGTCACAGCAGCCATTATCCCAGGGAAGTGCTTCACAGTACCTTCACTGCAGTTTTTATCCTTGCTGCCAGCCTCATCATCTGGGTCACTTCCTGTGTGCTCATACCCACAGGAAAACATCGAGAAAACCACCTGCCCGTTTCATTTTAACTTGCTAGTGAAAAGGCAAAAAAAATCCTAACCACCATATTTTCCTTACAATTTTTGCACTAAACCATTTGCACACATTACAACGCTGCCTGACTACTCTCAATCACCTTAATCTGATTTTCCATCTCTGTCATACATGGCTGTATTAGCAAACATTATTTTGCAGAAAGGCCAAGCTCCAGTGTTGGTTTACCATTTTTGTGCTGGTGGATGTGCTATTTGTTCCTCGTCCCTCTCCAGTCCTGCAAGATCTGAAACAAAGGGTTTTCCCTTTTGAGGCCCACCGCCTTTCCATTAACTGCAGTGCAACACGGGGGGAACGTGAATTTCTCCAAGCAACTGCTCTGACATGCTGTGGAGTCATTGTGGTAAATACCTCATTGGCCTTGAGTTTCTCTTCCCATTGTAGATTTACTGTGTCTCTGTAAAAAGGAAATTGCCGTAGTTTTAATGTGCAAAACAATATTCAGTGAATTGAAGAGTTTCTTCTTTTTTGTTTTACAGATGTCTACAGCTGTAACCATACCAGATATTTTTTGCTTCCACTGGTGTGGATTGTTCTGGAAAGCATTCGTCTGAAGAAGCACTGGAAACTAGTTTTTGTTTTCTCAGTAAGTTCTGAATGCATTTGCACTGAAACAGAGTGAAAGGAAAATAACGGCCTTGATATCTTCCTCACCACCAAGACCAGAAGGTGAAGGAAATCCATAGTCTGTCCCTAGATCTCCACCTCCAACATCAGACAGAAGAAAACAATTGCCTTCCTTTGAGACCTCACAGAGAATAAAGCTGTAACTAAATAGAATTCTCATGCCAGCAACTTTGGGGAATATTCTGTTGTTATTGTTACAGCAAAATCTTCATTGATGCTGAAAGAATTTCATGTGAATGGAAAAGACTCTGAAAAAGAAGCTGAGATGACAGGAGGACACAATTCCTACGTTGCTTCCGCTGTCGCAGCTTCAGGGCCTCGTGGTCCAACCAATGCCTTCTCCAGCCTCGTGACACTAGCCAGCCTTTCCTTGATGTTTGCTCTTGGTTTTCTTGAGTGACTACAGCTGAGAGCCTCCAAGGCTGGGCATGGGAGAGTGCTCATGACTTGAGTTATGGACATCAGTGTAGGAAGAAAAGCTTATGGTAAGAATCACATGTCAGCAGTTATTCAGTCATTATACACCACTAAAGAGCAAAGAGAAAATTAATTTCTCAACTAGAAACACAACAGATCTTAGCATTTTAGTAACAGCAACTTTTTCACTCAAATAATGGTTGTTCTCAGAGAAAAGACATAGGTCTAAATTTGGCCTTCAAATGCAGAATTTCTAAATATCCAGAATAAGTCTGGATGTCTATGCTTCCCAGTTCTCAAAACAGTCATCAGGGCCCCTTGCAAAGACTTGTACCTTCTCCAGCTCTTCTTCAAGCCAGCCAGGTTTTGCCAACTCTGGCCCAAAGTGCCCTGAGCTTGCACGGATACTACCTACCTCCCCTAAATGGTGTGTGAATGAATCCAGACTGCCTCATGGGGAGAGCATGAGGGAAGAAATTGTAACTTCCTCCTTGCAGAAAAAAACCTCAGAGATTTATTATAAGCTGATGTATGTGAAAGTACTGGCATCACAGTGATGGCCTTGCTGCTGAGATGGAAGGCGAAATACTGTGAAGGGATGTGATGGGGAATGCTTTAATTAAAATACTTATAATTTGTAGGTCTACGGTAAAGGTGTTTTACCAGTTTAGGCATCAGCAGGAGCCAAAAGACTGAAGCTTGACCCATGATTTGCTATGTAACTTGCAAACGTTTACCTTCTCCAACACTCAGTTTGGATACTTAGAAAAGAAAGAATTAAGAGCAGTAGGAGAAACAATACATTAATTCTTGTAAAGTTCCTTCAGATATTGGCTCTACAGTAAATTGAAATATAAATTTTAATGGTCTCTTACTTATTGTGAGTGAGATAGATGGAAGCAAGGCCTCTGGGTAACCTTAAGGTATTGCTTTCATTGCATACTAACAATTTATTGACGTTCTTTCATTTTCATTTCCCAAATCCATCGTAATTTACTCTGAAACATTGCTGAGAATCCGCAGTCCTTTATTCAAAGAAAGGTGTCCTCTCCCCAGCAGGCCCAGAAACACTGGCCCGTGATTAGAGTGGTAGGTTTTTAACAATTTATAAAACATTTTTCTACAGTTTTAAAGAGATTTCTCAGTCACCTCTGCTTAGAAATTTCTCCCGCTCGAGCAGCGGAAGGTCCCTGGCTGCACCTCCCGGCACAAGCCTGGCAGGCGTGTGTTTATGTGCTCAGCCTTCGCCGCCGAGCAGAGACTGCCGGTTGCACTGCGCTGTACTTCATTAAGCAGCAGTTTTACGAGGTGGGCTGCAGCACACGGGGGACAGGCACGAGACCACCGGATTTATGGCATTTCAGTGTCGAGCTGACAGCGTGGCAGTATTCACACAACAAAAACCATATTGCAAGAGCGTTAAAGTCGCAAGAGAGCCCTGCCAAAAAAACACCCAGCAACCCAATGAGGTAGGAAGTTCAGGGTTAGGCATTAAAAATCCAGTACCCAGGATGGCAACATTCAGGTGGCACACCTCCCCCTCTGCCTGTTTGCTGGAGTCTTTAATCTTTGGCTGTGGGATAAAAAGCCTGGCTTTTAGGGTGGCTTTTAGGTACCGGGCTCCATCACCCAAGCACAGAAGACAGGTACGCATCCCACCAATACCAGCTCCTCACCACCATCTCTGTGCCAGCCATACTGACTTCTTGGAGCAACAGCCCAAAGAGGTTATGATTAATTTGCTATCCACATGGACATCTATCAAATGGGAAAGGAAATATGGAATGCCTTCAAACCTGTTTTTAAAAAATGCTTGTCTCTCTTGCCCCTATCTCCTGCCAATGAATGGGTTCTCGTTCGTCTCAGTGAGAACTACCATTTCAGAGGTATTTTCCAGAAAAAGCACAGTATTATTGAGAAAAGTAGGAATGAAATTACAGCAGTAGATGTGAACAGATAATTGAGTTTTTGTGTAGAGTCAAATTTGAAAAGGTCTGGATCACAGGGAGACTCAGCCAACACACACACACATATGCATACACATAACTTTTTAGACCAATTACAGGGAGTGTTCTCTTTAGCCCACCATTAAATTCATCCTGGCAATTACAGGCTAGTGGTATCAGTTCCATATATCTATCACTGATTCTTAGTCCCACAGAAGATAGGAGAGCAGTTATTTCAAGGGCATTTCTCTACAGGACCTTGTTCAGGAAGAATTGATCAGGAATCCACTTGGAGAATGGATTACACTAACCAACAAGGAACCATGTCCCAAAATTAAATGTACAGTTAATCCACATTGCACTTTAGCTTGACACCTTTACATTAACCTGTAATGTAGATTAACTCAAAATCCTGATGGACATAAGGGTTGCAATGCTCAGTCCAGCCTCTGTGCACCCTCACAGGCCAGAGGTGTGCACATACAATTTTATCCTGCCTGCCAGGGCAGTCTTCAGATACAAAAGAGCCCAGAGAGGGTTCTTGGGACCAAAGAGCACTTGGTCCCTGGCTTCCTGGGGTATCCTTTACTAAAACCCCTTTCCCACAACAATGTCTGCTGCATCACAACAGAAAAAGGCAGCAAGAAACCCCCAAAGCAGGCACTTCTACAGGGCAGAGAGACATTTTGCTTATTTGTCTTGGTCTGAATTTGCTCTGTGCTATCAAACAGGACTGAAACCACCAAAATGGGCCTTAGCTCCAGTCCCGAACTGCAAAAATGCTGTGGCTCAGACAGTGGGTACCTTTGCTTCACCAGCCTGGGTTTGATTATCTCATCCAAGGACTGCGTAAGGCTGCTGTAATTTGACAAGGACACACTTCACACAGTACTGTGACTTGACCTTGTTTGCTCTAATCGGGCTTAACCCTGTCCCAGGGCAATCTGGAAAAATTCAGATTTGCACACCAGCCCTCGATTTCAGCAAACCAAATCCAGGACTCAGACAGCAAGTATTACCATTCTGGCACCTCCTGCTAAACAAAATTAGCCCTGCTGTCAGTCTTGCAAGATACCTCACTTTGTTTCTTGTCTGTCCTCTCCTGACCTGGGATCTCTACAAAGCATGTGGAGGAGCCTACACCTGTCAGAGATATCTGCAGCACACCTGGCCCCCTCACAGCCATACCCAGCATGTCATCCCTGTGAGGTGCCACACAAAGTGCCCACCTGGGGCACCTCAGGGGGCCAATTAGCTCCAGCAAAGCACGGTGCTGATGGGACTTGCCCTCCTAATTTTGTTTCTTGAAAGTTAGTGCACTCAGCTGTCTAAACATGCTCAAAGCCAACTCAGGTGCCTCCAACAAATCACTCCATCCAGGTGCAGCCACAGAGCTCATCCAGAGCTCATCCAGGCAGCTGTTTCACGCTGAGAACATCAGGCTGCCATGAGTGCCAGAGCAGACCCATGGCAAGGAATAGTCATGGAGCTGCTGCCCACCATGCCTGTGTCAAAAAGCAGCCCCTCTGCCAGGGAGAAGGTCAGAGTGGTGCCAGGAAGTACTGTGGAGGAGCAAGGGCTGCTAACATAAGCTGGAGTTACTGTGGGTGATGTCCATGTACACACCATACACCCCACTGCTCCCACCACTCACTCAAAGCAGACCTTGAAACTGTGCTCCAGATCACAAAAAGGCTTCCAAGACCAGGACCATCTGGTGAAAACTCACTACAATAATGACAGTAGAGATGAGAGTTACAAATAAACAATTCATTGGCAGAATCTGGCTAAAGCACAACACAGACAACCTATCTACTGTGGAAGAAATGTACAGAAGAGGACTTCTGTGAGCTTTACAGCTGAAATCCACTGTTTGACCATTCAAAATGCTTTTCCCTAAGTACCAAAAAAGTGACTTTGATCACTGTAAAAACAGGTCAGTAATTTTTGTTTCCTTCATGTCCTTCAAGATAAAAACTTCCTGAAAGAATTGGAAGGCCAATGTCCTGCCCTCAGTATGATATATTGGGATACATTTTGGAGCTGACTCTCAGTGCAGTTCTAGAACCTCTCAGCCTTTGGGCTTTTTATACTTGGAGTGTGAGTCAGTCCCATCTACAATGAAAGGGAGTCCACTCATGCAGTTTGCGTGCTGATCTGGAGTCATGGCTGGATCAGGCCAATCCAGCAGTATGATGAGTTTTTAGCTATAGATTTTATTTGCTTCACATCACAGGACTGAGAATTTTCACATCAATCCCCTCCAAAGTATTTTAGGTGCTTATTAGTGACAATTTCCATACTATTCTTTCATGAAAAAGAAAGGTTTAGTGATGCTCAGCCTTGAGAAAAGCAGACTCAGGAGAAATCTCATCACTGAATATAAATACCTGACAGGAGGATACCAAGAGGATGGAGCCAGATGGTTCTCATTGTGGTCCAGTGATAGGACCAGGGAAATAGCCACAAACTGAAACACTTGAGATTCCCTCTGACCATTAGGAAATACTTTCTTACTGTGGGGTAGTGGGACACAGGAATAGCGAGTTTGTGGTGTCTCCAACCTTAGAGGTATTCAAAAGCCATCTGGACATGACCCTATGCAACTGGCTCTAGGTGGTCCTACATGAGCAGGTGGGTTGGACCGGATGACCTCTAGAGGTCCCTTCTAACCTCAACCACTCTGATTCTGTGAAGAGTTATAGCCTGGAAAATAAAGTTCACCTGAGGCATGAAGTAGAGCAGGATCAGCTACTCGCACAGTGAAAGTGCTCAAAATAAACCCAGATAAACCCAAAACAGCCAAATCGCTCCATAGACACAGAGATGGGAAAAGCACACATCCACTGAAGGAAAAGCAGCAGCACCATGAATGCAAGTGAAAACTGAGGGTTGTTGGTGTTCAGAGGTTCACCCCCACCATCACACCACCACCAGCACACTGCCTGGTTCTGCTGGCCCAAAGCGTGCAGATACAGCTCGAAAATCATCTATCCCCTCCCTGACAGGCAACTTTGGAGCTCAGTGGCTGCAGGCAGAGAGCGCAGCACTAGAGGGCACCAGCAGGATGTGGCCTCTCGCGGCTGCTGGAGCTCACCAACCTGCCTCGCTGAGAATTAAGCACTTCTTTTTTTCACTCTTTTATTTAAAAAAATTAAAGAGATTGTAATCACTCCCGGAAAGCAACACAAGCCTCTCTTCTGCACAGTCACGAGGAACCTTCTGTTAAAGAGAAAAGTTTGGTGCTAAAACCCTGACAGAGATTTTGCAAGTCCTCACAGCTCTGCAGAGCAGCACAAAATACCCCAGGCATAGACATGAGGGGGACTGCAGACCTCTGGGCAGCATGGCTTCCTTCCAAATAGGAAAAGTGCCTATGTAGCAAAATTTGAAGCTTGTTAATTCAGAACTCGATGTAAGGAAAGGCAACCAAGGAAACAAAGGAGGATAAAAGATGCAACTCTGTTAGCCAGGCTCCCTGTTTCCCTGCTCTGCTCCTGGAGGATTTTTCAGCATCTGCAGCAGGTGCTGCTCTGACACTCTTGGGATCCAGGGCCACCACTCTGCAATAGCACTGGCTGTTCCACCCTACCCACACACAGGCAGCAGGACTTATCACCCCAGAAAGTCCTGTGCCAGCACTCCTTTGGCTCTCCACAGGGGCCTCCTAAGCTCTCACCTGCCTGAGGCAGCTGCTCACCACCCCAGGTTCATCCCAGGGGGTCACCCCAGCCAGCACAAAGCATCCCCCATCTGTCATTTTCAGCCAGCATACAATGTCAGCCAATCCACCCTCACCAGGCTACTACTACTCCTCTGCAGGCATCACCTGCTCTGTCAAGTCTCATCGTCTCTTTCTCCGCATAGATGCACTCCCAGGGTGTATCAGCACCAGGAACGCCATCTCCCCCATCCCCACAGGAAGGCAGGAGAGCTGCACTGGCAGCCAGAGCTGTTCCCCACCTCCCTGTCACCTCCAGCCTCCACCTTCGGGGACCAGGAGCAGGTTTATGTGCTTGCTGCTAGGCCTGGGCTGAGCAGAGACTGCCAATTGTACTGCACTGTACTTAATTATGTAGTAGTTTTATGAGGTGGACTGCAGCACACAGGGGACCAACGTGAGACCACCAGATTTATTGCACTTTAACTTTGAGCTGACAGTATAACAGGCTCTAAGAGGTAAGTACTCAGTGCTTTATTCACTGATCTTTTGCCCTCTCCCTACATTTTCCTACAAAGTTTTTTGGAGCCTGTCTGGGATGATGAGAAAGATCTGGAATGGTGAATAAAAACATGAAAAGAAGAGAAAGGTAGGCAAACGGACAGACATAGAGACCCAAAGTATAGCAGAGGTATGAAAAAGGAGGAGGAGAGGCAGCTTCTTGCACAAACCAGGTGCTCCAGGCCCTGAGTTACTGTGTTATTTTCTTTGTCATGAAATCACAAACTGACCTTGTCAGCAAAGGCAGTTCCCCTGGAGATGCTTCTGGTTGCAGCCCTGTGAGACTCCTAGCTCAGTACCCATTTCTTAACAGCAACACTTATATTTTAACAAAATAACACCTTTGGGGTGTTCGATTGGGAACAGCCCCCTGCCACTTCCATTCCAGTGAAAAGTGACTGAAGGAGTTACTTCAGCAGGACATTTTCACTGACATCCTTTGATGACATGGACTGGATTTAGCCACATGTGCTCAGGGTTTGAGGAAAAGAAATACTGCCTAGTATTGGAACGTGGTTGGCTATACACACCAGGAGAATGGAAAAACCATCACACTTTTTTTTTTTTTAATCTGCACTTGTTCAATATTTAAAATATTGCTTTGAATCTGTACAGATTTTCAGTTACTGGACCACTTGGATTTTTAAACCTCACTGACTCTCAGCCAGACTGCCTCCGTCTGCATTGAAAGGAGCCATTCTTCTTCTTCTTCTCTTTTTTTTTTTTCTTTCCTTCAGTGAAACTGGAGCCTTTCCCTTCCCGTAACTTTCAGCTGGCTGAGCCATTCCTAGATCTCTGCATTTTTCACTTTCCAGCCTGACCCCCAGGACTTCGGGAGACGCGTAAGAGAAGTTATGTGACACATTGGCTGCAGTGAAAAGCTGTGCAGCTGAAGGGAAAATGCTACAGATGTCAAAATAAAATAAAACAAAATTTTACATCTACAAGGAAAAAGTAGGGTGAAAATGTTCTGTGAGGAATGGTTTTAGCTACAAACTAGTGGAAAAGCACAGAAACAGACCAAAGTTGTACTGTGTAAAGTGCATGTACTATTTTTCATTATACTTGCTTTTTCTGGAAGACCACTAGGAACTGTGTTTTAACTGTTTCAAATACAATTATAAAGAAATAATCACATTATTAGAAAATAATCTAATTGGGTTAAAATTGTAACATTAAACTAGTTCAAATTAACAGATGTAAATTGTTACAGACACTTTATAGGGAACAGCACAGAATTGCTTGGAAAAATAAATATATAGCATTATTGCAATGGGGATAAAATTATTAGACTGCTTAGAGGGCTTAAAAACAGTCCCAGAGCATGCTATCAAATATGAGATCACACAAACCATTAAAATTTTCATGAGACTTAGTGTTTGAGAAAGTTTAGTAAAATCCCTGGGATGTCTTATGATTTTTAGTACTGATTCATTTCAAAAATACTGTCAAAAAAGGAGCTCCTAGTTTATATGTTGCTATGCATAAGAGATTCACAAAATTAATTTCTCAATCAAGCACGGTGAACAAATAGTCTTGAGCCCTACACAGCCCAAATGTGGAAACTCACATTTTTCTCTATACTTTTCAAAGAGCAAATGCTCTTAGATGCTGTTTCATCGAGAACAAAGAAAAATATCTCCATTGCACCAGCTTAGTAAAAAGATATATATAGTACTGGGATTCTCTTTAGTGAAACATTTTTCCAGTAAAACACCAGTATACCATACTGTAATTTTATTTCTGGGATTATCTGGGGAAGGACCATCACTGACCTTACCACAAGAGCAAAAGATGAAGTGTTTTAAGGTTACAGAGAACTGTTGGTCAGTTGTTGCCAGGATATCTATGCTGTAATTTGTCTGGGCCTGGAGCTGTCTCTCACCATGTATTTATATCATTTGTAGCCCAAAAGAACTCTGATTTGTGTGGGGCACCTGGCTGTTATAGGAATACGAATGGTGAATAGTAAAAATTAACTAAATTCCTTGACAGGTGATCTTATGTCACTGTAAAGGTTTATGGGAAAACTTTTAATATTCTGCTGCCTCATCTGAAATAATTTCCCCCCTCCACCCCAGATCTGCTAATATTGAAATTTAGGAAGTAAAAAGAAGAAAAAAAGACATTGAAATTATTTATATTAGATATATAAGAAGTTGGTAAACAAGATAACCTTCAGTCTTTCCAGGATTCTTATTTTTTGCAACTTTGCACAGATCACAGTGACAGACACAAATCCTCAAACAAAAAAAGTTAAGACACAGGTGACTGCAACAATTAAACAGAAAAAAGGATTTTAACCAAAGACCATTAACGAGATCTTACTTAACTTATCAGTATGCAACAGATGAGAAGGAGAATCTTTAAACGGTGGTGAAAAAATCTTAAAGGTTTCCGTTTAGCACCTTCACATGTGAAAAAGGCTGCGCTGCACCTTGCTGCTAGACCCTTCTGTCATTAACAAACATTAACATCGCTGGAGCACAGAGAAGTCCTGTTGGATCAGCTCTGCATACCAACCCACATACGTAGCACTCCATACCGTCATGGCTGGAAGATTTTACCTATCCATCAGTGGCTAGGAAATGTGAGATAAGCGGACAAAGGAAAACGCCAAAGCATGATTAGGTAATCTCTTTCCTTTACGAAATGGTTTCTCATACTGGGAAGATGAATGGGACTCCAAAAAAGCACGTGCCCTCTCCTGTCAGTAGCAAAACATTTTTTTTTCCGAAAGCAGGCGTCCCACAGCTCTCAAATTCCTGGGCACAGAGGACGTGCTTCCCGTTGAGAGAATCCCGTTGATAACCATCCCCGTCACCCAACAGCTACTTTGTGTCCCTCCTACGCTCGTCTGCTACAGCGACATGTTGTTTCTCATCTTCCACTTGTCCTGTTGCACTCACCGGGGCATTTGTGAACAATTTGGATCTGCATCTCAATGATATCTTTCAGCACCACCTATAAAAATTAAATGGATGAATCATGCACATAGGCTGTGTCTAAGGCATGGATGCCTGTGACTCCCTAGTAATTTTACAACCTGTTTTCCAGTTTCAGTCAAGTTTGATAGAGGGGCAAACACCTCCTGAGACACAAAGTTCTCACAAGTTCTGGAAAACAGACATCCACTCAGAAGAAATTGGCAATGTAACTGCAGGAAAGGCAGCAGGACCAGCTCTGCTCTCAGAAAATCAGAGTACACCCTACAGACACAAGGAAACCACGTTTCACTGGGTCTGCAGCTCATGGAGATACTGGATTCTATGGTGAAATGTGTCCCTGCATGAGTGGTGGGAGATGTGCCCTGTGTTTCTTTCCTATTGGTGCGTGACCAGCAGGGTCAGGCTCACACTTTCCATTCCCGGAGGTACCCTGCCTGGTTCTGGGATGGAAAATGTGAAAATATCTAC
The DNA here is from genome assembly GCA_013398115.1 of Falcunculus frontatus. NCBI lineage: Eukaryota > Metazoa > Chordata > Aves > Passeriformes > Falcunculus > Falcunculus frontatus. The sequence continues at coordinate 40,792 of VZRV01002447.1, read as the reverse complement.
TCCTGCAAAAGGGAATCGGTACCTGCCTATTGGTGTGATTTAGAGGAAGCTCAAGACAAAACTGGACATGCATCCCTTTGTCCTCCTACCTGCATGTAACCTGACCTGGGCTGCTGCCCAACTTAGCCCACCAGGACTTCAAATTTAGGTTGTTCTTCCCTAAGTCCTGCATTCACTGAACCATAACCAGGTCCCAAAGCTTCATCTTAACACAAAGCCATCTTAAATGGGCTAAGAAATGGAAAATGCTCCTGTAAATATCAGTTAAATCCAGATCCATCTACAGGAGTTCAGGAGACATCTCCAGGAGGAAGAAAACAGAGCAGACACCCAGCAGACAAAGTTCTCTGAAAGAAGGATACACAGCTCTCTGCAAACACCACATGGGCCAGGGCATCAACGTGCAAGTCTGTCAGTGACATCCTGTAGTTCTACATGCATATGGATACACCCAAGAGTCTCCCACACTAGAAAAGAAACACATCTATGTGGATCATCACTCACAAATTCAGCCTATTTTAGGTCAGACCTTTGCTCAGAGGCTCTTCCTCCCCACTTTTCTCAGGACTATTTTTAATACACATCACTTTCTAGAACTTTGTTTCTTATGCTCTTCTTCTTCTTCTCCTCAAATGTGGAAACTCACATCTCTCTTTTTTCTCTCTCTCATTTCTCTGTTTTTCTGACAGAGAAATGCCAATCTTTGCCGGTGGACAAAGCACCCACTATCAAAACTCCTCTGCACATGGAAACTAACTCATCCCTTTATTTTGGACAGTAGCTGTTGTTGGGAAGGGGATGGCTATTATTTCAGCCAGCTCATTTTGTAATGGAGTCTAACTCATTCGGGGTTTTGCTTTTTTAAAGAGCTGTGGAGAAGTGATCAGGCCTGAGCCTGACCACATTGTGCATTCACTTTGGAAATACTCTCCTTCACAGCTGTCTAGCTAATTGTATGTGCAGACTACGAGGTTTTCATATATAGCCACAGTATAGAGAAATAGATGATCAGCTACACAATTACACTTTTTTTCTCCGAAACTGCCCAGAGTTTTTGCACCCCTCTGACAATGTTCTGTGATTGCACAGAAGACAAGTGCACATAACACAACAGAATTCACGTGCTGCGCAGGCTTCTGTGACTATGAGTATCACCTCTACCGTGCACCTATACCACAAGAAGAATAGATCTCTGAGTATTCACCTTCAAACACACAAATTTTCCATCCCTTAACTAAATGAGAATCTCTGCTAGTGGTGCCAGTTGTGTGGCTAAGCAAGCCAGTGACCGGAGAGACACACAGATGGAAGCAGGTCTGACATTCCACCAAGCAGGAGGCAGCAGTGACCTATATACCCTTGTCAATACATTTCACAAGAAACTGCAAGTTGCTTCAGCAAAATATGACTCCTTTGATACTTTCCTGTTTAATTTAATACAGGCTTTTAGTATCCAAAGAACCCCACTGCTTTGAAATGAGGAAACTCGGTCAAAGACTTCGGCAGTCAGCCTACAGCTGGCAAGCACAGTTCAGGGGCCTAAAACATGACTGCTCACTAGGTTTGCACTCACAGACAATGGAGCTTTTAAAATTAAGGCTTGTATACACAGGCAAATTTATCAGCCTGATTACACTGGCATAATTAGGCCGATAAATTTCCCTGTGTAGACAAGTCCTGAGACTCAAACTCATAACTAGGCAGGTCTTTCAGAGAGAGAGAGGGAGACAAATAAAGGCAAATTAGCAACTCCTGAAATATCCAAGGAATAATTTTTTTATTGGTCTCTCATTTTTCTTTTTTAAGATTTCTTTTTTCACTTTAAGTGAAGGCATATTCCATCTGTAAATTAAGAGTTGGATGAGACATCGGTACACTTGTTTTTAGACAAATTAGAAGTGATAACAATCATCAACATTCCCTCAACAGAGAGGGGTCTATCTCCACCATCAGACAAATCCGTGGGCATTGACAGAGCTCTGTCGGGCAGGCCAGTCTCAGAATTCCAGTTTAGAGCACAGACTGGAGTGGGTTGCTCATTTTTTAGGACTATGCACGTGACACGAGACTCTCAGACACCCGTGTCCCTCCACAAGCATCATGAGAAGCCCACGCTGTGGAGAACAGCAGTCTGGAGACACACCAGGAGAGCCTCCATTGTTGACTTTCTTCCTTTCCATCCCTCCCTCACCAATCTTTTCACACAAGAGTATCATGTAACTCTCTTTTGAAGCTGCCAACTCCACAATGAAATAGATCAAGCCTGAACTGGAAACAGCCCAAGACACCTGACCAGGATAAGATCCATCTGCTCTCTTTGTGGATGGGAAGAGTCTCTCACCCCAGGCACCTTCTGGACTTCACTCTGCCTCACTGTCCTGGTGTTCTGAAGTATTACTTCTCTAACAATACGGATCATTTCGGGGAAGAGCAATGGCAGGACAACCACACTGAACCTAGTCTCAAGACCCTTCCTAATAGAGAATACTGCCTGTGCTTTCCTGGCTTCCCACAGTGTGCGATCCCACCCTTGCACTGCTAATACTAAGTGACAAAGGCTTCATGAGCTAAGCCGGTACAGCTGTTAGCAAGCTTCATCTACAAGTGCTGACTTCAGATTCTCATAATCTCCCTCAAAATAATCCCTCAATGGCTTGGAAGATTCAGCCTTCAATTTCAGCTACTTCCCCATCCCAGCCTTTTGTCTCCCACCTGTCTTCAACCTCCATCTTCTTCCATACCCCTCCTTGTCAGAGACTCTTGGTAACCTAGCATTGTTCCCAGTCTCTTCCTCCCCTTTAAGCACTGGTATCAACATAACACTGCGCAGCTCGAAGGAGAATGGGAGCCCCCATCTTGCTAGGCACTGCACATGCACGCGCTGGAAGAGAGACTTGTCTTCTTGATCTTACAACCAAAACAAATAAGACCAAAAGAAATGTTATTCCCTTTTTACAGATGGGAAGCCAGGACCAAAGATATTAAATGTCTAGCCCTAGGAAGCCTGCAGCCAAGGCAGGAACTGACCCCCTGTTTCCTGAGAGCCAGCATTCGGTGTCTAATCGCACATGATCAGTCTTTCCTCTCTACCTCCCTGTAGGCACGAGGAATTTGTACTCTATATCTCCACATGTTTCTTTTGCCCTGTAATTTTGCACATAACCATACACACCTAGATGGGACTCCTTCATAAATAATTGTATGTGGATTCCTGCACTTCTTGTGTACTTGTCAACCCCTGCCTCCCTTATAGCACAGGAATTAGACTTTCCTTCCTGTATTCCCAGTGTAATTATCAAACAAACTTTCCTCTGGCGTAGACTTCCCACACCAAAGACACTTTAAATCTCACACATAAATTTCTTTCATTTCAGCAGGTCTCTCTCCTGGAGAACGGCGTTTAGTGGTGATCTTTTTTTAATCAGATTCAGTCCCGTTTCCCACCCCTATCTGGTGAAAGCGACTTTCCACTTAGAAAGGAAGTCAGTCTTTGATTTCATAAATGATTACAAGAAGATTTAACATCCTCAGGAGCACAGCTATTTTCATTAGAATGTATTTGCTCCAATACCTTTTCCAGCTGTCCCGCTTCTTGATACAAATCCCAAGATACAGAAATCCTTCTGAATTCACCCACAGACACTCCAGTGTGGAGACAGGCTGCTCACCCTCTCATCATTCGGACTCTGGCTCCATGTAATGCAGCAGAATAAAGCAGGGGATTGTCAGCACACCAACTGTGTGCTGTTCTCTGCCTCGAGCCCTGGCAGGCAGTTTGCTGAGCATGGATGTGTGAGGGCTTGTTTGCTTTAGCTCGCTGACCTCCGCTTTGCTGCTGTGGCCCTGCAGCTTGCTGAGACTGCCATCACGAAGAGCAGCTTGTCTGGAAAGGCAGGATAGCCAGACAGATGAAGGTTTCAGAGGAGAGTGTATCTGCTGTCACTGTTGCAGGCAAGCTGGCATGAGCGTAACTTTTACAGGCAAGTGTAATTTTGCAGGTAATACCCATTTGTGCGCAATCTGTCCCTCTTCACACTGTGGCCAGCTGAAGGAAAACATCAGATGCTGCTTGCACGGTGCCGTAGTGAGTTGGAGTTTTCTGGCTTCAAAGGCAGATTTGAACTGCAAGATAAATTTTTTTTGCAGCTTTGCTTCAAAGACTTTATACCATTTTTCCTTTCAAATTCTATCCCTCTGAGGATATGTGTATGTGTAAAATGAGATGGTAACCTGAGGGCCACAGTCCCAAGTCACCCTCCAGTGCTCTCAAAGGCTGTCAGAGGCTCAAAGGGTTCTCCTTAGAAAACAGTAAATGAGATTCTGGCTCAGAAAGACAAGCTATGCAGAAATTTCCTGCCTGGATCACTTCAGGAGTGTTTCTGACTCTGCCACCAGGTCCAAAGGGGTGGGACCCAAATGTGAAATTGTTTTTTGATCAAAGTCTTCAGCGTCCCATCCTGCCTGTCAGCAGCTGTGCAGCTTCATTTCAGCAGCACTAGCTTCGTGAAACAGAGCACGAACTGTGCAAAATCAACTTCACTTCTGAAGGCTTCACTCCTTTTCTTAACAGTCTTCCAGACTAAACCTATTCTCCTAGTATCAAAGACTCTCTTTTGAGATCTTAATAACACAGCTCCAGTTTGCAGGTAGCACACCCACCCAGGAATACATTGATTAAGTGCAGTTTTTCTATATTTTGTGTGTTTTTTCTATGTTTCCACACCACATTCAATACAGTCACCCTCAGACCCGGTTGGCCTATTTGGATTTGAGGTGGCGTGCTTGGAGACTCAAACCCTTACAAGTCTTTGCTTTCTATAACACCAGCAGCAGCCACGTCAGCACCTGTGGCAATTGTTGTTCTAGGATGCAGAAATAAACTTCCCCATCCTACACAAATGCTTGGATGTTGAGGCCAGAGGGACTTACCGAGATCATTTTTTCTGGCATCTAGAGCAACATGGACTATAAGATTATGCTAAGTAATTCTTATTTGAAGTTCCATAGCTGTGGTTGAACAACAACCACAATAAACATGCAATCGTGGAAAATCTACCACAATCCCTAATAAGCTGTTCCAATGGTAAATCACCCTCACTGTTAAAAATGTGGACGTGGTTTTCAGTCTGAAGGTGCTTAGCTTCAACTCCTGGCCAGCAACATATTGTTGTTACAAGTCTACTGAACTGCAGAACCCTTCCTATTGCATCGCTGATCCTACTGAGGTATCTTTAACTTGTGACAAGGGACTGGTTTGAAAGCTAAATAAGTAGAACTCCCCTCCCATCTTTAGCTGTCATGAGGGGTTCTTTTTGGTTTGTTTCTTTTCACATGGTTGCTTTTGTAACTTTCCTCTGAACCTTGTCAAATTTTTTAATATCCCCCTTGAAACCAGTTGTGGAGCTTTCTGAAATGTAAATGGCTCTCTCAACATTCATAGAGCTAAACTACCTCCTTAGGCTTTGTTCCAAAAATTTCCAAATGAAGCCCTTCCAGGCTGTATTTTAACCAGCCCTGAAAGCTACAACAGCGTTTCCAAATCTTTAAGACCAAAGTCATATTAAGTGACATTAAGATGAAGCAACAAGCCCGTGAGCCCCCACATTAAAAAATTTAGAAAGAAGCAATCTCATAGCAGGACCAGTGAGTGAGCAGAATGATCTGTCAACTTTTCCCATTTCTATGTGTGGGCAAAGGCTTTGTAGCTACTGTCTGCTCATTCATACTGATGGTTGCAAGTCCCTGGGGGCTTTGATATTGTTGTTTCAGTGTTTTAGCCCATTTCTTTCTATCTGCTGCCTTTAGGGCCTGAGGAGATACAACATGTTCCAGACCGGCTTTCTTTTTTTATCAAAAAGCAAGCAAATCTGCATATACATAGGTTGTTCATGACTAAAACACTGACCCAGGCAAGCAGAGTCAGCAGAAATAGCAGCTACATTTGCAACTGCAATACCCTTGGAGTGACACATTAAAGAAAGGCAAGCACTTTTCTAAAACCATGCATCTCAAACCTGTGTTTTCCAGTGGAGACAGATGATCTCGCCTCAGCTTATTTTGTGGCAGATCCTCATGGACTTACAGCTAGCAATATAAGCCATCCTGCTTTGAATGTCAGGCTTGTGGTCCAGAACTTAAAGAGTTTTTCCCCTCTTTGCCCCTAATAAGTATTTCTGTATTAGAACAGCACTCCCACCTAGTACAGTCAATCCCTACATGCAACTTCATAGCCTGCGATGGTGCAACTAAAATCCCTGCCATGGCTGCCTCTTAAGCTGCAGAGCTATGCTGTTCTGGCTGCATGGGACATCTTTGCTTAAGGAAAGAAGAAGAGAAGATCACCACCACACCCCAAACCCAGTCTTTCCCCATACACAGTGCCACTGCTCTCTGAGTATTAATAAACCAGGTGTTGAAAGCGATGCTTAGCCTGAGGCATGCTCAGTGCTACACTTGTCGCTTGACCCACCTCCTCATCCGAGAGATTAATTAGGCCTGGCCCCTCCCTGCTAAATTGCCTCTTAGGCACATTGCTCAGTCTTCCTCCTCTTGCCTCTGGCATATTCACTCACTAACTTTTTATTTCAATATTCATGTTTTCCAGTTTGTAAGGCCCTCCACTCATTTTCAGTAGGCTGCCCCAAGGACTATGTTCCAGTAATGGGACGTGGGGGAGGAAAGACATCTGGAACGAGGGAGGATGAACACAGCTGGGTTGGGATGGGGAGCTGGAGTTTCCAATCTCCCCTCTCTTTGCTCTTCAAGTCTTCCTCATTACGCTGCCCCGGGTGGAATTCAGTAGCTGGGCTGAGAAACCACATCACTTCTCATCTCCTGAAGATGCCCTCTCACCCCTGGGTGCAAGTTCAGAGGTAGCAGCAGTAGTACCTGCAGCCATCTGTCCCCTAACCTCGTCTGGAACTCACATCTAGGGACACGGCTGTGATAAATCCTGCCTGGAGAAAAAGGATGGTCTGAGGAGCAAACCTTCCCCACATTTTACAACCTGGCTGGCATAGTGCTAGGTAACTGCTGCCATTCCTTGCCTTAAATGCCTTATTCCTTCTGTGTATCACCTGTAAAGTTCAGACACCTCACCCAGACCTGAGGATCACGCTTTCAGCTTGGCACGCCCTTGGCTAAGTTTAAATTTTTGCTCGTGTCTCTATGCCTGTTCATTTATGCCATCTGGAAAGACTGGAAGCGGTTTGTGCCAATGTCTGCCTTTTGCTTTACATGCACAGCAATAAGCTCAGCTGAACCTTAACTGAGATCTCTGGATGCTGTTGTAATACAAAAAATAAATATTAATTAGTAGGATCAGCAGATTCAGTACCAGACATATTGCAAGTCACGCCCCCACTATATTTATACATGCTGGTATGTGAATGTGCCTGCGATGGTTAATACCCCCATATTTGTCTGTACGCTGTGCTTTTCATGTAACAGCCATTCCTTTCATAATCATGTGTCACTTAATATCCTGACTAAGACAGAACATTCTGTAACACAGTAGCACGTGTTTGGACAGAATAGTGAAATTATCTTTGAAATGTAGCACAGATGGAAAGATCAGATGACGAATCTCCTTTCCATTTCTCTAACTTTCTACTGTGGCTATTGTATTTTAATATTCTAAGCCATCAACAAGTTCGTTCTTCATGCTTGTGATGAACTACGTTATGCTCACTGCTATCTGATTCTTGTGTGCGGGTTGCACATTCCAAAGAAAATCCATAATGGAAAACATAATTGCTGTAACAAGCACCCTACAGGGATGCAAAATTCCTCCAGAGGATCGTCGGGGGTTAATTGGGCTCTTCTTTGCACAGTTCCACAGAGCCATTCCTATTCATATCGACTGAGCACTAGAGGGAAAGCAATAAAATTACCAGCTAATGCCCAGGTTCCTGCCTATTCGGTATGCCGTGCTAAGTTGGAAGACAGAGCTCTGATTGTATGGCTGAGCCAAACAGGACGGTTGTTTTTAACACCCTTCTAACTTATGGTAACCATTAACTACAACCTGACTTCCCATTACAACATACCACTGCGAACACCTATTAGCAGCTAATTGAATCATCTAAAAATGGCCATAATTCAAACCTGTGTTTGTGTTTTTGTAATGGTTCTCACAGCTTTTCTGTAGTACAGGAGAATATGCAAATCAAGGCTCTGTTTTAAAGCTCATGGTAAGATGGAAGTTTAAATGGAAATCTAATGGAGTGACAAAGGGGAATAAAGCCATATTGTATTTTTGATGTTACTCATGAGACATGATAGGAGAAACTAACAACAAGGCTCCCTATCTCTAAACGTTTTCCAGCTGTAAGCCACTGAAGAGCCAAAAGACCTCTCCCAGTCAACACCAACAAATGCATACACTCACATCATCATTTTCTGCAACTTCTATTCACAATTTCAAGCTGTACAGCATTTTTCATTCTCCCTTTTATTTAAAGAAATAAAAATATTTCCTCTCAGAGGCATCATGGGCTGGTTTTCAACCCACTGTATCCTGAAGCCTTCGATTTTGTTATAGTTCTTTAAACGTGAGTATTTTTTTATTGTATCATGAAAGGCAACAAAGTACTTGTTTGCACAGTGCTATTGACAGGTTTGCGCATATTTGCTGCCAGGGGTTTTTAAGTTGACTTACAGCCTTATTTTATAAAGAGTTTTCATTAAACCTATGAAGAAGTTGTTAGGTGATATTTTGTGTAGAAATATGGCTACTTCAGATTAGCATAAATTATCCTAAACAAGCAAATCACTTTAAACTATTTACTTAAACTGAAAGAAGAACGTATTTCACCAATTGTAAGAGAACTGTTGAGAACAGATAAGAAAGATAATACACCTCAGATGGAGGTTACTATGTGTCCAGGGAAAAGAACTGCTCCCTTCTCCTGAGTTATGGAATCATGGGGCTTCCAGGCCCTTGCAATGCATAGTAAGGTGCAATCACTTAAAGCTCACTCAAGGTGTCATTGAGGTTTGCATCAGCTAAATAAATCAAACTTGGTGGGAGGGCAGGGGAGGGGGAAGGGATTTTGGCAAAACTACGGCAGCTCCCTCCTACAGTGAGGCACCCAGGCACCATCAAGTCTGTCTAATGTAGATATCTATTTGCACAAAGAGGAACGAATGTTCTCAATGTTTGTGTGATGCACTAAACGTGTCCCACCACACGCTTTTTACACATTATCCACTGGTCAGCCCAGAAAAGGGCTTCTCAGATCTGCAGACTTGGCTTCACTGCGGGACACGCCTGGCATGAGGTGTGACCCACAAGCTGCATTCACTGCTGGCTCACATACCACATCCTTTTCATGTTTATTAGGTAGGTCAGATGCTTATGTCTTGCATCAGCATCTGATGCACACTGTAGCCTGCTTGGAATAGCCATCAATTTTCAACCAAAGAAGTTTTAAATCACTTGCCATTTGTCAGACTGTTTCCCGTCACTTAGCACAAAACATTTTGATGGCTAGGGAATGGTGGATTGTCTCTCCAGTGAATGTATAAGAATTATGGGTTTTACATGGGAGATGGGAATTCTTTCCCGCAGACACACATGTGCAGCCCTGCTGGCTTTCTTGGAAGCTGCATACATACCTCTGAACAAACAACCACCACATTAGTTCTCGCATGCTCAGAGATTGTGCTAGGTTACTCCAACAAGCTTAATAGTGTGCCAAAAATAAGCAACTGAACCCTTATTTAGGTAATTCAAACAACAATATTTTGAATGTCCAGCCCACAGATCTTTGTTTCAGTCCTTACTTCAAACATTGTAAAATCTGCATTTGTTTAAGAACACCAGAATTTGCTGGAGCAAGTAGCATGGGGAAGGCAGTGGCTGGGACACGTATGGCAATTGCCCTCTGGCTGCCAGATGGGCTCGCAACATGTGTGTCTCTCCCTGGTTTTGGGAAGCCCCTACTGCCCTTGTTATCACCAGAGTGCTAAGAATTTCTTCCACTAATCAAGCTGTGGGGGCCTCATTTTCTTCTAAAGCAGAAAACCTCATGCAGTTGCCCTTGTGCCAACACAGTCAGTGACCAAGGCACCAGTGCTGCACAGCGAAGTCACGACAGAGTTGGCAGCACTGAGCTGTGGAGGGGCACAGCAGCACTCTGAAGCATGTTTCAAAAAGCAACCTGTTTGCCACCGAAAGACTCCTGCCGTTGTGAAAAATGTCCTCATCCCATCCCGTAAACTGTAATGAGCTACCAGGTTTGGCATTTTTCATTCTAGCATAGGTGCTAAATAACCTTCCTGAGAACAGGAAAATCAAGGGCAGAAGCAGACTGTGTGCCAGCCATGCTCCCATTCAGTCCCCACTCCATGCAAGAAAGGAAACTTTTTTTTTTTAAATTCTGAACTCTGACCTACTAAGATTTTGGGTCATGACCCCCATTTGGGAAAAGCTGCACTTTCTCCTCTTCCTCCTCCCTCTTTCTCTCTCTCTGTCTCTCTCTCCCTCTCACACGCACACACTAGTGCACCACGAAAACATTATCATAAAGTCTGCTGAGAAAACAATGCCTGAAGATATGTGTCAAATACAAGCATCCAAATAACAGAGCCAATGAAGCATTAATTTCAATTTCAAACATAGGTTAATATAAAAAAAAAAGCCTCAAAAAAGCTGTACATTTTTACTAGACAGGCAATTCAGCATTACGTAAATTGACTGAAAATGACTGAAAATGAAATAAAATGACAGCACCCAAGAGTAACCATTAATTCAGAGTTCTTTCCTTTCCAAGTCTTCATTCATTTTTCTTCCCCTTGACTTAATACTCGTATTTTTCCTCCCTCGTTCAGATACTATCTTTGGCTATTTCTTTACCTCTCCTTTCCATATTTGCTTGACTTCCCTCATTTTCTGTGGAGCCTAACTCTGGGTTCCCCATGGAGTTCATTCACAGTCAAATGTTTCTTAGTCAGCAAAACCTTCCACATCATCACGTTTTTCAGTGCAGTTCCTCCAGCTTTCATTGTACCCTTGGGCTAAGGACCATGTGAGCCCCCAGTCTAGGGAAAGGAAGTTCACTCTTCCTGCCGTCCATGACAGCTGCCTTCAAGCATCCCAGCTGGTTTTCTTGAACCCAGAATGGGAAAACTCCAGTTTAGGTTCAGTCCATAAGCAAATTTCTTTCTCCTCTCAGACGTGCCACGCTGTTCAAAATTTCTGTCCCGGGTCCATTGCTAGGAAGGCCCTGGTTATCAGTTTTAGAGAGGTTCCCTTTACTGGGAGGCAGCAACAAATAGAAATGTACCCAGTACACCCAGATATACCATAAGTCTGATGCAGAGATCCTACTTGTGGATGTGTTTCACCTTCCCCTTTCTACGTCTGTATGTAGCTGCTCCTCCTACTTTGAAAAGGAACAAAATATTAGATGGCATCCCTGAAGAGCAATTCAAGTTCCTGAGCTGCACTTGAGGAAAAATGTTCCTGCTTATCACGTTACTGAAATCCCCTGGCTCTGTGCAAATTCTCAATTGACTCATATTGATTCCATAATATTTACTGTTGATCACTTTAAGGTCTTGCTGCTTTCCATCACTACTGATGGTACAGAAGAAGTATTTTTCTAGCATGTTATTATCAGACTTCAGCATGTGGTTGTCTATCTTCTTTAGGAATGCTTTTTTCATATAATGCAATTCATGTTGCTTATCACCCCCACAGCTCAAGAAACACGGTGTTTGCTAGCCCTGAAAATATCCACTGGCCCATGAAAAGCCATGGCCACGCAGCATCACACATGCTAGGAATGTATTCATGCCAGTCCCAGCGGGGGCTTATGTGCAGGTGCAAGTTAAATGCTTGTTTTGGTCCTTTTCACCATAAAGCATTAAATCTCCGGATCCCTTAATACTCCCACCTAGCCTCACAGCAGGAATGTCTGAGGAGACATTAGTGTAAGCATCTTGTAGTGCTGCTGAGGTACTTAGTTAAGCGTTCCCCTTTTGGGCCTCATTTTTGCTACTACGTACAATAACGCTCAAGGCTATGCAGCTGCACTCCAGTTCATGCAGGATCAGGTTCCCCTGCCCTCTTTCTCCTGGCTTAGCAATTCTTTTTATTTTTTTTCTTTTTCCTTTTCTACCCTACACTCGAACATTTCAGAGCACGGAGCACCATTAAGCTCAAAGAGAACATGCACAAGCATTTCATAGCTCTCTGCACGGCCCTTTTGCCAGCCTTTCCTTTCAAAGAGGCTGCTCCAAAAGTTGACTGGAGCCAGTACAAGTCTTCCCATTGACCTTGGATCAGGCCCAAAGCAAGGGACACAATTAGATGGGAATGGAGGCACTAACGAAAGGCAGCTTGCCTGCCAGCAGGCAAAATGCAGGGAGACCTACATGGAGAAAGGAGGATTTGAGAGTCAAACTTGAGAGACGAGCCTCTGTGCGGCGGATGCTCTGCCAAGCAATCTGCGCTCTTCGTGACTTCCATTCGAGCAGCCTGTTGAGGCACTCAGCACTGGCTTTGAACTGCGAGGTGAAGACAGAGTATGGGCACTGCCTCATTTTTTCATCCGACAGATTTATTTGTTTAATGTATTTTTGCTGTCTTGTTTATTCTTTTTATAAATCTTGTTATTACAAAGCAGGATTTTTAAATGGCAGTGGAAAATATGTCAACTGATGATGTTTGGGAGAGTCAAAAACAAACCCAAATAAAAGCCTGTATTCAAATTTTGTGAATGGGCAAATGGGTATTGTTCTTCTCATTCCCTTTTTTCTTCTGGATGCACCAGTCAGCCCAGGAAGAGATGTCTCAGAGCAATTCTTTCCATCTCTTTACCAACAAACAGGGCAATACAAGAGTCTTCACAGTTCAGCAATTCCTACTGCCTGTTACTCAATAACTTGCAAACACACACTCTGTTATCACCACCCAAGTCAAAATAGAGCCCTCACTCAGTGCAGATTGTCCTCTATTTTTCATAATGGTCTTTCTTGAAACTAGCTTCATTGGAATGATTTATCTACCTTGTTTAGATCTCAGTGCTTTCTACTCACATTAACATGCAGCAAATACAAATGAACTATCTCATCCAAAAGAAAATCCAACAGATCCTTTTATCAGAGTTGTAAGATGATGTGTTTGGATGAATTGTCTAGCAGGGTCCTGCCAGAGCTCCGGTTTGTTTAATATTTTCAGCTGTTATCAGGAAACGGGACTAGAAAAATTCATTAGTTATATTAGCAGTTGACACCCAGACTGGGGGAGACGAAAGAAAACAATAAATTTATAGGGAAAATAGAAATCAATTGAGAAGGATTTGAGAATTAGATAAGCATTATCCAAATGATACAAATTTATAATTACATATGTCAACAAGCAGACTGGTTACTTATCACGTTGGGATAACCTAATGCTACCTTGGAAGATACTTTGCACAGAATGACACTGGTAATAACTTGTACCCAGGAAATGGATTGTCCATTCTTTATACAGTATTTCAAATGCTGTAGAAATTCATAGAGACGTGGAGATCACAGCAGGGGAAAAGCACCTACCACTGAACAGGAAGGAACACAAATGATCGAAAGACTTAAAGCATTATCGCATGTGCATTTTGCCCTTCTAGCCTAATGAGAAGAATTGAGTTCAACAACTTAATGACCACAAATCTTCTACAATGCTCTGTGCTGCTCCATTGTGTACATAAATTATGGCTTTCTGAACTGGACATAAAGTACAGTTCACTGCAACCCAGATTTATTTACATGTGCAGAAGAAGAGATAGCTAGACAAAGGTAGCTGTCATGCACAAAGTAGCTCAGGAGCATCACTCCGTGGTGGAGTCCATGTGTGTTACAGACTGGGCTGTGTATGTGCTGGATGCAGAATTGAGCCTCCCTGCTGGAAAAGCTTTCCTCAGCACTGTGAGCTCTTGCACTGTGAGCCATTGCAAAGTCTCAGAGATCTGCAGAGGCTGGGTAAGAGGCAGTGGGCACTGTGAGCCACTGCCTAGCTGGAGAGAATCCAGCATGTCACAGCTGGTGTGCATGGGCAGTGGACTCTGTCCCGTATCCAGCTTGAAAGCCACCGGACAGGCATCAAATGAGTATCTGAGCCATAAATTGCCTATGAAACTTCCTTACTCTGGCTGCAGTCTACTATTTGTCCCTGGCTCACCATCACCAGCTCACAGTCCCCTGTCTTCCCTGTCCTCCCTTTCCAGTGTCAGTGCTGCAGTGGCTCCTGTCCCATGCTTATTCACTTTGCCTCGTTTCACCCTCACAGGGTCCCTGCCTCTATCTCAATCCCCGGGCACATCCTGATCTTTCCTCTTCCGCTCTCCGAGTCTGCAGGACAAAAGTAATTACAAGGTCTCCTTTTTACCAAAACACTCCCAGATCCCTATCCCAGACATTCACTTCACAGTCAACCAAGCACTCCTGGAAACCATCACACCTCTGAATACTACGGGGGTTTTTATCTTGCAACCCTAAAGATACAAGCCCTAAAGCCCTAAAGCCCTGTAAACATAGCAATACAATTCTGGAGATGTTAAGATGATGAAAGTACAAAATTCATGTCAAAATCTCAGAATGCTACCATGAGGGTCAAGGCATGATTCAAGTGCCTCAGCACATTTTGGACAGAAGTCTTGAGCTTAACCTCCCTTGGTGGATATTCTCCACAGGCTGTCCTGAGTTGCTTAAGCACAGGTGACACAGTCAAGGCTCCAACTTGTGTCATGGGCAGAGTATTCCATGCCTGTAGAAAAGCCACTAGGAATAAGACAGTACCATGGAAAACTCACTTGTTTGTGATTTCCCCTTCTCATAGTTCAGTGAATCGGTTAGGATTTGTACTCATTTGCAAGGATCTCAGGTTGGCAAGGGCCAACTGAACACACTGAGGCTTTGGGCACCTCTACACCCTGTCAGTGTGTCCCCAAGACTCACCTCAGCAGGTTTTGCCCCCTCCCCGTCTCATTTCTTCCTCCTCCAAGGTAGCAAAGCATGAATGTCCAGGAGCTTTACTGAGGTATCTGCACAGGCCACCAAATAGCTAACATGCTCCATGCTGAATTCCAGTATGGCACACGTACATCCCATGCTGGGTTATAGTCAGGCTGTGTCCACAACAGTGTCCCAATTATGGCGTTAGGACCAAACCTCCAGGCCAGTTGGAAAGAGGCTGGAGAACAGTGCGCTAGTGAATAAGCCTCCTAAATGAGGTGGCAGCCAGCAAACCATCTACTAGGAATGGTCCCTGGCACACTCCTGTTGCCAGACCAGACCCAAAAAATGTTCAGACAGAGTATCAGCTGCAATGGGCCATGCTCATACCAGAGAATGTGCTAGCAGTGTACTAGCATGGACTGTCATCTTCCAGGGCCAAAGAAGGCTGCCAGGCATGCTTGGATTCACTAGCATAGTCTGAGTCTCAGCATCTGACTTTTCTCCATCTGAATAATGATACAACAGCATCCCAAAATCTGGCAAACACAGAACCAGAAAAGGTTTGGATTGCATCCTCTCTCTGTGAAGGTGGAAAGATACATAGTGAATATTTCCTTCCCACTTGATGTCCCCAAGATGAGATGAAATCCATCAGGATTTTTTCCTTCATCCAATTCTGCTTGAGATAGGCATGAAAATACATCTGATTACTTTCTTCAGTAAAATTTCTTTGATTTTAAGGTTACTTTTGAAGTTTGCTCAGATTCTTCAAGACTGCTTCACCCACAGATCTTTTCCAGTGTAAATATGTTTTTCCTAAGATGCTAAATGACACTCAGAATTTGCTTCCCTAACCCCACTGAAGTTTAGAAGTGGCTGAATGCAGCCTTATGTATATATCTATA
>VZRV01002446.1:1041366-1130499 GCA_013398115.1 Falcunculus frontatus | reverse complement strand
CCTACTCAACTAACAACTGTGATGAGGCAGAAAATACCAGTCACTGTACTGCTCTACTGTTGTCTGGATTAAACACTCCATTGCCGTGGGACCCCCAAGAAATAGACCTGCTAGGCAGTCGCAGCTTAAACATTTCAAGGAATGAATCAGGCTGTGTAGAATTTGGAAACTATAGAATGATGATTGGGGACAATNTAGAATTTGGAAACTATAGAATGGTGATTGGGGACAATATTACCTGGCTAACTCCGCATAGCAACACTTTTGCTAATGCTAGTTCCTACTGTGGCCTTGGTCCGCACAACACGTATGGCTGGGGCACCGGTCATATAAAAATGTGGGCTAACCGCAGCGCTTTAGCTTTGCCTCCCAATGTTTTTCTTATTTGTGGAGATCGCGCATGGCATGGAATACCGCGATTTTCGCATGGTGGTCCCTGTTATTTAGGTCGGCTAACCCTATTAGCGATTAACAAAACCATCGCGGCTCAATTACGTAACATTACCAAACCGTTCAGGCAAAAACGCAGTCTTTCTATCACCTAACTGCAAAGATGATGTCGAATTGTGGGGCCCAACTGCAAGAATTTTCGCATCTATAATACCAAGTGTAGGAACAGCTAATGCTTTAGCAACTATTGGCAAGCTTGCTTGTTGGGTTAGCAAACAATCAAACATAACCACAAAAATTCTTGAGGAACTATCTCAGGATATGGATAGCTTGCGGCACGTTGTTTTGCAAAACCGAGCGGCTATTGATTTTCTCTTGTTAGCACAAGGGCATGGATGTGAGGAATTTGAAGGGATGTGTTGCTTCAACTTATCAACTCACGCTGAATTGATACATGGACAGTTGCAATGGTTAAAACAGCACACGGCTAAAATAACTGTAAGAACCAACCCCCTGGATGATTGGTTAGCCTCTTGGGGGGTGGGCCCTTGGCTAGCAGAAGCTGTAAAACATGTCATAGTAATTATCCTTGTTATTTTAGTAGCCTTACTTTTTGCGCCTTGCATTATGCAATGTATCCTTAATCGAGTACATGCCCTTGTAAAAACGATAATTCCAATTAAAAACGGGGGAATTGTGGAAGAATGGCTAGCTGAGAAAAAGCACGTAGATATGACACAGCTGGTGGGGCAAGAGTTTAGGAAACATTGCACTCAACAGATTTAGTAAGACAGACTTTGAAGGACACAGTAACCTTGACAGGAGAAGTTATATAAGACTACCTTAGATGTAAACAACTACAGGATGCAAGAAACCGCAAAAAGGGGAAACGAAGCCAAGGAAGGGACCAATAAAAAGCTTGCAGAAAGAGCGTGCTTGGCTCGTGGCTTTAGCTATGTTCCAATAAGAAACTGCGTGATCGCGTGCAAGGAAGTACAAATGTAATAAATAGAGAGCTGTAACACATAATAAACGAAGCTTGCTGATAACTCACATCGAGTGTCCAAGTCTTCCCTCGTCGCGACACCTGCCTAATACTGCTATTACACCGATGCAAATCAGGAGGAAAGGATTACACCATTATAAAACCTGCTGCACACCAGTAAGAAAAAAAATTCCGAGTAATTTTTCTTCTCTTGATGACTTTATAGAGGCTGAAGCAGCTGGGGAGGTTCTCCCTGACCACTGAAGTTGCACAGAGCCCGGGCACCCGCTGAAGTGGCAGCAGCCCCTCTGCAGAGGGGAGCAGGGATGTGTTTTTTGGCAGCAGCCCGTTTCCTTGGGCCACCCCCTTCATTGTGAATGCTTCAGGCATTAGCTCAGGGAACTCACCCAGCTAAAAATAACCCTTCCAGCACAAAAAATAGACAAAGAAAATGGCTATTTATACCCTGGATCAATTCCTGGGCTCATCCACCGTGTGGCCCCTGGAATGGCTGCACTGAGATCAGGCACAAGGAGCACTGGCAAACCCAGCCCGGGGTGACCACGGGCACATCCCCAGGCACGGGGGGGGGGGACACTGACCCCATGGGGCTGTTAACCAGCCCAACATCCACAGATGACCTTTATTCCTGTGATGATCAGGGGCTGGAGATGAGAGAACTGTGGGTGTTTTTATAATTTTCATTTTTGTCTCTGTGTTTTCAGTTTATAAATATGTTTTTTAGGTTTGCCTCACCTGGCTCCCCTCCCAGCTGAGTCAGGGCTGTTCCTCTGTGTGCTGCTTCCAAATTCTTGGGTTTAAATGCCACAGAAAGCCAAAGGGCCAGCTCCAAATGCCCAAAGAGAAACAGAGGATCAGCCAAATAGTTTGATAAAACTCAGGGAGAATGATCCATCCTCATCTGCCTCAGCAGACAAGTTTAAATATGGATAAAGACAGTTGGAGTAATATAGATGCATTTTTTTCCCTTGTTGTTTTCTGTTTTGACTTCTTTGGGATCATTCAAAGGGAGGTTCAGGCTTTGATCTTCTCTATTGGCAATATTTTCTTCATCTAGGTTTTTATAGTTTGAGAAGAGATGTTACATGCTTGCGAGAGAGACTATCAATACGATGTGGGCCCGAACAAAAAACCTGGTGTCAGGTTCTCCATTTGGAGTGTTACCTCAAGCTTTGAAGTTTGTAATGATTCAAAAGCATCTAGAGCTGCTACAAATGTTAATAAAATTAAAGCCATCTGAAAGTGAGGCTTGCATGTGCCTTTGAAAGTAGGTCTGTGATCAGTTATTACCCTCAATTACCTTGTTGTCCACTCTTTTAGCTCGAGGTTAAACTCTTAACACTTTGCTTTGAAGTGGTTATCCTTTTATCTATGACCGGACTGAGGAATTTAAGGGCAATAATCAATGAGAGCTTCATAAGAATAAAGGGGAGACAAGGCAAGCAAAAGAGGTGTGAATGTGCCCTTAACGGCTGGCTGGGGGTTCGGGGGGCTGGGGGGACACCGAGCTCTGGCAGGAGCCTCAGGAAGGAAAAGAAAAGGGGGGAAAAAAAAAGAAAAATGAGGCGAAAAAAAGGGGGGAATGAAAGAAAAAAAAGAGGAGCCCCAGCAACTTCCAAATCGCTGCTAAAAATAAAGCAAAAGCACCAACCCGGGGTGCGGCTGGGCGTGGGGAGCACGAGGAGGTGAAGCCTCATCAAAGGCGCGGAGAGATACGATTAAAGAATTGGCTTAATCACAGCTTTGATGTTCGCCACGGCACCTCGCCCCGCCGGGCCCGGCACGGACGGGACATGGGATGGGAGTGCCCTGCGCTGGGGACCCCGGCCCCAGCAACGACCCCCACCCCAAAGCAAGGGGGCCCCGGGTGATGCCCAGCAGGACACGGGCGATTCCTTCTCGGGAAGGATTCCATCCCATAGGATGCCCCCGAGGGAATCTTCCTGCCCTTCCCTGGATTCGTCTCTGCATCCCACCTGCACCCCGCTGTCACCCAGAAGGTCCTTGGCCACCCCTCCGTGCTGCCAACACCCACCACAAAGCCACCGCGGGATGCTGGAGTCCCTTCTTGGAGGATGGGGAAGGAGGTTCAGAGAATCCCCCTGGCTGTGTCCTGGTCCTGCTGTCCTGGTCCTGCCACCGAGGGTGCTGGGGACATCCTTGTCACACCCTGCATGGACTCCACTCTGTGACCCAGCCCTCTCCCCACAGAGCCACAGCCAACCCGCGCTTTCACCGGCCGGGCAAAATCGGAGTAACACTCCCAGCCAATTCTTTTGCTTTAATTTTTTTTAATCCGAGGTGCCTAAAGCGAGGTGTTGAAACGCATGTTGAGTGCACCACCTTTGGCAGGGGACCAAGCCCACATGGCCTGGGTTTGTGAAGTCCTGAGCACAACCTCGGTGTGTGCTCAGCATCTCCCAAAAAGCTCGCACCGCCGCGCTTTGATCCCGCGCCAACCTTTGGAGCTGCGTGTCTAATTTAAGGTGCTTGGGTTGGAAAATGTTGACAATTATTGTTACTCTAAAATTAAATCAGTGCTTAATTATCAAAATTGATGGTAACTTAGAGTGGCGTTTTCAAGAGAGCCTCGGGGAGTCTGAGGGAGATTTTCAAAGGCGGTTTAATGTCTCAGGGCCACGTCTCCCTCCTTGTACCTGCATCTTCTTACTGACTGCTCCTGCTTCAGCACCTTTCTAAGGCCACCCCAGTTGTGCTGAGCTCTCTACCAAGATGGTCCAAGGTGGACCTGAAACCATGAGCACAGACCAAAACCTCCAGCCCTCCAAATGCACTTGGCTAATTCACAGCGAAAAATCAATTGGCTTTGGGTGCCTAATTCTCCTATAATCCTTTAGATAATCCCAGCTTTAGGCTTTCAGATACTGATAAAAAACCAAACAAACCCCACAATACACGAAATTCGTGCAAGTAGAATAGAAAACCAACATATATTTCATATAACTTTCAGATACTCTGAACTTAATACGAAGTAGGTTGAGGACAATAGCAATAAAACATTGCTCAAGAGAGAGTAAAGGCACAAGACCGTGAAGCCTGAGGCTGAGAACAGAGTTTCGTAATTAAGTAGCCTCCAGACAACGATTGTCATAGGCAGGCATTGCTCAAGGACCCAGCCATTATTGCTTTCATTATAATTTTTTCAGGAGAGGATCTTTTTCTGGCCGGGCTCCACCTTCATTCAAAGCTCCCAGTGGCCCCAGCCACTAATGAGAAAGCGTTGATTGAGAAACGCTAACGAAGCCTGCACAGACATGGCGTGAGGGGCGGCTGTGGAGCGGGCACGTGGCACTGGGGGTCCAGAGTGGGGCTGCTGAAAGAGGTGACACCAGGCAGGGGACATCAAACACCACGTCTGCGATGAAGAAACGGAGGGAGGGAGGTCACGGCTGGTGGCCGGTGCCCCCTGGGGTGCTCGTGCTGCCACAGCCTAGACTGGGGGGTCACTTGCTGGTTCAGTGGGGTCCTTGCTGGTCTCGTCCATCAAATCAGTGGAAAATGTGCTGACAGGAAAGGTTTTCCAAAGAAAACTGAGCCAACTCAAAGAAAATCCTGATAAAGCTTACATTGCAACTAAATACGTTCTTTTTAAAGATGCAATACAACGCGGGAGCTGTAGTTTTTACTCTGTGCATTTCACAGACCCAGATGGCATCTCCCATGGAAGGCTTGGGCAAGGAGAGCGTGGGGGAGTGGAGGAGCACACAGTGGCTTGGCCATGGCAGTGCCACCCATCCATGTCACACCACCATGCCCTCTACAGCTCGCTGCTGCATCACAGAACTCCCACTTTCTGGGGTTTGGCTGCAACTGGCCCTGTAATTTCAGCTTTGCTACAGAGGGGAGGAAAAAAGCATGAATTAGAAACTCCTCTCTGCTTGTAGAAAATTTTGATTTCGCATCAAAACTCAAATTTGACTAAAAAGTTCCAGTTGATCGTCATTCCCCCACCCGGTGCTGAGTGAATCCCGCTGGAATCGCAGGATTAACTCCCATCCCCTGACGTTACACTGAGCATGACCGTGCCTGTCTACACTTAACTGCTGACCTATCTTAAACATCCCACTAATTAATATGCTGAACCAAGGTCATGTTCCAACACAGTCTCATTTTCCAGTGAAGAGAAGAGCCAAGAAGGATTAGGAACAAATGGGAACAGCCCGAGATATTCCTCGCACCCCGAGCCACGGTGGGTCATTGCTTCTCTGCCTCAGAGCCCTCCATGCACAAACCCAGAGGACCAGGAGGGGCCCCTGTGCCAGCTAATTCCTGGCTAAACAGTAATCCCAAATTGTGGCAGCAAAGCCAGGGCTGAGCCGCTCGCTCCTGCTCCAGCTGCTCTGATCTTTGGCCAGTTATCAGCACCTGGATGCTCAGGGAAGAGGGAGGTGATCCAAGGAGGTAACAAAGGAATAAAGTTCTCCTTGTTCCTGTAAAAATGCTGCTGCTGGACAGGCTGCCTGGACTGGGTCAGGGCACAGCCCAGCTCCTGGGGAGCCTCCTCAGCTGCTGGAAACCCTGGCCCTGGGGAGCATGGGCTCATCCCATGGAGGGCTGGGCCCCATCCCATAGGAGGGGCTGGCTGCAGCAACACCCCCTCTTGCACTATGATTATTACTCAATCTTCTTTTTTCAGCTCATTATATGGAGGAATGGAGTCAAACACAGCAGAGAAAATCTCTTGGCTCTACATGATCCCAATCCCTCTGAAAGCAGCAGGGTGGCCAAGCACACTCCCCTGTGACATCTGCTCCCTGAGCCAGGCCTCTGACACACACAAGGGGATTTTTATCTCCCAGGGGACCAGGAGTGACCCAGGCAAAGGCTTCACAGCACAGTGCCAGCAGCCCCAGAGCTGCTGCTGTGCTCACAGGTGGACAAGCCCCACCTCAGATCCTCCCCAGAGCCAGGCAAACCTTGCAGGAGGGGATCTGCTTCCTTAATCCTTGAGAGAAGGAAAACACAGCACCACCAAAAGCCCACCTAGTCAGAGGAGCAGTGCCTGGAGCCACAGGACCCCTCACACCTCCAGGAAGGGAGGTCAGTGTAGCAGCAGTTTCCCCCAGCCAGACAGGAGTCATGGGCTGATGAAAATGAATCAGGTTCTTTCAAGGCTTTAATTAATTTTCTCCTCTGCCCAAGATAAAGGGTCCTCTCTGGGGTCTCCTCTGGATTGTTCCCCCACCCACCCCTCCTCCAGCACCATCCCTCACACCAGATCTTCCCTTTTTCTCCCTCCAGCCGGTTCAGGAGAAAAGACAGATAACAGAAGAGCAACTCCCCCGGCCATGTTTTACCCATTCCTCCAATGTATTGCCCCAAAACCCCCCCAGGACAGACTGGGGCAGCCTGGTCCCATGGGAACTTCTCCTCTCTCTGATCCATGACCCAACATCAATGCTCACACCAAATCCCCACCTCAGGTGTCCCTGGGAAAGAGCAGGGGATGATCCCAGGCTCCTGCAACACATCCCCCTCTCCCAGAGGGGAGCCAGGGCTGGGTGAAACCTCTCTGGATCCCCCCAGAAGGGCAGGGGGGAGGAGAGGCACAGCCGCCCTTCGCGAGGCCGCGGCGAGCTTTTGTGACTCCGGAGAGTTGGCAAATCCCCGGATAAAAGGGAAAATATGTTCATAATAAATAAGACTGAAGTAACACGTTGCGAAATATTTACTCCCTCGGAAAGGCGGCTGTTTGCTTTCAGTGGAGCTGCATCTGATCCTCTGCCAAGCGGGGCTGAGCGCCTGGAAAAGAGACTTTGCTGTGGTCGGCGAGGGAAAACCAGGTGCCCAGAAAGTGCAGGGACTGTGTGTGCACAGGCACACGTGAGCAGTGGGGAGATGGGCACAGTCCTGGGGATCCCCAGCTCCTGAGAGCCCCACGAATGCCTCTGTGAGTGGAGCCAGCCTGCAGCTGAAACTTTAATTTTAATGCAGCTAATCAGATGTCAGTGTAGAGACTGAAGGAAGGAGAATAGAGGGGAGAAAAAAAGAAAGAGGTGTTGATAAAATACTTGTTAGAAAGAAAATTGGATTAGTGGTGCCATTCTGGCCATGAAGTTCTTTGAGCCAGAGAGAAGAAATAAAAATCTTGTTCCTTTTTTTCCCCGTCTCTCTGCAGCCCACAGAAGGCCTCACAGCCAAAACATCAGTCCTTCTAATCTTATTTTCTTTTTTCTAGCATGTATTTTATTAACCCCTTTTCTCATTTAACTGCTATGAATAGCTCAGTGGGTAACATCCTTCTTAGAAAGTGAAAACCTCCTTGGAGATGCGGTGCAAGGAGAGAAATGCAGACAAACTTCCAGCTCCCGCACTCAGAAGAAAAGCCCCCTCTGTAATCCTGTCTGGTGAATCCCAACATTGTACCCCAAGGTAGCTGCCAGCTCCAGGTCCTCCCTTTGGAGCAGGAACAATCAGGGAATTTATCTGGACACGCCAGGAGATTGCTCTGGCTCTATAAACTCCGTGGACGTGGAGCAGAGATTAGAAAATAAATAAACGCCCATGCTGCTTCTTGGGAAAGTGTCTGTGTGTGTGTGCATACAGCACCCTAAAACCAAGTCAGGCATCTGAATTACCTTTTTACAGCTTCCCTGTAAATCACCTTTCCTTTACAGCTTCCCTTGGCAGCTATCAGTCATGTACAGGGAAATTCCCAGTATGGACTGGGATGCTCGTGGGAGTGAGCCCAGCACTCCTGTGCCCGCGCTGGGGGCTCTGGACCAGGCATGTCCTGCTGCTGGCACAGGGGCTCCAGTGGCTTTATCCCATCAGCCCAAAGCAAGGCTGGATTTCTCCTCTCACACCCACGGCAGGATTTTGTGCCCCAAGTAAGACATGGGATGTCTGGAAGCTCAGGACCAGCCTTCCCTCTGCGCAGCAGCGGTATCAATGCGGCCAAAAGGGGAGAAAAACCATAATTAAAACATCAAATCCAAGGGAGACAGTCCTGCCCTGAGATGCTGTAAGTGGGAACAGAGATTTGGCCTCTCCATAAAGAAAATACCAGCTCCAGCGAGCTTGGCTGCTGCCTCCTTCCCTGTGAGCAGCAAACCTTCCTGGGAGAGGAGTGGGAGCGGGATCCAGCCCCGCGCGATATTGGTGTGTTATTTTCCTTGACAGCTGTGGTGCATAGTGGTAAGTGCATGTTTAATTCATTCACAATTTATGGTGTAATGAGAACAATGAATGTGTCTGAGGGAATAATTGCTTCACGGCGGGGATGCTGGAGAGTTCAAGTTGGTTGGCACCTGGACTTTGAATCGGGGCTGGCGGGGATTGGCTCCGGCGGCCCCACAATGGCCCCGATAACAAAGCTGTGGGGATGGGGAGGGGGTTCAAAGTCACCCCGCGCTGCCCGACCGAGCTGCAGCAGCCTCTCGATGGCAGTGGCTGGATCCCAGCCCCATTAGACCTGTCTAACCCAGTCAGGGCACCCAGTGAGGGTTGTGCGTGTGGGAGCTGCTTTTCCAACCTGTGTTTACAAGGGAATTTTGCTATGCTACAAAGCCGTGTCCCCAGAAAACGAGCGCTTCCTCCACCTCCCTCTAGGACCTTTTCACTGCTTGGTCCTGGCTGTGTCTGCCAAACCCTCCTTTTGTTGGGGGTGTGGAGAGGGGGTTGACCCTTTCCAGTGTCCTCAGCAGCCACATGGAGTTTCAGAGGCCTCAGAGGTCAAGAGCATCCATATGGAGGGCCCAGGAGCTCCGTGCGTCTCCCAGCTGTCCCCACGGCAGCTGTGCTTGCAGCCCCCGAACAAAGCTCATTAGGGGGCTCGTTAGGACACTCAGGGGTTGCTCTGAGCTGTCCTGGAAGAGCCCTGGAATCACACCACTCCCAGGAGAAGGCACCACGCTTGGCTCCATGTATGAACGGCTCCCATCCGTCAGATTGGGAGCAGGGAGATCCTGTTATCCATCATGGGCTCCCTCCCACAGCACTGAGCAGGGCCCGAGTTTGAGCCAACAACAAAGAGATGCCGACAAAGCATCCCTCAAGCCTTGGTCCATGCAGGGGGGTCTGCAGCAGCCCTTTCCACAGCTCCCAGCTCTTGGTACCCAGCGGAAGTGCCAATCTGATTTCTCAGACAGATGTGCCAAAGCACGAGCAACAAATCTTCCACGCCTCAGATCCACCCCGAGGAGACCAATGATCAAGATGAGGCTCTTGGACCCAGCATCAGCTCTGGGGGGAACAGGCTGTGAGGAGCTGTGAGACTCAGATGCTGTTGTTAATTATTACACCATTATATCGGGGAGCTGTGCTAGAGACCATCAGCTCGAGCTTTTCCATACATGGACCCTGCAGGATGGAGCTGGGTCCCTGTTCTCCTTCTCCATATGGGAATGCCACGTGCTGGGGATGGGCTTGCCTTGGACAGCTTTCAGAGATGCCGAGCTGAGAGTCCTGTTACACATTAACTCCCATGCAGGGCTCTACAAGATGTTTTGAACACGTATGTAACATTTGGGACTAAATGGAGGCTGCTTTTAGCTGGGGCAACAGCTGGATACGAGCAGATGTGGGCCAAGCTGGTGAGCAAACCACTGCAAGGGCTTTTCTTTAGGGACTGAAGGCATTTTTCCAAGGGGTTAAGTGGTTTAGGTGCATAAATTCAAAGGAACTTAATTCAGACTAAAAAGATCAAGGCTTTAGGCTGCTGTGTCCCCTCAAAAACATCCCACCTACCCACACGATGGAAACAGCCACAGCTGGGAGTGGAAGACAGAGCTTAGGTGCAGACAGAAACATGAATTTGTAGTCCTGACAGAGAACCTTGTTTTATCCCATCTACTCTGAGGTTAAACACGATGTTCTGTCAAGCCACACACGGAGGAAAACAGGGTTTGGCAGCGGCGTCTCGCTCGCGAAACCGCGTTAAAACACGGCACAGCTCCGCGGGCCGAGGCTGCATGGAGAGGAGAGGCTGCCAGCCCCACTTCCATCCGTGCTCAGGAACATCCAGGAGGCAGCACTGCTGTAAATCCATCAGTCCTCTGTCCCCCCTGCAATGCTCTGCCTTGTCACTGCTTTCCCTGGAGCTGCTCAGGCTGAGCAGGGAAAATAACAGACCCGAGTGCTTAAAGAGGGACCAACCACGTCTTTGCCTCTCCATGGGCAAGCAAAGGTTAAACCCAAAGGTGAATGATTGCAGATGCAAAGTGTGAATTCGGCTGGGGTTCACACCTTTCTCCCCCGGCTCCATCCCCTCCCGAAGCTCAGCTGTGAGCCGAGTCCCATCCCCGCAGGAGGATCCAGACCCACCCCCATCCCAATCTCCAGCACAGCCCAGATGACAGGTCAGGATACAAATAAACCCACCCATAATTGCACATCGTTAATTACCGAGAATGTTTGGGTTTCTCGGAGAACATTAGGTTGTGAAGACGCTCAATCAAAGAGCCCTTGGGGCATTCAAATCAAGGCAAAGCATCAAAACCCAAGCGCTGTTTTGAAAACACGGCTTCAAATGCGCGGTGGGGGGAGGAAAAGGCTTCCCCCCTCTGCCTGCCCGGAGAAGAACACGCCCGAGAAGGCTCCTGGCTCCAAAGCCGGCGGCACGCAAGGGCAAAGGCTGTGACCTCGGGGTACAACATCTGCGGGAGCCTCCGGGGACTCCCAGCACCGCACCGAGGGTGATTCCAGCAAGGCTTTTAACCACAGGCACTCAAGGAAATGTTTCCTCCGCTGTATTCTCCCTGTTGTTCTCCCAAGCCCAACCTTTTGTGCCCAGGCAGGGCAGTTCTGAGGCTGCCCCCGCATAGAACTGGTTTCCACCAGCCTGGAAACAATTAGGAGAAAAATGAACTTGGGGAGAAACTTCTGTCACAAAAAAAAAAAAAAAAAAAATTGTGACTGATAACTGCAACCGCTGGAAATATTTTTAGCTACAGCAAGCTATGTATAATATATAACTATGCTTTTATAATGATGGAACAGTATTGCAGGTGAGGTATGCAAAAGAGATAGTGAAAACAGCAAAAAGTGACATCAAAAAGTAATAATCACAAATTAAAAAGAGAAGGTAATTAATAACACCAAATTCGGGGCAGGAATTTCTGATCACAGTCAGGAACAATGTAAAAGAGGATTTCAGCAATATTTGGGTAGTAGATCTTTTTCTAATAGAGATGATCTTTTTCAGCCAAACCCACTGGATTTGAAGCGGAAAATTAATTCAGCGAAGTTTTAAGAATAGTGTCCCTAGGCCACTTCCGAGTCCTTTTTGGTCTCTAAATACAAGTTTCTAAGCATCCATGCAGTTATTTCACAGCTTTGCACTCAGATGGTTACATGTACATTTACTTGGAAATGGCTGTTACATGAAAAAAGAAAAACAAAGATCCAGAGAGATCTGCTCATATCAGTGACAAAGCTTCTGGGAGCTGCACGAATTTAAAAATATTATTTCAGTTTATGCTTGGCATTTCTCACTGTCTTCCTCACTACCCTGTACCTTACACTGACCACGTTCCTGTAAACAACACCGTGGGCCAAACCCAACATCTTCTGCCAACGCAGCACAGGGTGACCATCAGTCCCTTCTCCACCAAACACTTCCCACCCCATTCTCCTACCATTACCACAACAGCATGTATTTTCCAAGGTGACACCAAAAACCCATGTTCATATTGCAGGGCTCAACCCCAGCAAAGCCCTGCTCTTCCTTTGAGAGGATAAAAGTGCAGTGACCAGGGAGGGAGGACTCCCTGAGGGGCACCTGATGCTCACCTGCCTCCAAGTGCTGACACCCTGAGGTGGCACCACACCGAGTCACCCATCACGGGCTGGATCCTGCACAAGGCTCAGCATTACAGGCCAGCTGAGCACAGCTTGGCACAACAGCTCCTGAGAGCAAAGCTCCTGCATCTGTCCTAAAATACGGGTTTGCATTGTCTGGAGAGAAAGGATCAGCCCTTGCTAGAAATATGTGAAAGGAAATCACTTACAGCCCTTACTAGGTCTATCAAAAAGGTTAAATACTCTGATTCCACCAACATAGCACAGTGAAGAAGCAAAAACCAAGCCCACTCCACATAGAAAGATGCTTCTACCCCACCAACTTACCATGGGATAAGATTTTTGGTCATCCTTTGCAGACCAGATGTTGCATGAGCCTTTCTATGGAGACCCAACAGCAAAGCTGGAGCTGCTGACACCAAGGGCTGTACAGGCAGCTCACAGCGTGCTGAAGGATTTTTCAGGCAGGAAGATGGTGGAGATACAGTTGAACTCGATGATCTTAAAGTTCTTCTCCAACCTAAATAATTCTGTTTGTACAGTAGTGCTGTTTAGAGAAGGAAGCTTCAAGGGAGACGTTTGGGAGCATAAACCAGCTCAGGTGTGATCTGCACTAGAAGCACGAGTCAACAATCCATCCTAGCTGTGCAGCTGAAACCCCAGTTCCTTATTTATCAGCACATCCAAGGATGGGGATAGGCCTGAACTGAAGTGCAGGCTCAAGGTTAAGTGTTTGCAGATGGGCTTTAATGAATTAGGCCGAAGGTTCAGGTGGGAAGTGTCCCTCTGGGAAGTGCCTGGTTTGTCCTGCAGCTTTTGGTCCATAATCTCTGGTCCTGCTGGTGCTGGGGCAGGGTGTGGGGTGGGAGCTGGACCCTGGTGCAGGGGTCTAGTTCCATTTTACCGTGCCCAGTATTTATATTTCAAACTGCAACAAAGCAGCTCAGTGGTGCAGGAAGAACCACACCAAAGGTCTGAACAAAGGCACTGGAGCAGCACAGGGCCACCACCTGTGCTGGAGCAAACCTCAGATTGTGGGGATGCTTCCAGGATCTCCTGAGCAGAACAGCAGAGTTTTCATTCAGAATTTTCAATGTAAATTGAGATCTACACTGAAATTAGTCAGTGACCTCATCCAACAAGGATGAACAAACAAGAAGATGACAAGCAAGTGTCGGTAAATCTCAGAAGACGTAACATCATTCCTGAGCACAATTAAACACAGCCGTGCAAACATCCAGGCTCTGACTGATCATGAAATCCACATGGGGTCATTCACCTTCTTAGGTCTGCTTTTCCACCACCCACAGATGCACAATGAGAGTCTGACTGTATGAAAACTGACTATATAAAATTTAGGTGAGAGATTTAGATGGGCTCTGAATGTAAAGAGAGTGTCAGTTCTGAGGAATCCCTTTCTAAAAACACTTGCTCTGGGAGAAGAGTGTTCAGCTGTGGTCCTGAGACTGACTTGCCACATCTTCAGTGCCATGTGACACGTCTGAGCCTGTGCCAACTAAATCTCATTAAACAAGTCCTGCATGCTCCAGCACTTCCCAGCACTCCTCAGTGAAGAGCCAAGGGTGGTATCACATCCTTGATTTCAGCCCAGGATCACTTCCACCAACAGATTTCTCACGGATCCTAGGGCTAGAGTTTTAATGAATTCCTCAAATCCTTTCTTTGGGCAAAACTGGACAAAGTTAACTTCAGTGTTAGCTTGAGACAACAACAGAATTAGGACTCACAACCTTCTTTTGAAAGGATGGTCAGCTCTGCCTGGCATTAAACTTTGAAATGAGGTTTCAATGGAAGAAGAACAGGATTCCTAAAGTATAAATCTGTTGAAAAGATTTTATAAAGGTCGAAGCGTTGTTACAACTTCATTGCCCAGCTGAGATAAAGGTGTTCCTTTACTTTTCTCATTCTACCAACACACATTTCCCTTTTTTCAGCCCCGAGTACTGAGTCTGAATCTGTGTTGCCACATAAAAAGCCCATCTCCATTCCCACTAAGCTGTATGTCCATGGGGCATTTGAAACAAACAGGCTGTTGGGACCCAGCTCTGCAGATAAAATTGTTTCAGAGAGCTGCTCAAAGGAGGTCTCAGCTCTAAATCCTCCTTGAGTGAAGGTGAGCTCTATGTCCACCTTCCTAAGGGTCTCCTGAAAATACTGCCCTGAATATTGGACATACCTGGGATGAAAGGAAAAGTAAAGTTTCCTGTTAGAAGATGGAGCACCATCAGGAAAGAAAACATCTCTTCTCCCAAGGATGCCTGGAAGGAAGCAAAGCTCTTATGACTTGTAGCCATAAATTCATGGGATGAACTATCCCACAGTTCATGGGATAAAGGGATGAAAAGAGATTGGGACCATGGATGGCAGAACAAGGGCACGACACAGTCTCCACTCTTTTTGTTCCCTGGTTCTCTGTCAGCGAAGGAGAGACCAACTGTGGCAGCAAATGGTAAATAAATGATATTTTATCCAGGGGTTTGCCTTATTTACACTATGACAAATGCCAGATAACACCACAGAGCTGCACAATTGCTGTGTAAAAGTGCTACAAACTGCTCCCACAGGCAGCACACTCCCTCCTTCTCTCACACAAGGCACATTTTTGCAGGATCAGACCCTCATTCAGTTCTTTCAATGCTTTTTCACAATTTTTTTTCCAATTTAGGGAGGAAAAGTTTTATTTAATTATCATCTTTTTTTTTTTTATTTTGTGGTTTGAATTGACCAACTGCATATCTTCCCACAGCTTTATCAAAGAAGCCACCAGTACCAGAGCACATCTAATTTTAAGAGGGCTTTAGTAGGCAGACTTAAAATTGATCATGCATTTTAGTTTCAGTAACTTGCAATTTCTGCACGCTTTGATAGCGCACTTTAAAGAACAAGTCTTTAATGACAAAGGCTTAAAGGAAATGACCTTTCTGAAGAAAATATCAAAGCTTGGAAAAGACAGCTCCTTGGAAAAAAAAGGCTGAATTAAAATGACCTTGTGTTCTGAAACTTCTTCATACAATATCTGACGTCTTACTTCTCCTTTGTACCCTCCAAATGGGACCAAGTATAATTTAGCAGTGTGGTGCCTCCAGTCCATTCTGTGATTTGGGGAGGACTTGCAGTGCATTAAGAGAATTAAAAAAAAAAAACCCTCAGATCCTATAGAGATTCTCTATCAAGACCTCTTGGCATCAGGATCAAAGCTTTGAGTGTTTTCCAGAAAATTCAATAAATATTTTCTTCTAATCATTGTAAAATATTTTTCTGTGCAGCAAAATCATTTCTCAGTTTGAAACCACCACAGTCAGGAGAGATTTGGGCAAGTACCAGGAGTATCTGCTGTCCCCAGCACAATTAAAGCTCTGTTGCAGACGCAAGCAGAAGGAGGGACCTTGTATCCTTTTTCTTCCAGCTGGGCCAAAAAGGAGCATTTTTGTTCCATGTAACACAAGAACTGTTGAGTGGCACTGAAATCAAGTGTCACCTTGATAAGGGTCACCTCCCTTGGTGCTGGTGAAAAATGTGATGTTTTCTTGGGGGGTTTTATAGAGGGTGAAACAATCTTCTCTCACGGAGCAAAATGGGTGAATTAAACAAATATAAAATAGAAACAAGGTTGTAACCACACTCAAGCTGGTTTGGCCAGAGCTTGTTCAGGGACAATGCAGCCAGCTCCTGGCAGCTGGCAATTCCTTACCAAGTGGGGGAAAGAGAGGCAGAGAGCAAGTAATAACTATGGAAATCTTTCTAAACCTTCAGTTTGGACTCTAACTCTCACTTGTTACAAAAATGATCAAAGCAATGTTAACAACTACAAGAGAATTCCACCCAAACTTACATTTAAGTTCCTACAAGGTTCATAAGCACATTCAAAGTGGTCCTCAAGCTGTAGTGGATGCTGGAGAGAGTTTCACAGAGTTTTGAACCCCCTGATTGACCAACATCTACTTTTCTCAAACTGCTTTATGACCATCAGTGACATCAGCAACCCAATTCCATCAAAAAGAAGGAAATTTAGGAATTCAAATGGCTAGAAGAGGGCCCATGTGTTTCTTTACAGATGTACACCCCTTCCTGCTGTCAAAAGCACTAAAACCACACAGACATCACAGAAAAACCCAAGCAGAGCAGCAGAATCAGAGATGCCTCATTTCCCTCAGGCATGAGAGGAGTTGTCACTGTCCCCACCTCTGCCATTTGGACATGGGGCCATGCCCAGTGGGTACATCCCAGTGCCCACAGCCTGTTCCTCCTGCAGAGCCCAGCCACCGCTGCCCTGCACCTTTCAGGGCAAAAACATTTTACTGCCCGCAATTAACTCAATGCATCCCAACAAATTCCTGCTCCTACATCTTCCCGTTCCCCCAGGCGAGGCTTTGTGGCACCTGCCACAGCACCTCCTGCCTTATCAGAGGAGCCGTGACAAGCCCTTATCTGTAATTAAAAGAATCACTTGTTGATTCAAGGAAGGTGGAAAACCTGCCCAGGCCCCAACTGGGCTGACAACCAGCAAAGCACCCAGAGCCAGAGCCGGGGTTTGGCACGGAGCGCGCCGGCACTGCCAGGAGGAGGGGTGGAGGGAGCCAGCCTGCCAAAGCCTCTCCTCCTTGATCTCGGTGCCAGGAGCAGATAAGAGCCCAGCTGGTGAGCTGGGGCTTGGCGGCACAGCCATCTCCACCACGGGCACTCAAGGGAGTGGGACCCTCTGCATTCTGCCCGGCCGCGGCGCGGGAGCACCGGTGACAGCGGGGTGAGGCTGCAGAGGTGGCCATCCCCACCAGCAGGCTCTCACTGGTGCTGCCAGGGCCACAGCTGGACCTGGAGTAGGAATTTCTGGCCCCTTCTCAAGCACTGTGCCTTGATCCCAACACCACTGCAGGATGGTGCTCAGGAAAAACAAAGCCATGCCCGGGTTTGGCAGATCGAAATGTTCCCATTCCAAATGTACCAATGTCCGCTCTGGCTCACGGATGGCCAGGAGATAACGGCGCTGTCCCATGGCTGGGAGGCAGGGTCAGCTCTGAGGGCTGACCAGGTCCTTCAGCTTTCCATTGCTCCTCAAACCTTATCCCAGAAAACCCTCTGGAATCTGCTCAGATTTCCCGGGATTGTCAGGGAGAGCCGGCACACGCCCACGGGACACCAAGGCCTATCACTTATGACTCTTTTCCAACAACGCCCATGACTGTGTTATCAGTCCACGAGGAAGGAATTCCTTGTGCCCGGAGTATCCAACCCCACCGACAGCCAGAGCTGCCTGCACTGCCACCGTGGTGCTCTCATCCTCGTGCCAAGATAATCCCTTGAAGCACAGCACATATTCCCACTTAACAAAGCCATACAAAACTCCCCTGGCTACTGAGGTGAGTGAAATGCTCAAGCAGGACAATAATGTCAAAACAAAAAGATAAGAAAATAATAATATTTTAATATTATGTAAACACATGGACACAGAACTATGTCAAAATATGTTAAAATATCTCGGACAATAATAATAATAATAATAGAAAATGGAGTTTTCTTCATGTTGTAAAGTGAAAAAAATGGTATTGGGAAGGAGTAACAAAAATATTAGTAGAGCAAAGTCTACTCGCTCAGTAAGCGAGATCAGCGTGGCATCAAACCGTGTATCAAAAGCATAAATCTGCCATAAAATAATGATAAAAAAATAATGGAAGGAAGATACAACAAAATCCATGCTGGCATGAGCTATGAATATGTTTTCATGAAGTTCATTTTTTTGTGCTAACAAAAGAACCACGAATCTTTGCATTATAATTTACAAGAGCCAAATCTTCAAACCTATTCAAAGCAGTCCATTTGGCAATCACAGAGATCCCACCGATCCATCAGTTATCTGAAAAGGAAGAGATTTTTGTTAGTTATACCTCATTATTCTTATTACAAAAACACAACAGGCTGAAAGCAAGGCTGGGTCCAGTGGGCAGCGGGTCTGGAGCTTTCTATTTATCTAAAAATGTTACCTATGCTGGACTTATTACCAAGGATCTATGACATTTTCAGTTTCTAGGTAGCTTTAGCTAATTCCTGTTAACAAGTAATTTTGGATTAATATTTTCACACAACTGTCACACTGCTAACCTTCTCACACTTGCTTAAATAGCTCACAAATGCTGACACTATTTTTACGAGCACGCATTCTTAGTTGCAGAAACCCTCGTGTGAGATATGAAATACCATCAATGTCTATAAATACAGTAAAGATGGAGTGGCTTTCCTAGGAAGTTTCCTTGTACTCACCTCTCCACGTGAATCACTTACTCTAAAGGCACAGCCAGGCTTTTTATGGCTGCAGCACTTGCCATAATTTATATTGGAGGGTGTAAACGCCTCAAAAAAAAAAAAAAAAAAAGCTCAGGCTTGTGGAGATCCGGTGCTTTGAAGATGTGATCTGTAATATTCTGCCTTGCATCATTGTTTTCTATCTTAAAAGGAGGTGGCATCACTGCAGAGCGGCAGCTGTGCAGGAGCCACCGCCTCATCCTCGACGTGCAGGCAAAGCCCAGACTTGCAAAGCACCTGCAACTTCTCTAATCCTGCTCTAGCACTACTGACTAAGCACTGGGGAAAAATTCTCAGATGCTTGTTTACTGAAAATAAGGAGCTTTTAAAACGGCACCCATGTTGGAGGGTTTGAATGAAGCTGTAAAACTTCAAGAACTGGGACCCACAGGTGTGAAATGGTACAAATTGATCAAAGATAATCCCGTACTTTTTGGCGTGGTAGGCGGTCAGGTCTTCCTGGAGGACTCTTTTCAGCAGAAAACTTACCTGTAAAATACATCCCACATGAAAATAGGGTACAAAATTCCAATTAATATATTTGTGCTCATTTCATAAAAGGAATTTTTCTGGTCTCTCCTGCCTATATAAAACGCAGTAATGCTTTAGCTGCGTAGAAGAATTAATATTTAATAGAAGACTGTTCTCGTGGCTTCCCTGGCTCTGCTCTGGCTGTGCACTCTCTACTCCTTCAAGAACAGAGTCAAACCAGTAGTTAAACCCAGCTGCTGGTACCATCTGGGTTGTGCAAGGGCTTGTGAGCTCCTGTTCTCCTTGCAGCTCCCATGTGATTCCTGTGCTCTGATCCCTGCACTTTTGCTCTTGTGATTAAGGCACTCACCTGTTCTTCAAATTAATGCTTATTAACACACTGCATCCCCTGTTGGCCATCTCACCAGGAGCAGACCATCAGGCAGCAATCCTTTATACTTAGCAACGTGTTTAGAAAACTTCACCCAAGCCTCAAGTATTTCCTTTTTCTGCTGTTTATTTTTATCCCCGCGCGGTGCTTTTACCCAGCCTATCCTCTTCATCCTCCTCCAACAATAAATAATCCTGACAGGTGCAGAGATTCCAGTGCCCTTTTTGTCTGATGTTTTCAAACAGGAATTTCAACAATTTTCAAAGAGCAGGACACCTGTGCTTCAGAGGGAACCCAGCTCCCCGAGTGGTCTCCGACGCCAGCGCGTGTGGAAACGCAGCCAGCAGCGATGGATTTCTGGGAGAGCACCCAGGTTTTCATGTGTGCAGTTACTTTTACTCCTTTGAAATGCTGCTGCTGCTGCTTACAGAAGCCCTGAAGGTGGATATCAGATTCCACTTTTTCTTTTTTAACTCATTAAAAGGTGTGTTATTCTTGTATTAGCTCAGAGTGACGCTTCCTACCAGGCAGTGCTAAGAGTCCTTTCAGGAGTCTTTAAAAATAGCTTTTTACTATCAACTGGAAATAGATTTCCCCAACAGACCCTTAACTCTTTATTTCCCACAACTATTTAAATGAGAAGGAGCATCACCCCCATTAGGGATCCCTTGAGGTGGAAGCAGAATGTTTACAACCAGAGTGTTGAAGTTGTGTCACCATTTGCACAAGGAAATGTTGAGTTTCCACTGTGAATATTTTCTACTGTGAATATTTTCTCCGCTTGTGTATAAGCCAGTGAATATTTTCTACTTCCACCTTTCTATTGAAAGTGGCCTCTGCCAGGGGAATTGTCTCATGCTGAGCAAAATATGCTACAGAATAACCCTTAGGCATTGGAAAGAGAAAAAAAGGGGAAAAAACCCCAAATACATTGAATTACAAATCATCTCCATAGAGAAGATAGCATAAGAAAGAGACATGAGATGTTGTAGATCAACAATTTCTTGAAAAATGGTCCTGAAAATTGGCACAAGGATGTGATGATAATGGGCCTAAACTTGTACTCGGTATCCTCAGGTTTCTGCTCTTCTCAGAGCTCAGGGCAGCCGAGTCCAGCTTGGCACTGTCCTTGTCCCAGCCCTTCCCTTCAGCCAGGACAGATCCCAGATCCCAGATCCCAGTCCTTCCCAGCTCAGTTACATGCACAGGCCTGCAAACACTGATGGCATTTTCCTTGGATTCCCATTTTTCCACAGCTATGTTCACCCTTCTTTAGGGCTATTTATCCTTCCTCACTGCAGTTCAGGCAATGATGACATTTTGTTTTCTTCCAGCTCCCAATACACTGAGTAGAAAAGCCCCAAATAACTTCTGTGGGAACCATGTGCAAGAAACACACCCAATTAATCAGCAGTTCCCTATTTCCAATGACATTTGGATATTCGTATTATGCAATTTAATAGTCTAGTTCATACAAATCATACTGATTCTGCATTAATCTAGAGGAACTGGTGGTTAGTAATATTCTAGATAAAACATTACAGAAGTCTATTAGAGCCTCTTTATACAGGAAAATGTAGAAATATCATAATGACCATTTAGACAAATATCTTAAAAAAAAATCCCATATGCTTTATTACACAGGCTGGAAAGAAAATATTTCTAATCCTCTTCTTCACCCTTTATGGGCAGTCTCTAAATGATTCCTTCAGGGGAAACAGGGTAAGGGAGATGAAGGATAAGTGTGAGCTGTATTTGAAAGGCTGAGGAAAAAACCCTAATACTGAAAAAAGCACAGTTTTTCCTGGAAGAAAAATCTGGGACCAAAAGATACAACATGATAGCTCTCAAACTGGAGGAGAAAAGTTCTGTGAAATATGACTGAGTGAAAAGCACGTGAGTGCTGCCATAATTTGGTGTTGAGATTTATTCAGTATTTTTGGCCAAATTTCAGAGAGTCATAATCTCCTATCTAGAAGAGATGGCTTTTAACCAGCCCAAAATGCTCAAGATGAATAATAAGAATTTACCTGAGATTTTAAAGATGAAATGGTGTCTTCAAATTCCTTTTTGGAAGATGCTGGCATCAGCCCTTTGAGTATTTTTTCATATTCTTCTCGTATAGTAATCAACTGTAACAGAATAAAGAGAAATTTATATAGAGATGGCTGCTCTTAGATGCTGGAGAGTAAATGTTTTTGCTTCTTTTGCCCAAGTTAGAGACCAAATAAACACAGGATTGTGCTATCAAAAGGGAGAGGGAAGGAGAGAGAAGATCAGCAAAGACCTGTAAAGAGCAAAAGAGGTAAAAAAGACAAAGAAAGGCAAAAGAAAACATAAGAATAAAAATATATATGGAGAGGGAAAAAAAACGAGAAATGAACAGTGAAGCATTTGCTTGGGACATGGTCTGAAGAAGCAATAATCATTCTTAAATCCATCTGAACTGAGCATTTATACAGATACACCTTGCAAATTAACAGTCAGAAGTTTTCTGTCTCTCTTTGGTGGGATCCAAACCAGGTCAGTGCAGTGACATTTGTCCCCTGCTCCCATAGACAAGCTGAGTTACTGTTCCCAAGATGTATTTTACAAAATTTCTCAACTTCTAGGTGCTTTTGTGGACTTTTTAATATTACTTATCCATCCTGCAACTATTTTTTATTGCACTTTGTGTCTTCCTCAGCTTCATGGAGACTACAGAAATTTCAATGAGTAGATTTGAGCATCTTAGACCTGTTCCAAGACCCCAAAACGAGGAGGTTTGAATAGAGGGAAATTTTCATCTGCAACTTTATTCAACAGATGCTGAGTAAACAGGAGTTACAGAGCAGAGTTACATGAAGAGAGATCAGGTGGAAGGATTGTGCTTCTTATCTCCCCAGCGTGGTTGGATTTGATGAGTTTTGACCTGGGGTGACACGGAGAGTGTGGTTCAGGTCAGCCCATCACGTTCCTTCTTGGCTGAATCAGGGCCTCACATCTGCACTTAACTCCCAATAGGATTAACTGCTTAATTCAAATTAAGCAAGGACTTTGGTGT
This sequence comes from Falcunculus frontatus, assembly GCA_013398115.1. Taxonomy (NCBI): domain Eukaryota; kingdom Metazoa; phylum Chordata; class Aves; order Passeriformes; genus Falcunculus; species Falcunculus frontatus. The sequence continues at coordinate 1,108,119 of VZRV01002446.1, read as the reverse complement.
TTTTCTGGATTAGCAGCTGAATATGTAAATAAAGGATCAAAGGGCTTCGATATCAGATTAACTCATAAAATATCTTGAAACTTTCAAATGGAATCTTTTTTTTTTTTTGTTTCCCCCATGGGTTACACACCGAGGCCATTTGGTGCTGGTTTTTCGTTCCCAAATGGCTGAAATCTACCACAAATCCAACCCTCAGTCTTACACCTGAAGAAGCCACGAGTTCCAAATCCCAGCTCCCAGAGCTTCCACACGTGAGACCCCGAGGCCGAGTTCATCCCGACACCATCCCATGGGAACGGCAGCTCCGAGCCAGAATCTGCATTATGCAGCGTGCAATTATCAATACAAAAGCAATAAAACAATCTGATGAAACGTTAGGAAAATTCTGCCTCTGAGTCACCCTGACAGGCAGGAGGAATCGCCAAATCTCTATGCAAATGGACAATTAGAGGCTTTCCTTGGGAACTGCAAGGAAGTGATGCCACTATGCAAATCTGAAGGGAAAAAAAAAAAGAGGTGAGACAGGAAACCTCGTTTGAACTCCACTTGTGTATAAGCCAGCGATCAAAATTTATGTTTTCGAGAGCTCCACCAATAAATTTATGCTACTATTTCTATCAAGGCTTCCAAAGTTATGCATAAGTGCTGTGCCAGGATAAATATTTTCTGAGCCAACAGCTCATTTGGGTGGGGACCTTGATAGAGCAGAAACATATATTTCAGTTGATTCAACATGTTCCATTTATTCTTGGTGAGACGAGGCCAGAAACAGGCACCTAGAGCAGCAAAATGCTTTTATTTCCTACATTTTGATTAATAAAGATCTATTTAATGGGTAAGAGGATCTGGATGATCACCTGGCCAATATGCAGATGCAACAGAAGTTTTAATACAGCTCTGTGAGGGAAATAATAATTTTCTAATTGTGCAACAGTTTTCTTGCAACCAGGTCACTGGTTTTAATAGTTTAATCTGCAGCTGTCCTCTAAATAAGTGCTTTCACAATGCTGGGAACATTTGTTATTAACTTTGCAGAGCAGCAGAGGATCATTCCCTTCTGACAAAGGTGTTTCTTGGAAAGTCAGGAAGAAGGAATATTGTATTGTGCTTTAAAGTATGGAGATATCTTACAGGGTCAGCTGAGAATGGAGAAAGAAAATGAGAAACAAGCCCTGGTAGCTGCAGTTCGGCTTGGGGCTGATCCCTTACTCTACTTCAGAGACAAGACATGTACTTTTTTTGCAGTGAAACCTGTTCTTTTGGATACAATTCCAATTTGTTTGAGAAGACAAAACATGCTACTTTCAGATCTGCTCTCTGGTAATTGCATCACAATAAGATGAAAGTAAGTGCCCAGCTGTTTCCTGCCATATTATGGTAAACAACCTGCTGGTATTTTTGGCTGAAGTCACTATCATGGTTTACTGACCCAAGAGATTAAAACAGTGCATGGCAAAAATCTAAATCACTTCTTACAACTGAAAAATAACATTGAGTGGGCTAACAGATACTCATTTTAATGGCAGAAGGTTTTTATTTTTTAACACTTATTTTTCACCAATGAAAGCTGTGTCTGCAGGGATAGGTTTTTTTGTGCCTTAAAGGCTTTTTTGTTCTTTTATACCCTCAAGCTGCCTCCCTAGGATCCACAAATACTTGTCTCCTCTTGCACTCTTGAGGGATGTTTAAAATTGCAATTCTTCATCCCTCAGGAGGGCTTTAGTCTGCTGGATGAGGATGGCTCTATTTCATTTACTTGTGTTCATTTTCCTTCGGTCCTGAGAAAGCCTTTTTTTTTTTTCGGAAAATTCATTTTGGTGAGTTGATTTAATCCATGAACCCCCAGGAAGGTTTTATAGCTTTAATATTAAGCTGCCACACTGGTCTTTGTTTATTCAGGTTGGTGGCTAATATATGAGGTTTCGAGTTTGACCATCAATCATCTTTGGTGTCAGCAGAAAGCTGAAGTTGCCACACATAGCTCATGTGGGCTTGGTCACGTGGTAAATTAGTAAAAAAAGAAGAGATAAATAGTGACAAAATTACATAAAGTGATGCAAAAAGCAGGGGACTTGGAATTTCACAGACTACACTGAAATTTTGTTGGGCATTGACCATTCTCAAAGAGACAAAAGTTGGGTTTGATGCCCAGAAGACAAACAGCCAAACATGAGCTTTCCAAACCAAGCTGCCAGGCCTGGCCCAGTGCTTATCAGCAGAATCATGGAATTGTTTAGGTTGGAAAAAGCCTTTAAGATCAAGTCCAACCATGAACCAGCACTGCCAGGCTCACCACTGCCCCATGTCCCTCAGCACCACGTCCTCACACCTCTGCAATCCCTCCAGGGATGGTGGCAACCACTGCCCTGGGCACTACTGCAAGATGAGCTTCCATTTCACTACTCCAAGGTGGCACAGCTCAGTTTTGCAGGCACTCATCTTCTCCACAAACCTCAGAGGGATGTTTTGGGGCTGGATTAGGAGCTGGTGGGAGCACAGGAACACACTCCATCGGCTCCTCGCTGTGCTCCAGCCTCTCTCCTTCCTTTCTGAAAGAAACAACCCAGGCACATCCAGGAGAAATGCAGCTTCTTCAAGGTGACCAGATGAATTTTAGCCACGTGCTACCAACAGCCTGCAAAGCACAGGGTGTTCTGTGTCTCTTCCATGCCCTGCACCAGGATCCTACTCAGGTTCCCAACAGCCAACTCTTCCCTCCTTACATCCCACAGCTCTGTGATGCTGAGTTCATCCCTGGTGCAAAATACCCATCTCATAAAAAAAAAATAAATCCAAAATTCAAAAACCCCAAACAAACACAATCTTCCTCAGATCTTCCAGCTGTAAATGACTTTATCAGAACCAGGGGAACATAAGGAAACTGCAAAAGAAACTCTGAAGTAAATGAAGGGACCACAGAAAGTTGTTCAGGTTCCTTTAAAAAAAAAATCTTGTCTTGAAGGACATGAAGTTAATGTTGTGTTTATGTCAGGTAAGAATCAAAAGACAGTTGCCTTAACCAAGGTGTTGTGGCTTTTTTAGTATCTTAATTTCTGCCTGTTTATAATATCTATGCAGGATAATGTGTGCCAGGGAATACTAGGATAGTGACCAAAAGGCATAATCAGGATCTTTCAGTTGTTACCAAATTTTCTCCGTGTTTCAGGGTGAGTAAGATGAGAAAAGTAATTTCCTCTCTCTGCTAAATCCTTTCCTATTTAAACAATTGTGTGCTACAACGCTGTTTAAAAGGAAAAACTCTTTAAAAAGGTTATGGATCTGTTCTGCAACATCTCTGAATGGAGATAGGAAAGATCTGCTGCAATAAATCTGAAGACAGGTTAGGGTTCCAAAAAGGTAAAAATAACCCCTTCAGTCTTAGGGAGATCATTTAACCTCAGAATAAAGTCTCCTCCTTCTAAATGAGGAGTATAATAATAATAATAATAATAATAATAATAATAATAATAATAGTAGTATTGCATAGGTCAGCTTCATTCAGGTGGTGTGAAGACTGCTGAAGGAATTTTCTGAAAGCACTGTGAAAAGGGCAAGTGAAAGACAAAATATTACAATGCCATCCCAATTAAAAAAACCTAATCAACAGAAAAAACCAACCAAAAGAACCCACCAAAAAAACCCCCAAACAACCAACCAAAACCCCAAACAAACATGCAAAGAATGATTAATCACTTCTTGTTTGTGTCCTCCCCTAATTGCAGGGACTCCTCCTTTGCTTCTCAGCACTCCTGAAGTTTTAAGTGAGCACAGCTCCACTCCCACAAAACCTCTGTGAGTCCAGATGTGCCCCTTCCTCCCTCAGCTGGCCTGGGGGACGCTGAGCAATGTCCCCAACCCAGGAACAAACCAACCAAAATTGGCAATTTCCTTAAATTTCAGCTCTCTCCGGTTTCTGTTGTAAGAGAACATTTAACTGGAGCTTGAAATCTTCTGAAATGATTTTTCCTAATGAAGAATCCAATGATTCATCAATTGTTTCACTGAAGATCGAGGTCTGAACATTTGTCTTTTCAGAAAATCATCAAACACGAATATCTGCCGCTTTTGAGTCCACATCCTCTCTGGTTTCAGGCACTGGGAATTTCGACTCTCACTGTGCAAGGGCTGTTGAAATATGGTTCTCCCAGATTTAGAGGAATAGCCTGCAACTCGATACAAATGTTCTCGAGTTCTTAAGAAAAGTAATGAACGCCATAAATCCCATGAATTTAGCTCAGCTGAAAACAGCGACCGGGCGAGATCAGCTGAGCAAGTTATTTTGTCAAGTGAACACCATGTTGCTCTCCACTGAGAAAATCCTGCTGGAGCACCTCCCCTGTCCTGACAGTTCCAATAAAACATCAATTGGTGGCATAGCCGTCCCCTTTGTTAGTCTGTCTGTAGCCAGTAAACCATCCCAGCATCCAAGACATTTTTGCCTTGTTGTTTTACTAACCCACGGGGACCTCCAGCCCTGACTAGCTCCTTGCTGGGCACTGAGTTTGCTGCTCCAGGTCATTTTTTTCTTTTCCCAACCTGCATCCAAGTGGCCTTATTCCTCCAGTGGCTTGTGTTTCCATCTCTCTTTTCTTAACCAAGATCTCCCACCTGGAAAATCCTCTGTTTGTAGTTAAGCAATCTGAGTCCATATAATTCATAGCTGCAGAAGAAGCTTTTTGAAAAAAAACCCCACCACTGGGCTGCATATGGCAAGAACAGCATTCCTGGGATTACGCGACTTGGAGAGGAATAAAAGCTTTCACTGTCAACACCACGGAACAACCAGGAATGTTGTGGCTAGAAAATTCACGCTGTTCTCTCAGCCTCCCCCTCTCCAGGGCTCTGCTATTGTTCCAGCTGGGATTTGGAGGATCCCGGACTTATTTTCTTCTCCTTCCAGATGACTCATGGCAGATGCCATCTTTGTTCCCCCAGCACTCTTCCCCTCAGCTCCTGTCACTGCTGTCCCTTTGCTGGCCCAGGAAGTTGGGATTGCAGAGGAGGGTTGTCCCCTCCATGGGGTGAGGGGGACATGGGAGGAAACTCCCCTGACACCCCCTGATCCAGAGGAACCAGACCCAAACCAGCCCAGCTGCTCCCCAGGGCTGCTGGGCCAAAGCCGAAAACACGGAATCACAGAATACTCTGAGCTGGAAGCGACCCCAAAGATCATCAGGTCCAACACATGGGGTTAATTTCTGGCTCTGGCCATTCCTAATGTGCTATCACGATAATTAAGTCTGAAATAAAGCTCTGAGCGTCTCTGACACCACTGCTGGAACACATTTATGTGTTTTGGTTTTACATTCCAGCACGTGTCACCTTCCACACGATCCCTCCCATCCGGGGTGGCTCAGCAGGAGAAGTTCCAGTGCCTGATTCAGGAGGTGCCGAGTGCTCCCCAACGCCAGCGAGAGCTGACAAAGCTCAGCAGCAGCAGGATCAGGCTCTAGATTTTCACACCGACTGTGTGAACAAGCAAATCTCTGTAGATAATAATCAGAAGCTGCTTTTACGACCACCATTTCCAAGACTAAAAATCCAACCAGCGTCTCAACTGGAAAAGCAGCTGCCAGGCTTGCAGAGCCTCAGGGTTGGGCAAGGATGGGAATGGATGGAATTCCCATGGATGGCGTTTGGTGCTGATTACACTGACAACAAAAGAGTACCTTAGAATTCACACAAAGGTAAAGATCAGCATGAAGTTGGTCTTTTCCAGTCCTTTTTACCTCCACTGCCTAGAAAGAGAGACTGGGACAGTTCCCTAATTAAACAGGCATTGCTGGGAGCATGACTGGAGATGAGGTGTTGCTGCTCTGCTCTTCTGTCATCCACTGGCTCCTCCAGACATTCCCATTTCTTCTTTTTCTTTTAATTCCCTGCATTAAGCATCAGTATCGCTGTTCCTTGTAGTCCCACTTTAACAGCTTCTGAAAGAGCAAAGTTCCCTCAATGGATAATATGTAAGCAAACCACAGATGCTCTAAAATGAGGTACTGCCCTCTTAAAACAAAGATCTCTCTCATTCACTATTATTTAAGACAAAGAGCAAGAAAAGTGACATTTTAAAATCCTCTCTAATTCCTGCACACTGCCATATGCTTCTATTCTCTTTTGGTAACAATTCCCTTTTCCCTTTTAACTATTTGTCCTGTACTTTCTCTTTGCTGTCTTTCTCCAGCTGGCCACCAAGCTCCAATAATTCATCCTGTTCTATTCAGGAGGTGAATATTTGTGTATTTTCCAGTTGTGTCTGATTACCAAAGCTAACATTTGATCACTGACTTCCACACATGCACCATCATCCTCGACTCCTTTCCCTTTGACAGTTGCACAGTTGGTGAGAGCCTCCTCTCCCACAGTTCCTGCCATATGGAGCTCCTGGGAACTTTCAACTCCATTGATTTCCAGCTCCTTTCAAATCCCACCTGCAAAGCTGTTTTTCTGTGCTTGAATCTCGGCTTCTATCTCCTCCTGCTAATCTGAAACCTCATGCTATACAGAATTATTTTCTATATTCATTGTAATTCTCTTTCCTTTCATAGCTGGCCATTAAAGAAAACGATACACAAATATAAAACGTGTCAAATGCAAAATTATGATTTATCCTAACAATCTCAGTCTTAATTAAAAACTGAGGGGTGCTGTTGTATCAAAGTGATTAATGAATATATCAATGGATTTCAGCATAAGGTAGACACCTACTAAGGTAAAAAGGGGTAGAATTGGGCTCTGAATAATGTCTGTGGTCATTTATGGTACCTAAAGTCCATAATACCCCATCCCTGGAAGTGTTCAAGACTGGGCTCTGAGCAAGCTGGCCTAAGGAAGGTGTCCCAGCCCATGGCAGGGGCTGGAACTGGACAGTCTTTAAGGTTCCTTCCAACCCAAACCACTCTATGAAATCAACGTTGCCATACACCTACAGGGGCACCTATATCAGTGAAAAGTCCCTTCCAGAGATATAACCAGATCAGACTGATTCCTTCCTCTACTGGGAAGGCTGAAGAGAGACCCAGAATCCGCCCAGAACTGGATGCTGGGGTCTGTGTGTGCCAAACAGCCCGAGCGGTGCTCCCACTCCTGTTGGATTCTTCACTGCTTCTCTGTGGCTCTCCAAAGTCTTCTTTCCAATAAAAATACTTTAAATTTGAAATTTTCTCACCACAATTACTTAGCAGAGAAATCCCCTATTGTGCAGATGTGGAACCATCGGATTTTCAGCCTGTGGGGAGCTATGTCCCTCTGCCTGCTGGTCTCCTGCATTTTTCACAAGGTTTTATGGGAGGAAAGCAGCTGAAGCCCACAGGTCCCTCCTGAGCCCAGGGCTGGGGGTGTCAGCAGAGCAGTGGATGCAGAAGATGACACAAGGTCCCTCCTCAGCCACACAGAACTGCACAAAAACAAACACTCTTCAAATCCATCCTCTCAGATCCGTGCTGGTCACAGACAGGAACTGCAGGAGCTATTTTATTGTGACAATATTTGGTGGTGTAGTTCCTGAAAGTCACAGTGGAAATTTCTTTCAGGTTCTCAGTCTTTTCCCCACATCTCCAGAGACTGCTGAGCCCCGGCAAGAGCTGCTCTTGGTGAATCACTGCTGAGGTTTAAGATCATCCACATCCAGGCTGAGCCTCCCATTTCTGTGGGAGCAGAAATGGATCTCTGGAGGAGAAATTTTGGAAGTGTTTTGGTGACGTGGGTTGAAGCCAGCGGAGCAAACAGCAGAATTCCATCGTCACCTCCAGCCGTGCTGACTGCTTGGATCTCAGTTTCCAAAGTGTCCCTTGGCTCACAAAGGCTCCCTCCATCCTCCTCACCTGCAGCTGGCCACAAAGCCAACCTGGGCTTTTAAATAACCTAACCTAGATCTTATTTGCCTGATTCTGGGAGACTGTAACATTTACTGAGAAAGACAACACTTTGAGAAAGTCTGGGAATTTGAGGCAGGGACCCCAGGCTGCCATCTGATGGTATTTAAAACTCTCTGATACCTTTAAAAATCACAGAATCATGGAATGGTTGGGGTTGGAAGGGACTTTAAAGATCCTCTTGTTCCAATCCCGCTGCCATGGGCAGGGACAACTTCCACTAGATAATTTCTAGGAAGAAATACGGACAAAAAGCCCTAAACTAAAGGGCTAATATTACTCAAGTGTTCCAGCCATCAGATTAAGAACTCCTTGGGACTCATACCGTGGCCCTCAATGTCTATTGCTCATCTGTGTCTCACTGATTCCTTGCTCCCAGCTCCACAAATCCGCTGGCAGCAGCACTATTCCCAGCAAGGAGAAGGTGTGGCAAACCTTAGAAGTTTCTCTGTGCTACACAGCAACTGAAATTTCAGAAGGATGCATCACAGCATTCATCTGAGAACAAATATATTTAGTTGGCATGGAAACAGTAAGTTGGGCTGAATGTGGTAAATATCCAGCAGTCATAAAAAATCGAGCAAGTCAGGATAATAAACATTAGGAATGAAAACTGGCTGAATGCTTTTGAATCATGGCTCTTTTACAATTATCACTCCTGTTTTCATTTGAACATGAGTGAAATCCACTTAAACTAAGCTGTTCCATTTTATGCCAAATACTTCTATAACATCCTCATTCAGATAACTCCTTTCTCTTTTTTTTATAATCTGTTTGAGGAAAAAGAAATTAAAGGGCTGAAAACCTCCATTGCTATTCTCCTTCATTTCCTCAGCAATATTAATGAATTGAACATAATTGATTTTCTGTCTCAGAATCTCTCTCCTTTAAGACTCTATTTATGACTTGACTGTTTGGAGGTATCCCTATGGTTTGAGTATCTATAGTGTTGCTACTTTAGTTGTTCGTAAACACAAAGTACTTTTTCCCCCTCTATTATCCCAAATCTCATATCATACTCAATCCAAATCTATGGCTAGAAACATTAGAACAAGGAATGAAAAGAATAGAGGGTTTTTTCTGAGAAAATTCTTGTGTGTAATTCCCAAAAGACAGATTCTTGGAGCTTTTTAGTAAATTGAGTTGGGGTGATTACCCTTCAGAAAAGAATTTGAAATGAAATGAATGCTAAAGAAATCTAAGTAGTATAGAAAAAAAAAGACCACTACCACGAATTTTTATACAGGCCCCAATTCAGCAAAACTTGTTGCACATGCCTAAATTCCTGGATTCATCCAGCTCTCAGTGACGTGTGCCATTTTTAATTACACATTCACAGGACGTAGAGTCTCCTGTATGAACAATGGAGATTTTTAAACTATGACTGACAAATGCACGAAGCCGCAGGACTTAAGGAATGTTTAGCAGGACATCTCGTCTCACATTAGACCCAGGCACACATCAGAGACAGCCAAGGGATACATTCACTCCAAGAGTACACGATACAGGAACACAATGGGATCACTACACAGGAAGCTGATCCCAGTGTTATGGAGGACTGAGATTTAAGAAACTTCAGTGCTGCTTTGCAAGGAAATGGTTTGGACACACCCAAATTTGCCAGAAACCTTCCCAGACTGCTTTAACGGTCTTGTGACCATATACATTTAACAAAAAAAAAAATACATAGAACTATATATTACAGCTTTTACATTCACTTTCCATGAATACAATTATTTATGTCTCAAGAAGATGGACATCCCATTTTTAAAGGAAACATCCAGCATTTTGACTCGAAGAAAGATGATGGAGCTCTGAGACTCCACTCTCAAAGTGCAGCTTTACTGAACACTGGAAAACCAGGACAGAGACAGGACAACCTTTATGGAAAAGATAAAATTCCTTAGACCAGCACTTTTGAGAAATGTGATTGGAACCCATCATCCAGAGATCGTTGCCATATGGCACCACTGGGGAGACAACACAGACACAACGTGATTGCACCAACCCACTCTGTAAAACGGGAGAGAAAAAGCAAACTGGAGTAAACACGAGTTCATCCAAGAACACAGAGTATGGGAATGGAAAAGCTCCATAAAAACAACAGCTCCTCTCCAACTGCAGCGCCACGCTCGCCTCTAGAACAGCTCAGGGCTTGCTGACAGCCCGATGTATTTTCTCCCCTTTATTTACAGGATAGTTTGTCTCTCTGGATAATTACAATAACGAAAGGTTAAGCCTGTGTGATCACCAGAGGGTCACTGTAACAAAGAGTTAAACTTTGTGGCTCTGTCAGCCGCTCTTAAGGGCTGAAGAGTTATAAGGACATTGCACTGGAAAAACGGCCAACATGGAGCACTAAGATACCACCCAACAAGCCATAACGAGAAACAGCTTTTGAGTTTTAATTAAAAGCACAACAAAATGTTTTTTCATGTCTCATTCATTTGTTTGTTGTTGTTATAGAATCAAAACACAAGATTTTTCCTTTTAATGAAAAACAGAAGCTCTTTAACCCTCTCTCCTCCTCATTTATAGACATGTAAAAGCTTGGAAAAGTGGCTTTTGTAATGGCGCCAGCACAAATCTCCATGTTTTATGCAATTCTGATTCACACAGTATTTGGTAAAAGCAGAAAGCAAGTTACTGCCCTGAATATTTCAACTCCCTGATGGGCTGATGAGTTGTTAACTACTGTTAACACTTGATGAACATATTTACAGGTAGCCTGGCCAAACCTAGTAACTGGAAACATGTCAGAGCTGTCACTTTTGCATTTTTCTTCTGGAGAGATAAGCAGAACTAATGAATTAACTGGTCACAGAGAAGACAAATAACAACTTGCAAAATGTTTGTCTGCAAAATAGACCGAAGCCACCTAAACCAAACCAGCCTCAGTGGCTCCAGCTGCTTCAGAAAGTCCCAATGGATGAAAGGCAGAGACAAAATCATTGATGAACTTGGAGATGAGCTCTACCAAATCTGCCAACACAACCCTGCAGGAAAAGCTCAAAGATGGACAGCACACTGTAATTTCAATAACATTCCTGCTCCATTGCACTGGGGAGCAGGATGTTACCATCTGAACTAGTCCTTCATTAATTAAGTGTGGACAGGACAGTTCTGTAGGTTGGTTTGGAGCAGATGCTCATGTAGGAGGAAACCTTAGAGGCAGAAAGGGGGGCCCACCCTGTGAATCTGCATGTGCAGCTTCTACCTCTGTATTTCATGAGTCACTTTTTATTTCTTCTTCTGGATCCTTCTCAAAATGGGTCAGGGGGAAAAAAAAAAAAAAAGAAAAAAAAAAGAAAAATGGCAGTGGCAGAGACTAAAGAAAAACATAAAAAAAAGAAGAAATTTGGAAGAGGACATCCCTCACAGCGTGCAGCCAGTGCTGTTCCCTGGGAGGGACAACCATGCATTAAAGAGCTGATTTTCCTCCGACTTTTCCAGGAGACTCTGAAGCCAAAATGCAATTCTTGTAGGACAGCTCACTCACTACACCAAACTCCTCCAGAGCTGCAGGCACTGCAGCAAAGGATGAGCCTGACCCAACATCTGGATTTGGGAGGCAGAGGGGGGACAGAAGGGAACAGCTCATCACTGACACTCCAGAGAGGAAATACATGAATTAAACACCAAGGGTGACAGGGGATTCCCATGTGCCAGTAGAATAACAAAAACTGAGGAAAAAACCATTTGAAATTAATTACTATTAATCTTCTATAACCACCCCAACTTATTATTCCTGCAGGTATAGGGTTAGAAATGCTTTATGTAGGATATATGCTGTTGATATTGTTTACTCAGCACCAAATAAAGTTCTCAAATGCTTCAAAACCCGATTTGTATTACAAATATATAAATTCCTATCTGATTCAGGTATTCATCACCTTCATATTCTCCTGCATATTTCAATTTAATCCGGTTTGAATGCAGATTGTTGACTTACTGTTCCAATACTGCCTGTAAACAACACACTCTATTTTGCTCAAAGCACACTAAATAATCTCTGACTTCACTGGAAGTGTCCAGAAAAATTTTAGCACTATTAATCATCTGAAACTGTTTACAGACATGTTTGGACAATGAATGCAGAAGATCAGGACTAAAGATTATTTTTAGCTGTTATTGTCCAATTATAATTCCCTTCATACAAACCATTAAAGAACAGGTTCGAATAATCTCAGAAACCTCTATTAAAATGCTACAGTCAGTGGAAAACAGTCAGTTCAAAATAAATGCATCATTTAACAGCTAGAATAGCTGAAATACCAACTTGCAATAGAGAGCAGCAGATAAGTATTTGCCTGAAGGGTTCAGACAGTTTAATTCTCTTTTATTACCAACAAAACAGAAAAGAAAGCTAGCTGAGAATTTTGCAGGAAAATATGTGCTTTTGCTTTGAAGGGAGGTATTATTTTTAACCATTGCACCTCCTTGCTCAAGGGATGGGGACAGCAACCAGTACCTGCTCCTGGGCCTTGAGCTCGTTGCGCTGGAGCCTCCTCTGAGCATCATAAATCTGCCCACGGTAATTCTCCACCTCGTCCTGCAAGGCCTGGAACAACACCAAGGGATGCAAAACACACGTGAGAAACATGGGATGGCAGAAAAACTCCCAGGTCACGTCTTGCAATGAGCTGGGGAAGGAAGTGGAGCACTCTGAGTCCAGCTGAACTTGGTGCTAAGATGTGACACAGGCAGTTTGGCCACTCACAAAAGTTCCTTTGCAGAGGTAGGACCATTGACTGAACAGGAGTAGTTACACCTTAAAAGTCCTATCTTATTATAGGCTACAAGTATTCATCCTAAAAATGTAATAAATACCCTGAAAGACTGGAAGGCAAATGGAAATACTGCAACGGTTGCATTTGCAAACGTCCCAGGTTTTTGTTGTCATCCTCTCTGTTCAACCTGAGCTTCCTAGGAGCAGTTTTGCAGTGTACCAACAGTTTTTTCTTTAAGCCAGAGTAATCCTCTCTTTGGAAAACAATGTCTGGAATTTGCAGTGGAAATGTATTCCATATTACTGAAATGGGATGCTGGCCGAGATGAGGGGCTCCCCTCCTGCCCTGCAGTCACATCTGTGATCTACAAATGAAGTATAAATGGCAATAAATAAAAGGAATATTATGATCATGTCACTTTACCACAACTACCCAATCTTTATTTAGTTCAGAAGTAATCGCTCCTAAACCAAGCTCATAAAATGCATCGACAAATTTATTTTGTCATGATTGTTCTCCTTATATATTTATTTTTATTCCAGCAGTCACTCAGAGCCTTGATCTTTTTGTTACATGCTTAACAAAGGAACAGCGTGCCCCAAGGAGCTGATAGTCTGTGTTATTTCTAACAGATACACACCAAACAAACAATACAAAGTTTCAAAGATTTTTTTTTTTTTTTAAAGTTTCCTACTCATTGTTGGGTGTTTGAATACACGCTTAACATTTACTTACACATTTACTAAAAGCTTAGTGATGTTGTCAGCTTGAATAAAGGCATTGTTAACTGCAAGTGCTGACTCCAAGCAAAGTGCACAATGTGGATGGGGGATTGACACCAACACAGAGGCGGCTGTGGCTGCAGAAAGGGAATATTTTGAGTTATCTTTTGTATGGCAGGAAATCGGGGCATTGATACCCATCAGTGAAAAGCAGCACAGGGCTGGACCCGGGAAAGGGCTCATGCTGCAAATGCCACTGAAGGAACCTCCAGTGCTGCTTTTAAAAAAAGCTGAGCTGCACAGAGACCTTCTGCAGAGCAGCCTGGAAACACAGAATCATTAAGGCTGGAGATGACCTCCAAGATCATCAAGTCCAACCTCTGACCAATCCTCCAATGGTCACTAAACCATATCGCAAAATGCCACGTTCACTTGATTTTTGAACACTTCAAGGATGGTGACTCCAGCACTTCCCTGGGCAGCCTGTTCCAGTTCTTAACCACTCTTCCAGTGAAGAAATTTTTCCTCATATCCAACCTAAACCACCCTTGGTGCCCCTGCCTTTCCCTTGAGAGGAGAGATGAACAACCCCACAGACTCGGGGTGCTTTGGAGGACCTGCCATATGGTTAATGTTTGCTTCTCCCAGCAGCCAGGATACCTGTGCACAACTCAGGATCATTAAAAGTCCTTGTGGTGCAAAGATTTTACAGAAGAAATGCCTTGCTCTTTTCCACAGCACCGAAATATTGCACTCTCCAATAATTTACAGGATAAAATTGCTATTGAGATAAGATAAGAGGACTACTTATGATAGATCTTGCACGCTGTTTTGAAGTGATGCCAGGCATTAACTTTAAAGTCTCATAGCTAAAAGACTGTTACATGTTCTGATGCCAAAAATTGTAACCAGACCCAAGCATGAACTTCAAATCTGCCCAGGGACTTTCATGCTATCACAGCTTCTGAGCAATGTTGAAATCCAGGCTTTGAATATATAACCCATCTTCAATACTCAACAAGTCTTGCAGTACCAGGAATTTGCATTAATATAATGAAATATATGTGGGAATTATGTGTGAATTGTAGGCTTTTTGTTTTCTTTTTGTACATCTATCTCGTGAGGTAAAACACAAACAAGCATAAAAGCTAAAATGAGCCATGTAGAAATGCAATAAGGAGCTGGGTCATTCCATGTATCAGGAAGATCACCAAAAACCCAATTAATTTGAGAAAAATCCTTCCATAACCCCAAAGTGTCCATTCATAACCAGCCGAGGATGACTCTCAGGAACATTTCTGGAGCACATTTTGGATAAACTACAAAGTATGACCCATCTTCTCCTGCTCTTTCAGAATCAGCTTTTCCAGCCCAAATGGTTTGGCTTGGTGAAAAATAAGGAGGGAGGAAACCTCATCACACATCACTCGTCCTTCCCTTGTGCTCAAGAGCAAGTTTGACCCTTCATGGGACTTTGAAGCTGGCCAAGAGATAGCAATTAAATGTACAAATACATGTGAGCACATATAGATGTGGTTTTGTCAGAGAACAGATTTGTATCATCCCCATCTGCAGGTCCTGAGTACAAAACTGGAGCTCAAACTGTTCCTGCCAAAGACAGCAACCACAGGGTGGCAAAGAAAACTGGTGCTCTGCTCCTTCCTTCCTTCACTTCTCCATTTTTACTTCTCTTACTTGCAACAAACTTCTTCTGCAGAGAATAAAACCAGAGGTTCCTTTAAATCTGAGTGTTTGCAACGCATCTGAAAGTCATTTAATTTAGGAAATTCAGATAACACAGCCTTTGTCAGGTTCACCTACTCTAGATAGTGTTTGCCAGCACGGAGCACACATGTTTTATTTCATTAGGAGAGCAGAAAATGTCTTAAACTTAAATTTAGAAATAAGGTATTTTTACTATAGCATGTAAGTACAGCAAACTAACAACTCTTCCAGTTATCCATTCAACATTTGTCCAAACCAGAATTTACTGTAGGAGCTCACAGACTTTTCCAATCACATCAGAACTGGCTGTTGGCAGGTTTTGTACTGGGATGGCAAAAAATCTCAACTAACTCCTTGGATCAATCACAAATACCTTTAACTGGACCCTTCTTGGACTATTTCTGTGCTGCATAAATTCCATGAGTAATTAATGTTCATTTGAGTATTCCAGCTATTCTATCAGCACAAAGGCAAAAAAGGTAAAACCAAAAGTTCAGCATTTGATCAAAGCTGTGCCAAAATGAAAAAGTAACATCAAAATCTCATGGTTGATGTAGATTCCTGCATGTGATTAACTCTGAAAACAGCAATTAGAGGTAAGCAAGTTTGTTGCCCATGATTTTAATTTTCTAGGAGGGATCATGACAGCTGTCATGAATAATGCACCTTTTTGAAGATCACACTGAAAATTCTCTCTGTAGTCAAAAAAACCTCATATGCAGTGGCCAGAGCCTGAATGCTGATGGCAATTCCTGAAGCTACCAGAACCCTCAAATCTTTCTCTGAATCAGACAGGGAAGCTTTTGCCATGTAGAATACTCTTAAAAACAACAGAGGACTTACCCCAGGTACACCCCAGAACACCTCTTTTGTAAAACTGAAGAATTTTTTGTTTTGTTTAGAAATGCAGGTTTTTTACAGCTTCAAAGTGTCACATTTTGCCCAAAAAGCAGCAGAGCTTATGATGAATAACTGCTGAGATGAAGAAAAAGGGATTAAAAAATAAAAATCGAGGCCAATTTTTAAGCGTCAGAGCCTTTTTATCCCCCGAATAGAAAACAAAACTTAACTTATTTAGTTAAATTTTTCCAGGTTCGGAATGAATCCTGTCCCTCAGCTGTGCTAAGCTGACTTGCATCACTCTTATAAAGACAATATTATTTTTTTTTTCAGTTAAACGGGCTTTCAAATGCCATGTAAACATGTTTGCTGTTGAATGTCTACACCACACCTGACCTTGGAAGTGCTTTGTGTTGGCCAGAGAACAAAGAAATCAAACGTTTTGCTTTCCAGCCCAGATATCCTACACTTTGAAAAGCTCTTAAAAATGTAAATGAGATAATAAGCTCCACTGCAACAATGTGGGTGAATTACAGCTGGAGAAAGGGAAAACTCATTTGATTTATTTCTAAAAATGGAAAGGATCCTAAAATAAATTCATATTGTTTGGGTTGCACACAGCATCCAGAGGCACGGGAAGGATGGAAGGGAAAAGTAACGGCTCTGAGCAGGCACCACTGGAATATTCTGGGCAGATTTTGGGACCTGGAGTGGAGTTTGTGGATGAGTCCATCCCAGTCACTGTGATCCAGAGCTGCTGGACACGGATGTGGAAGGAGAAAGGAACCTCTGAACTGCATTTCTGGGTAGGCACCTTTTATTCCCCTATTATCCCACAGTGGGTGGATTATCTCCAGCAGAACGTTTAATGAAGTTTATTTCAGACCCAAGGGAGCAGCACACGTGGGGTTGGTGTGTGTGCAGTTGGGCCTGTGCGGCTCCAAAAAAGCTGGGATGATGCAAGGGATCAGAGGAATTCCCTCTGGGATACCTCAGGGGCAGACTGAGGCTGTGAAAAAAGGTGGTTTGTAAAAAAAACCCCAACTTGTAAAGCACAGGGTTCTGACAAGGAGCCCTAAAGAGACAAAAAGGTGCAATGCCAGCATTCCAAAATCCCTTGTCAAGGCAGGAATTAATTTTTGGTGTTAGTTACAGGGCTTAATCTAAATCAACTAAAAGCTTGTAAGAGAAAGAGTTTGAAGAATCCCGGGAACAAGTACGGAACTGGAATGTAGGAAGGATTTAGTATTTTATATATGAAACCTGACTTGATTATCCTTTAACCACAGGATATTTTCGAAAAGTGTTGGATTCCCTGAAAGAAAGTTCAGTTCTGAAGAATTATATAAACAGAAACAATTAATATTCTTCATTTCTTTGTATTGATTAGAACTGTGAAGAAACTATTTACAAAGCTGTGATGTTTTGCTTCTTTAACCTGAAATAATTTCCTATTTTTGGTATGTTCCTGAGAGCAGACAAGGCTTGATTCCTGATCCCATCACATCGATGGGAAGTCATGGATCACAACCATTTATCTCTCTGGTCTGAGAGTTGAATAAATAAGTGACACCTTCAAGAAAAGGAAGATTTTCTAAAAAACATTAAATAACAATGTATTTTCACTTTGAAACAGAAAATGCCAGCACAAAAGTTGCTGCTCATCCTGATCAGATTATGCCAGATAATGGCAGAGCCTTTTTTAAATAGAAATATGTAATTTTTATTAGCTGTATCAGCAACTCTGCACACATGGATGTGCATCTCTATCAAGAAGAGCCCTCGATATTTTATGACCAGTGCAGAGTAAAGCTACCACTAAAGGTAGTGAGAGTTAGCACTTTTCATCTTCAAAGAATTTTTCAAATGTTACCAAATTAATATAATTAGTTAATGAAAGATGCAGTAATAAAAGCTACCCTAATTACCTACTGTAGTCTTAATTATCTCCTTACTAATGCCCACAGAAGAAGGCTTCCACTTTACATCCTCAAAACATGTGCCAACAATAATTCTGAATACAGGCTTCTCTTTAAGTGCCTTCTAAATTCAAATTACATCCATTGATGTGTTTTCTCTCCTCGTTCATGAGAAGAAAATGTCTGGAACTTTGAGAAAAAAAACCTCCATGTGAATGTTAATAAAAATTAAAGCGAATTTTCTTCCAGAAATACACATGGAGATGCTTTAAAATTTTTTTATTAAAACATTTTCAAAATCTTTATCTCTCCATGAAGCCAGAATTATGGGCTGTCCGGGCAGAAACTTCTTTACA
The DNA here is from genome assembly GCA_013398115.1 of Falcunculus frontatus. Classification (NCBI taxonomy): domain Eukaryota; kingdom Metazoa; phylum Chordata; class Aves; order Passeriformes; genus Falcunculus; species Falcunculus frontatus. The sequence continues at coordinate 1,089,956 of VZRV01002446.1, read as the reverse complement.
TTAAGTGGTCTCACAATTTAGAGTCAAACACAATTCTAGCCAAAGGAAGCAGGCCAAGAATCTCATCCAAATTTATCACAGATTTTTAAAAACAATCATTATTTTGCTAAAATATTTCATGGAGATAAATAAACTTATCTGGGTTTATTACGACTATAAATAAATTGGGCAAATATATCTGTGAAGACCACTGATGTAATGCCATGAGTCAGAGCAAAACAAGGGTGTTTTAAAAAGTGAAATAGTGACGTTCGAGCCAAATTGTTGGGGCATCCTCAATCCTTTTTGGGTTTTCACTGAGCTCTTGCCCATGACACTGCAAACAAAAACCTCTGTACTTGGAGTTCTCTCTTGGTTTTGGTGCAAAGCAAAGGAAATCTTCTGGTTTTAACCTAATACATATGTTTGCTGTTCACATATGGCAAAATTCCTTTCTGGTGGGAACTTTTTTGCTGTTGTTGCAACACACTATATATCCAAAAAGTCTCCTTTGATGTTGAACTATTGCTCCACTACTCATTATGCTACTGATTCAATATGAAAGGCAAAATTTCTGTGGTTTCTGTTAAAACAATGGCTTTGTTTTTGCAAACAAAGTTTTCCGCAACCTATATGCAGGGGCCAACATTACTGCAAGAGAAAAGAAAATCTATTATTTTACACAGAAAATAGTCACGGTGTTTAATAACGTGAATTATTTCTCTATCCTATAGGTACATTACAATTGCTATTATGACTGTACAGAAAATTTAGGCTTTATTGCTCCTCAGGAACAGAAATTAAAATGCCTTAAGCAATATTTGACATCTCTCTTTCCTATTTTACTTTCACTGACCTCCCAGCCTGTTACCAGCAGCCCAACTTCAGGATCTGGTGAAGTCAGGAACAACTATGGATGGGTGGGGGAAAAGGGAAGACCTGCAAAGGCTGCTCTTCACAGTGTCCTACCATGCAATGACAGCAAATCTGGGAATCTTCATGCCCAATATTTAATTTTAACCACTAAACACCATTTCATGAAGAGTGAACATGAATTACAACACAGAATGAAAATGCAAATTGGTAATACCTTTTTAAATGTGTCCCTATAAGAGTTGGTTGCCCATTTTCTGCTGCCATTATGGGGAAAAAAAAAAAGTTTTCCTTGGTCAGGAATCAGATAAAAGGCGTAATTTCCAAAGGCATCACAGAATTCAGCAACTCCCACTTGGAACAACATGAGATCCCACATACACCATGGCACGTTTGGAAGTTTGGCTCATTTTGCTGACATTTCAAAATGGGAATGGAGATCTTGCAAAATTCTCTGGGCTGGGGGCTTTGCCCATCCCCAGCAGCCAAGCAGCTCCCTCTTGCACCAGGCTATGGCTTTGGAGATTTGCCACAAGGAGATGCCCACGGGAAGTCTAACAAATCCTTCCCTCGAGGGAGTGTGGGAAGAAAGAAAGGGGTTCAGGAAGAAAAGGAATAATTTGACTCTAGGAACAGAACCAAGTCTCTCCAGCAGTAGGGGAAAAAAATTTAAAGTAGGTCATTTAACATAAAAGAAAAATATATGCAAACATTTTGCCGTGTAGCAGGCTCTAACACAAGCTATTTTCATTTTTGACAATTTATGGGCAAGAGACTGACTGGCAGTACATTATAAACTTGGGATCATCAGCATTAGCATCTGAGCAGTCCTGTAACACTTCCACACCAGACTTCACCTGGATTGGTGTCTTTAGGAGATTCCCTGAGCACTACTGGAATTGTCAATATGCCCATTTATCCTGCTTTGCTCCTGTGAGATACTGATGTGTTTTCAGCATCTTCTGCACATACCTAGTTGAGCTGACCACAGTTTTAAGATAATTTTCCTGCAAAGCCTTTAGTCTTATTAGAAATTCTTGGCTGTGAGGGTGGGGAGGCCCTGGCACAGGGTGCCCAGAGAAGCTGTGGCTGCCCCTGGATCCCTGGAAGTGTCCAAGGCCAGGCTGGATGGGGCTTGGAGCAGCCTGGGACAGTGGAAGCTGTCCCTGCCCATGGCAGGGGTGGGATGGGATGGGCTTTAAGGTCTTTTCCAACCCAAATCATTTCAAGATTCTGTGATTCAAAGATATTTCCCTAAAACACCTTGATGGCACCAGCAGGGCTATTTGTAGACTTAAAATTAGGCAGGGGCTTAAGCATTTTGCTGAGTCAGGGCTTCACTGCAGGACATTATAAACGCAGCTCTTTTGAAAGGCAAAGGATGCCATAAGGTCCTGCAGAGATAACAGTTCAAAGAAAACAGCAGCATAATTGTAAAGTCGGGCATTTTTTGTCAAGGGGAGCCAAGGAGGGAATTGTTTTCGCTTTGTTTTAGTGGCTCAGGTGACAGGAGGGAAAGGGAGGCAAGGTTCAAAGGCTGTAATAAACTGGCTTTCATCTGCTTTTCTCAACGGGCCACAAAACCCAACAAGCAGTTGCCGTGTCCAAGCACTGCTTTGTCTATGACCAGGACACTTTGGGGCTGTTGTGAGGGAGTCAATCAAAAGCCTGTCAGCTGCAAGATTTACTGTAATATTTACCCGGAGTATTTTGTAGTTTGCTTTACACACTGCTTCCCCTTTTTCCCAGCCTGCACGAGTGTCATGGTCAAGAGCAGAGCAGAGGCTGCCGAAAGGAGAAAAGCACTGGACTGTTTCCCCCTTGCACTCGCTGAGGTTTAGGCAGAAACACCAATGGTGCACATTTACCAGATAAAATGAATCTTTTAAACCCAAAGATACCGTGACATCTTAAGCGCACACTTACGAAGGGAAAGTTCAGAACTCCATTTTAAACCACTTATGAGAGGATTTACCAAGATTCTGCCTAACGTTCAGCTGACGCTTTGTCAAAAACATTTATCACGAAGCTTTTGAAGTTTCTTAGCTCCCCCCGAGTTATTAAAACTTGAACTGCAGAGTTTGTTATCAGCCTCAGAGCACACACAAAATACATCAGGTATTTTTTCAGTCAACCTTTCAGTCTGATTTTGAGACTATTACACAAAATACAACATTCCCAATCAGGTTAATGTCTGACAGATAATGCTGAGCGGGCGGAACTGCTGCGCCTGATTGATCCGCGAGACAATTTTCATTTCCTAATTTGCTTTTTATTAAACACTTTGCAATCAAAGGGAACGGCGAGGAGTCTGCCATTCTCTGAGCAGGTTTCCTGTGAAGACCTGATGTCGGCTTCAACATTTTCAGGCAACTTCTTGAATTTTTGATGCTCTGTTGCAAGAACGTCTAAAACGTCGCGTCAATGCCGCGCTAGCGAAAAACTGCTATTGTGAATACAAATCAAGCAGTAAAACATCTGGTTCTGCTGCTTGCTGTATTCCTAACAACAGCTCTGCAAAAACAAACATCGGGGGCTCAGGCAGAATTTCCTGCAATGACTTGGAGAACGCCTGAGTCGTGATAAAGCAGATTTATCAATCACTCGCTGAACGAGGCAATCTTCCACTACCTGGGGCTTCATTCCCAACCAAGTTTATCACCAAACTGCCACTTTAAGTGGGTGTTCAGACACTTCACACCTGGAGCCAGCCCAGAGGCTCCAGCAGACCCCCGGTGCTCTACAAATGTCTCTTTAAAATGCATTGCTCCTCACAGATACATGAAGACCTGGAAATATAAACATTTTTAACAGGCCTTACAAAGCCTCTTATTTTGTTATGCTCTTTTAAAACAGAAATACGAAAGCTCAGATATTTCTAATCAATAGGCCAATCTGATTCCCAGTAAGAATGAAAGAAAAGCTATTTATTTTGTGCAATCAAGTGCTCAGTATTGCTTCAATTCTCCCATTACATAAAATAACACCCATTCTCTTGCACACAGGCACACACAAAGAAATCTAATAACGTCTTTTTACCTTTCAAAGTAACCTTAATCAACAAAATTAACTTGCAAGGCAAACCACTGCTTTTTGAACTGAACAAGAGCGAGCTTGACTCAACACATGTGAGATGTGAGAGGCAGCAAAGTAATATCTGCTAAAATTATGTCTGGAAGCCAAAAATGGGGTGATTCTTGACAGGGGAGGATGCACACTTGGAAACTTGGAAATTCTTTTATTCAAAGTCTTTAATGACCTCCAACCCAATTACATTTGCAACAAGACATGACAATGCAGTTGCTCCTATTTAAAAGTGTGTATGAAAACGGAACATTTTTGAAGCCTGAATCTTTTTTTTTTTACTTTTTAATCATGTTGAGATGAAGCTCATTTACTTAAAAAGAAAAAATGAAACAGAACGTCCTCTGCAGCTGGTCAAACAGATTACGAAACTCTAATCTCAGTAGCCTGAGGAAAACCAAAACTGTTTTTCAAGTATCTATTTTATAGAGCATTAGCTTTATACTTTTTAAAAGAGGCATTAACATAACTGATCAGAACATCCCAGAACATTTCTGATCTAGTTAATCATATGACGTTATGACAGAGATTCTTGCTGTCATAATGCCAATGTTTCTAAACATTTCTAAAATCCCTTAAGTTCTTTTTTTTTTTTTTTTTCCAAATTAGACATGGGTAAGATCTATTTCAGTTTCTTCAGAAGTTTTTCCTTCCATTTTAGAGCTCTATGAAACCAGTGCAGAATATTTTAGATAGACAGACACATACACACATAGCAAGGAACAATGTCAGGCTCCACGACCTATTTAAATGTTTCTGTCAGCTTTTTATACAAAACATTTTACTCTAATTCCTGCCTAACGCATTTCTGGGAGTCCCCACCACCTTATTTCTTTAACTCTGCTGTATTCTTTACAGCTAACCTGGAATCATCAATAAAAAAAACAGAATTTGTCTAGTTCAAATTGATTTGGTTTATTTCCCTTAAAAGCAATTATTTACACATTCAAGCCACACTTGTTGCTGCTCTGAGGATCGATGGTTATTGGACAAACTTCCAGCGAGTCTGGGCCCCTCCAAGCCCTGGTAAGATCAGACTGAGGATTCCTGGGAGAGATTCCTGACATGAGAACCTCTGCAACTGGAACTGCCTGCTCTGGAAACAAACAGCCCGTGCTGCACCTTCTGGTGCTGACAGCTTCCCCAGTATAGGTAAGAATAAGGTGTCATTTATACACCGGCGAGCTAGGGAGAGGATGAGAGGGGAAAAACACTCGCCAAAGCTATGGCTGTGCCTCAGATGTTGTTTCAGTGTGGTATCAAGAGCTCTTATCACAGTTGTGACAAAGCAGGTCTGATTTCCTCTGAGTGCTTTTGGGGTTGGTTGGTTTGTTTGTCTGTTTGTTGGTTCGTTTGTGGGGTTTTTTTGTTAAGCCTGTTTCAACTCAGTTTTGAGCTGAAAGACTCTGCTATTTCAGTGTGAAGATCTTTCTGCTGTGGCAGAAAAGTCTTACATGAAAATGCACAGGCAGGAGAGGACCTCAGTCCCACACAGCACAAGTTCTGTTGAGTTACTTGTGAATCCAACAAGCATCCACAAGATATCCTGCTGCTTTTGCTTCCCAAGAACACCCACAGGGTCCTGACAAGGCAGCTGAAATACCCCCAAAAAGCACAAAAAGCGCTTTTTTTTTTTAAATATATGTAAATAGTTACAAATATTCCTATATGGATGACATTTTTAAAATGCAAAAGAATTAAAAATAACAGAAAACAGATCAGGTTCTGAAGGGCTATGAGTTTCTCATTTGTGCAGCTACACATTAACAGCTCTTATCCAACCTGCACAGCTACTTCATGCATCCCAAAACCTTTCCCTTATCATAACTGAGACAAAAATTGCAGGAAAAACATTATATGGCACAGTGTGAAAGATCTAAGAATTCCTGTATTGGTAAAGCTGCATAAATCTCAGTCTAGTTCAGGATCTGAGAGGGAAGCACAAATGAGCTTGGCCTCTGCTGAGATGGAGAAGAGACATCAGCTCTTCACTCCCACCACGAAAGCTGAGTTAGAAACACAAACGAGTGCTCAGCAACACCAAACTTGACTGCAAATGCACATTTCCACACAATGATTACGAACAGAAACACTGAGTAGAAGCAGGGTGTTATTCTGGTAGGAGGAAGAAAACAACACATCAGGTAGGAGTCCCTCCTTGGGGCTCAGAGCACAGCTGTGGTCAAAGGTGTTTCCAGGCAGACAATTAAAATCTACTGATAATATCCAAGTTGTTAAACAGTCTTCAGCAATTGCTGTTCTACCTTGCTGAATTACAAGTGCAAAACTGGAAAGGACATGAATGATACTGACAGTAGAAACAAGAGGAGTTTAAATACAGCTGTTTCCTGGAGCCAGACAGTGTCAATACAAATCTTGGATTTCTCCTTCCAGCTGCCTGCAGAGTCCTGGCTTGGTCCAGTGGTGCAGGTGTTCCTGCAGGTATCTAACATTTGTCAGCCTGAGTTTTTATTTATACAGTTCCATTCTGCTTCTCCCGGGCTTCTCAGTAAGCAAACAAACTCACTTTTCATGTTCAGTGTTCTTGTTTGTATTTTTACCCTATCTTACATAACAAACCTGGCAGAGAGCAGAGCAGGGAGAGCGCCCGGGGCTCCTGCTGTGGGTGCAGGGGGTTGGACACCCATTGTTGGCATCATCCCTCCCTGAGTGAGCACATCCTCTTCCTGGGTCTCCTCCAGGTTAGATCCTGGTGTGGAAAGGTGGGTGCAGGGTGACAAGGGAGTCACGTTGGCAACAGGAATGAGAAGGCCAAGCTGGACCATGGTACCACGGGCGGGAGCTCATGGCAGTCCCTGGGCACTCACGTGGAAAACGGAAAGGAAAACATGACAGCACTTCAGGATTTAACATCTTTTCAACAATTTTAGTATAGAGAGATAGCACTAACTCCTACTGAAATGAAAATGTGCCCCTGAGACAGTGACTCTCAGGAGCCTGGATGGACTCAACGATCTCAGAGGTGTTTTCCAGCCTCGGTGATTCTGTGAGTCTGGACCAGCACCACTGCCCACTTGGCAAGTGCACAAATGATGTGTTTTCCTAAACCACAGGACATCTGCATGAAGTTCTAGTGGTGCCATGTCCTAATTATTTCCCTAGAAAAGGGACTGGTTTGTTTTCCCTTGATCTGGTTCTAGAAGAACTTGCATCCACTCCTTTTTGTATCACAAATGATCTTTTTCAGGATATGATGAGTGATGCTCTCCTTCCTCCCCACACCAGGCCCATCCCATTCTTTTGGGATGGTCTGAACTGTCAGACAGCAAACCCCAGGGCAAAACTGAGCTGGGACTTCCTGGCAAACCTCAAGAGGGAAGTGAACAGGGCATTGCATGTTTTGTCTTCTAAGGCCAACATGGCCTGGTTTGAAATCCATGATCTCATGCCATGCTGGGCCAGGAAAATGGGATATCCAGGGCATAGGTTTCCAGCATAAAATACAAGTGAGGTGATCTGATGTGACTCTATTCACCTGCCAACAGCCCTGGCAGAAAAATAAACAGGTTCTGGGGATGAGCTGCTGCTGGAGGCAAAGCAGGAGCCATTAGAAGAGCTGCCCTGACCTGTGAGGAACTGGTGTTTTCTCTTTGAACTTCGCAAATCTTAATGAATTCTTCATAATTGGCAGTCCGGGGTTTTCACTGAGGATTTATTTCTCTGGAAGTGCCAAATGCAGGAGACAAATTCAACACTGGAAATACAAATTTTGGGTCTTGCAGTTGGTTGTCTAGGCTGGTGAAGGCAGTAGAACACCACTGCAGGTCACTCTTTGTGTTGTATCAGGAGTTAGATTTATAGGTGCTGAAGAATTTGGTTTCCTAATTATTAAAACATGTTGATTTAATTGAAGTTATTGCCTTCAGTGTGGTGAAAGTTTAAAGTAAAAGTAAGAAGAGACAGTTTTAGTAACAGAAGAAGTTAAAAAGTGGTTGTGTCCTCCTCACTCCTTACTCAAGAGTAAGGTTTTGGTTGTGCTTGACTCATCCCTGCTTTACTCTTCCACTCCTCTGTTATCTGGCAGTTTTGGAGGGGACGCTGCCAAGAAGTTCATTTAAAGTCCTAAATTTTATCCTGTAGGCAACACTTATTTCAGTTTCCTGAGAATAAATTTCACAGACAGACCCCTGAAGAAGAAAACAGGTGAACTGTCTCTGCCCCGTAAATCAGCCAGGCTTCCTGAAGAGGCCAGAGATACAGAACTACAGACGCCTGCACAGAAACACTTCAGAAAAAGCTTCAGCCTGGAGCTTCACGGTCTTCTCCATAAGCCTCAAGTCCTCAGTCTTCCTCATGCATGTTTTCAAGGGTCAACAAATCAAGTATTTACTGTCTCGGATCCTGTTCATCAGTGAATCAAGACATGATGGTGCAAGAATCAGCAACAATGCACTGCTCCCAGGAAAGGCATCCCAAACTCCAATGCAGGATGGAGTACGGACAGGAAATGCATATCCACATGCAACAGGCTCGAAGAATAAAGTATATTTTCAATAAAACTAATCTAGTTTTCCATCTTACACACACATGTGCTGTATGAACACACAGAGGCAGTTCCTTGGGCTGCAAGGCAACAAGGTGTATGAACAGAAAATATTCACTGTACAAATTTTAGTGGGAAAAGGAGCAGAGAACAACACACAGAATAGACTTTTTCCTGTTTCTGGACTCCAGTGCTATTTTGGCTGCCAACAGTACACAAAATTTCCACTGAAGGGCAAGTCAAACCAATTTCCCTGAGGATGGAGGCATCCGAAAACTCGCTGAGGTTATTCCATTAGTGCCTACGCATTCTCTAAGCGGATGAGCAGCTTCACTTTGAATCCATGTCAAACCACAGGGACTGGCTGATACTAACATTCAATTAAAATGATCTTGTCCTTCTAGAAAAAACTGGCTAACAGCTCCACCCCACCTCTTCTAGCTGGGCACAATGGGGCGATTGATGCTGCAAGGAAATGGGATAGGTTTGTACCGAGGAGCCGACGGGTCAGGTTTGGTGACAGTGTTTGTAGGTTTAACCTCTTGCACAAATCTCTGAGATGAAAAAGCCACTTCTGCTGAGCACACAACAGTGAGAAAGTCAGAGTTGGAGCTGGCAAACAGCAAGCTGAGCTAATTAGACAGGTGTTTTGAAAAACCCCAAACTTTACACTCGACGCATATTTGGAGCTTTTGATGTCGTACTTGGTGCTGCTTCACACCACTCGGGGCTCCAGAGAAAGGCAGGAGCTGCTCCCCTGCTCGGCTCTGGGGGTGAGTTTGCCATCTGATCTACTGAATACACAGATAAAAGTCGCCGCAGACTTTTTTCCCTTTTCAAGTGCAGTACTGTAACTTGGAAAGTTCTTTTATTCTCAACTCCACTGACGCAAGAAAGTGGCAGGAATATGGCAGCTTTGGCTGCTTTCCTTTGGTAGCTCTTTGTAAGTAATCCTTTAATGCTAAGAAAACAATAGGTATTTTCATTTTGGATGGAAAAAACACTCCAGTTACAGAAAACTGCGGCAATGCCTTTCAAAAAGTCTAAGAGTACTACTGACCACTTGATTCTTCTCCTATCCTGCCTTTAAATATTGGTAAATAGTTACCATGCACAGGTATCAGATTCTCCAGGTTTCTCTTATTACGCTCAAGAAAAGCCCAACTCTTACGAAAATGGTTAAGTTTAACAAAGATATTTCTATTTCCCTGTGATCTGCCATTCAAAAGTGTTAGCCAGTCATTTTTTAAAAAACACTCTTGATATTTGATCTTCTTGAGTTTCAGTTACATATAAAGCTCTCCAGCAGAAAATTCTAAGTGGAATCTGAAGATTTCTAAAGTCAACACTCATTTTGGCAGGAGCATTTTAAAGCATAAAGCTGAAATCCTCAGTGACTCTCTCCTGCTGATATCCCTGGAGCAGCCAGCACCACGATTAGCACAAAACCAAAAGCAACCCATAGCAGAACATAGAGCTCTGCAAAAAAAAAGGATGTTGACACAAATGCTGGAAGTGGTGTAGGCACAATGGGATGAGCCAGGGCAGCCTGGTGCTGTTCCAGCTCGCTCCTGGGATGAGCCACGCCGTAAGAAAGATATCTCAGGGAAAAGAGATGTTGATAACAAAGCAGGTCCACATCCCCAAATCCCTGCTTGCCAAACCCTGCAACCTGCCTCGCTGTGCCAGGCTCTAAAACCCTTCACTGCAGAGTTATAAATGTTTGTGGCCCGAGGAAGGTTGGCTTTGAAGACGTCGCTTTCCCCGGCACTCTTCTGTCGGTGGAATCCATGGTTCACACAGATTGTGTTTCCACCTCCACGGCTGGAGAAGCCCTGCAGTCAAGGCTGTTCCAGGAGCAGGGAAGGAGGCTGCGTTCCAGGAACTCACTGGAACTGGAACAAAGCACAGCCCTTGGAAAGCCTACACAGCCCTGTGCACAGACTGTTTTACAGATGCCCTGTCTTTGGACGGCATTAGACACTTGTTTTTATCTTTATCTTTTTTTTTTTTTTTTCCCCTCTCCAGTAAAGTCTCAGACTTTGGAGCACAGGCTCTTCCTCCCGGGCATTTTGCCTCCTAACTCCTGGGTATCTCCCCAGCTCTGTCTTTTTTAAGCACCACTTTCTCCTCCACATAAAAGTCCTTCTGCTCTTGGAGAGAAAAACGTCTTTGAAATGCAGCAGTAAACTCTGAGCATCACAGCAGCCTTAGAAGAGCTGATTTCCATTTTCTTATACCATAGTTCTAAACATTGTCTGCCCTTCTTTACAAACTGTGTGGGCTTATATCAATATTACTTAACACTTACCAATAACAGTGTTTTGTCTGCACCTTTTTAATTACCCAGGACCCTTCTCAGTGTTATTACTCCTGTCCTGTTGTTTAAAAGCAGTGAATTTTATGGCTGGTTTTGATTTTTTCCCCCATTTTTCCAGTGCAAAATTAGTGTAATCCACTTTATTAAAAGAAAGATAGTTTAGCTGTATATAACTTTATATTTTTTTATGCATTTATAGAACCTTTAACTCCATAATTTGGAGACAGGTGGCATCACTTCTGGGGCTAACAATGAATAAAAAGGACTTCATGCAGCAAAGTGCCTTCTGGAGGGAAAATAAAACACTGAGGACAACAATGATAATGTAGGAAAAAGTAAAAATACCAACTTTTAAACCTGTCGGATAAATCTGGACTGCAGTTCAGAGGAAAAGGCAGGCACTAGGCTCTAGTCTTTTATAAAACTTGTAAGTCTGATTTTGCTGTTGGCCATGGTAAGTTCTTCAATGTGTTGAGACATGAAAAGTCAAGAAAAATGCCAGAGTGCAAAGCTTGCTGCAGGAAAAAAAAAGATGACTCAATTCTTTGTCTCACAAAGCATGTCAAAGATATTATAAAGTACTTACAGATGCTCAGCCACTCGGATTGCCTGGCTGGCCAAACATCTGAAACCCTGTAATTTTGAAGAGAAGGTACTATGCTTCAGACAATGAAATAATTTCTGTGGCAGCAGAAGAAGAGAGATGATTTTGAAAGGAAGAGTTTTTTAAAATCAGAATTTCAGTTGTGATCAATACTATCTAAGCCTAACACGAAAGTCAGCCGATTTAATTCTCATTTATAATGAATGTGACAATACAGGTTTTTAAAGATAACCATGGAATGGAATCATGAGACAGAGCAGAAGCAAGAGTTGAAAACCTCAGGGCTAAACCCTCATTTCTCTAACAGACAGAATTTGGGTGAAACTACTATTTACATCAACAAAGACTGTGAAAAACAGGTGCCTCAGAGTTTGGACCCCATGAAACAGAGAAAGCAAAGCCATAAAAGACTCGCAGATTTCATTTACCTATTCTTTTGGAAGACATGACCTCCTCTGCTGATCAAACAGAATATAGGAAGTTATGAGCAAGATAAAGTCATTTGCCTGGTAAATTTTAAGCTCTGCTTTACAATGCTAAAGCACCAGTGTTGGTGCCTTGTAATTCCCTGCTAATAAAAGACACTGCAGAGTTATGAGTGTTATTACAGGCTAAAGTCAGCGACAAAGAAATAAAGATCCATGAAAAAGCACTCCATGTATTTAACATCAAGATGGTCCCTTACAAGTCTTTCTTTCACCATGCCAAATGGTTTATCATGGTAAATGTTTAGCCACAAAGGCAATTAGAAGGATTTGAAGTCCCTCTGGAGAACTTTGTGACACGCACATCTCCGAGGCTCTGCGGTGACTGACAGAATTTGGCACGGCTGTGGCCACAGAACCACCACCAACAGTGGGGCATGTTCTGACCAGATGTCTTACAAGGCATGAGCCAGTGCCAACAGTGACATGCTGACCTTCTTTTTACAGGCGCTGCCGGCTAAAAGGAAAAGAAAACACCAAAAGACCTTCATCCAAGTTAAAATAGGAAATGCAACAAAATACTTCAAAAATCTTATCAGTCATGTGGGTCTGCTGACAGAAGTTTATTCTGAGCTAGTGGTTGAGGTTGTAGAGTTAATTCTGCCACCTCAGTGTATTCTGGGGAATAAAGCAAGTCAAGACTGCCTTGCCAAAAAGCCCTTGACACAATATACATCTTTACCCTAAGTTTTAGATTTTCATTTAGACTTTACACTAAGCTTTTAGGGTTTTTTTCACCTAATTAATGTCCTCTGTGCAATCAGTTACACAAGGTCACAGCCTTCTGAACCACCAGTTATTACAATCTTAATTTCCACCTTTGCCACAAACCTTGGGTGAAGTCAAGGCTCTGCCCTCCTCTGTCTCACTTTTAAAACAGGACCAAAAAAATGCTTCTTCTCCAGATCGGGGCAGCTTAGGTTGTGTGCTCTCAGATGCCTCTCCTCCCTTAACAAGCACTAATTAAGGGCATTTAAACCACTTAGATTTACCTTTGCTTGGGACTTTTAAACCAATAAATTAGAATTATTTATTTCTTACCAACTCCAACCCTGGCTCTTGCAGAGTGCAATGCTGGTGTTCCAAAAGGTGCTTTGAGGACAAAACCTAAATACCTCTGCAGGGCTGCACTCACTCAGTTCATGTTCCCAGAGATCTAACGTGCTTTTCCTTTCAATAAAGAATATTATACATAGTTACAAGTGGAATTTGCTAATAAACGTGGCTGATAATGAAATAGAACTACAAGCAAAATTAGCTTGTGCATCAAATTTTTAAAAACACAGGTTTTTTGATAGAGAAATTTGGTATTTTTTATAGTTGCATGGATGATATTCACTGTGTTGATAAAACTCTCAGTACTCAGCAGAAGAAATGATCCTTTGGCTCCAAGATACAACAGCATCTAACAAATACAGGAGGGTGTCAGGAAGGAGGATGTCAGGAATACTCAATGCCCACAAAGGCCCAGACAATTTAAACCCAGAAGTTTTCCCCTTTGTTCTGCTATGGCTATAAAACACTTGGACTTTTTTTCCCCCTCTCAACATTTTTAAACATAACAACGAAAAACAACTGTTTCAAAATTTTTCACATGAAGGGGAACATTATTATAGGCCATTCTTTCCTTGAAATCTTTTAAGTCTTATTTATTAACAGAATTAATCTGATCATAAGCTGGCTGACACACAAAGTGTTGAAATATGTCATCCTCCAACCATGCTTTGCTAATGAAATTTTGGTGTTAGTTCAGGGATATAACAGAATCTTAGAATCTGTAACAGGAATCAAACAACAATTGTGGTTCATCTGGCAAAAAAAGCATCATTTACCCCCTTTTCTGTTGTGGGTTTGTTGCTGTATGCTCTCCATCATCCATTTCATTCCAGAATCTACTTTTTGATGTGGAGTCCCCACTTGGCCATCAACTTCAGCATTAAAATGCTCTGAACATGTTCTGCAGTTCCAATCCCAGGAAATGTTTTGTACTTTCAATCCCAGAATCCAAAAGGATTTCATAAAAAAGCAAACAACTAAGCCTAAACAACTAAGGCTGGGATTTCATAAATAACCTCAAGGTATCTTTATGATGCCACCAACTTCTTGTTCTGCCCAGTCCAGTAACCAAAAGCAGCAGAGAAGTTTGGTAAATGATCTGACCATTGGAATTACCAAGCTCCAGGCTGCTGTGGGTAGATCACTACAGGGATGCAAGAAACATAATTTAAAAAAAAATAAGTTTAGCCCACACTTGAGTGCCTGGAGAAGCTCCTGCACAGACATTCCAGGAGCTCAGTACCCAGCCCCTCACTGGAGGGTGCCTGCTGCAATCCCAGTCTGAAGCATCACAAATTGGGGAGAGATGTGGAAGTTCAGGCAGCTTTTCCAAACATCTGCAGGGCGTTAGCACAGCTCTGATCCACACCGATGGCGGGGCCCATGGCAGTGGTTCCTGATCTCTGGGCACAGGTGAGGCCCAGCACAGAGGCCAGGGGAGCTCTGCTCCAAAGCATTGTCCCCTCAGCCACAGCTCAGTGTCCTTGAGCTCTGCTCCAAAGCATTGTCCCCTCAGCCACAGCTCAGTGTCCTTGAGCTCTGCTCCAAAGCATTGTCCCCTCAGCCACAGCTCAGTGTCCTTGAGCTCTGCTCCAAAGCATTGTCCCCTCAGCCACAGCTCAGTGTCCTTGAGCTCTGCCCCAAAGCATTGTCCCCTCAGCCACAGCTCAGTGTCCTTGGGCTCTGCCCCAAAGCATTGTCCCCTCAACCACAGCTCAGTGTCCCTGGGCTCTGCCCCAAAGCATTGAAGCCCTGGTAAGCTCAAAGCAAAGCCATCTCCATGGCACTGAAGGCTGAGCTGCGTTTTTGGGGTCAGACCTCAGCTGCTTTGGGCTCTGCCACGAGACACTGCTACTCCATGGCATCCAAAGTGGTCACCCCACGAGCCACAAGAGAGGAATGTGATGAGCCAAAGTTTTATCCTGATTTTACGAGTGATAACAAGTTTGACTTGCCCTTAGGCCAGACCAACCACGGCCTAACACAGAGTGCCAAGGCCTTCAAGCGTTTGTCTCAAACTGACCCAAACTGAGGCCACTGAAGCCAAAAAGCTTTGTTCAAATTGGGGTTTTAGGTTGTCAAAAGAAGCGAAATGTTCTTGGAAGCTTCATTTATTCTTTTTGACTAATATTTAAGATACTACCTTAAAAAATACTGAGTTGAATGAGATGGATGCGATTGTGCAATAATAACAAATCAGAAATCTTTTACTAGCAAAGAGAGTCAGGAATTTGAATTAACATCAAAATCATGTATTATGGCATCCACATCTGGATATCACTTTACTGCCTAAATCCAAAACTTCTCTGAGAGCCAGTTGGTTTCTGCAAAAATGTATTTCTCCCTTTGAAAGGAAATAATAATTGGAAGGTCTTACAGGAAGCCACCCAATACCAATAGAGGAAATTGCAATCTGTTCCTCAATGTTAGTTTAAATCAATGTTATATTTAGCAAAGGCTGTTTTTTAATGACAGTATTTTCAATAGCTTTTACTACACTGAGTCTCCTCAAAGGCTTACATTATATTAAGAATTGCTTTGTTTGTAGAATATTTCTTTAATCATCCCTCGAGGTCTTCAGCTTACTCTAGGTTAGATGTTGTTCCCCATCTCCAGGACATCCAGAATTCCACTTTCACCAAAACACTTTTTTTTGCCCCAGGCTAATAAAAAGCAAAGTATTTCTGCATATGCTTGCCTAGAAATATGTGTGGTTCTTAAAAATACTAAGTGATCAAATATTAAAACCACCTTTTTCTGTTTCCAGAAGTATACACAGCATTTTAGCTTCCTAGGAATTTTCTGCTTGGGTATCTGGATTTCAGTAAATTTCCATTAAATCAGTGGTTTCAAAGGAAGAATTTTTTTTAAAAGTACAGTATTAATGATACTAAACAAAATTCAAGAACTCCAAGCAAAACAGCTCCTCCAATTTCTTCTCCAAGTTGACAAAATCTTTTAAAATGTACTCCCAGCACCAGTGCTAAAAACTCTCTGGGACACTGCTCAGAAATCCTGTGCAGAATTTCCCTGTGGTTTTTATGGATTTCATTACATTGTGAGGTCATAACATCAAAATTAAGTTTATAATAGCTGAACAGATTTACATGCAGAAGGGTTTCATACCACCTATAATCATTAGTGTTCAAAAACTGGTGTTGCCAACAGCTGAATTATTCCATTGAATGTAACTTAAGTGAATCCAGAAATTCAACTGTAGAATTTGCACCAGAAGAAAAAAGCTGCTGAAGAGACTAAACCATGTTTTTCCAACATGTAACTCAAGAAGGTACCATGATAACTTGAATTACAACGTATTTCTGACTCTGTGGAAGATGATTCCACTGTCACAGGGTTTCTGCACAATCTGGTGGCCACTGGAAAAGTGAACTACAAACAGTGCATGTTCCTAAGTGGTAAAAATTCACCTGTACCTGAAAATAATGTGATTTTACCTGTGTTCTATCTGCAGAGCCTGGTGATAAAATAACCTACCTGTGGTGATTCCATTTGGATAACAGATTAGAGGCAACATTTTCATAGCTACACCTTTCACAGAATGATCAGAAAGAAAATTCTTTTCCTCAACAAACACACAAATAAAGGCAAACATTTTCCTTAAGAAAAAAATTATCATTAAAAAATTGATGAAAGAAAGGAAAAAGCACACTGCAGATGATGAGACAGTAATGACAACCTTATGCAAGTCATTCCAGTATAGAGGACAGCATTAACTGTACCATAATCCAACATTTAAAAACTTCCATGGTATCTTTTAGTCACAAAAAATCAAGTAAACTGTAGGAGCTGATTTTTTAATGAATTTTTACATTTAATAATGGAATTCTTTGGTACGAGTAAATGTCTTTACAAAGGAAAAGAAAAGGAATTTCCTTCTTCTATACAACTTCTCATGAGGTGTTTTCATTGCCAACATGAGCAGACTACACGAGTTTCAAAATTTTTCCATTGCTCTTTACTACTCTGAGAAGAAAAAATGTTTACAAACTAATTCTGCTCACTTCCACAGGTGGGATTCTCTGCAGCCACTTTGAGTCAAGGTGTCAAAGCAGCAACAACAGAATCTGGCTATTCAGTCTTAATGAAAAAGGCCAAAGAATGCAATTCTAATGCAAAATACGTATACATCTAACAAACAAAACTACACATAACAAACACTTTATTCCATTCACGTTCAGCACAGACTTTGCTTATATTTTTCAATGGAAGATAAGGACAAACTTTCCTTCAATGCAGCCTTAAACATGGAAGTTGGGAAGGTTTGTGAAAAGCAAGCTGCAGCCCAGGCCATGCTGCTGCCTCACCTTTCCTCCTTTCAAGCCCTGAAAGCACAGCATAAAGGTGCTGAAAATACACTAAAACATCAAGGCCAGTATAAAAAGAAAGAGAACAGGAAAGGTTCAAGTATTTGACTGACGTGGATGGATTAGATTTGCCAAATCCAGGCGTTTTATGCAGGCATAGGATCAGCTAGAGGAAAGGGAGCCTGAGTCATCAGCTCCATCAAAGCCAAGGTGTGGGGACGTCTGGGTGAGCGCTGTGTGAACAGGAACCATCCCTGCATTCAGAACTTTTAATTACCCTCACCCAGGCAGCAGCATCAGCGACTGAAATCCTCAGATTACCTTGATTGCTCTGTCATTATCTGTCATCAGCTGCTGCTTCTCATCTTCCAACTTCTGTGCAACTTCCTGGAGCCGCTGCTCTGCCGCAAGCTGCTGCCGGCTGTTCTCCTCTGTCAGGGAGGAAATGGTTGTCTTCAGCTCAGCTATCTCCTGAAAAGAAAGCAGCATGTTAAAGCTCCCCTCAGTAAAAGACATGTATTCTGCATGGTTTTTTATATAAACATGGCACTGGCAAGCTCTGCTGTACAAGCTGGATGTTTGAAATTAGCACACTGCACACTAGCAGGGCATGGAATTCCATGCAGAGAAAAGGAAAAGAGCAAGGCTCTTAAATGACAAGAATCGCTGAACACAAAGTATTTGGAAGTGTTTTCCACTATGACATTCCAAAATATTTACTCATGAGAACAAAGCACATCTGTGATCTTCAAACTCGAGCCTGTTCCCCGTCTCGCACCGCTCTGAAAGCAGGAGTGTGAGTTTACATTGGGATGGTGGTGCTCCTTTTCCAGGAGGATACAGCTTGATACTGCTGAGAAGAAAAACGCCCACATTCACACACTGGACTGAAATTTCAACTTGACAGTGAAATTTCTGAGCTGCTGAAAGGAGCAGATTTTGCTGAGCAATACAGTGGCGACCTGATTCCACATCTAGGACCTTCATCTAGACCTTTTAGGTGATTCACTCGTGATCTGTTGAATTGTATTTGTTTTACCTTTTTCATCACTGGGGAAAGTCATAACTAACTGTGATCCTTCAGGCATATTTACAGAATTTTATACTGACATGTCATCACCCAGCAAAGCACTTAAACATGTGGGAGAGTCAATGACTTTAATGTATATATTCAAGCTTAAGGTTAAGCTGCTGTAGCAGCATATTATAGTCTAATTCTAAAAGCACTTTAGCACACAGGCAGTTCACTAGCCAGGCCTCCTCACTGGTAGAGAAACATTTAACTATATTAATTGCATGGTTATTTAGGAAAAAAAATAGTTTAAAAACCCCTAATAATAGGCCGGGACTAGTGTAAGAAGAAATGTGCTAGAAATGAAGGTACTAAAATCAGTGAGAAAGGGGAAAAGGCCTGATTAAAACCCTGTAGTAAATTTATTTCTCTACCTACCTGAAAACCCCAGGAAGTAATCCAGATTACGTGTAAAACCTATCTTTGTATTTCTGTATTGCTTTTCTAAAAAACAAATATGTATTTAAAAAGATAATACCCATCAAAAGGAAGGTTTTTGAGACTAATATGCCAAAGTTTAGAGATTATTTGGACAGGGTGCAACTCTTTAGCCAGAATTAAGCAGTGTCTCTGGGTTTGCAGTTTAGGTCATTGTTTAGAAGACAGACAATTTGCAGAAATACGGTTTTACCAAGCGTGTAACGTGCAGGAGAAAGCAGAAGAAAGCAATGGATCATATAAATTATTAAGATAACAACTTGAAGCCCTGCAAACCTATAGCATTTTGTGTCCCATTTTCTCACTTTAAAAGCAAATAAAGTAACAAACTCCTCAATATAACACACACCTGCGATTTAAAGCCTTTACTGGGTTGAGACCCTGGTCTAGCACAGGAGTTCTGCAATGCATGCAAGGAAATTTCAGCAGGAATTGATGAAGAAAGATCCGCTTTGTGCAGTACTTTTCAGAGCAAAAATTTCTATTTACTTTGTATAAACTTCAGAGGAAATTTCTTGAAATATCTTCTCCGTGTGGGTGTTAAAAGTGAATGTTCCAAGAGGCCACAGAGAGTAAGATTAGACAGATGTTGTCAGCAACGCGACCACAAGAAAAGTTGCGATCGACCAATTATTAATAGCGAGCTACAAAAAAACCCCAAACCCAACTATGTCCTAGTAACTTGGGGGATTGGATTTAAACCCACACAAGTAAAGAAATTCAGACATCAGGGTAAAAATGCTTTATTGAGCCAAACAGCCCTGACAGATGATGGATGTGTTGTGTCTGCCCCAGAAAGTGCTGAGGAACTGGGTCCAGCTCTCCCCAGTGAAGTGTCTCAGCTTCAGCAAAGCCACCTTAACACAAAACATGTCCCCAGATTTTTCCATCCTGAGACTATTCTGCAGGCCAAAAAATGTCAGTCTGACAAAATTTATTATGACATTTAGGTTAAAGAGTTCTTTCCCTGCACTGCACCTTTGTGTTCCTGCTGCAACAATTAAAGCAACTTCCCTCGTCCCTTGCCTAAAAATTCAGAAATGCTTCAATTATTCCAACTGTCTTTAACAAATGGACCAAGAACCATTTTTGTACTGACACTGGATTGTGTCTGGCATGGAGAGGCTGCCTCGATTCTACCAACATGTGGCTGACAATGACAAAAGGTAAAATAGAGGCAGCAATGGAAGGGATCTCCTACTTCAAGTCTGACATGGATTAAATGTTACTTTTTGAGCTTTAACCATTTCCTGCTTTTCAGGTTCAGATGGAAAGATAAAAGAAATAAGAAATTTTTTTGTTGTTGTCTCTTTTTTTCTTTCTTTATAAATAGGGCTCTCGAAAATTACTAAATTACTAATTTAAAGTTACTGAAAAGGTATTTAGGAAGGAGAACATTCTCTCTGATTTACCATAGAATCACGGAATTGGTGAAGGTGGAATGGACCAGTTTAAAGAGATGGTTGTTCAGGATCATCCCAGTTAGGTTTTAAGTATCTCCAAAGATGGAGACTCTACAGCCTCTCTGTATGCAAAGAAATGTGTAAAAATACACATTACATTTTAGGAATAGAATATAAGACATATTTACCAATGATTCTGATAAATGCAGCGTGAAAAAGTGACAGCCAATAAATGGCACCAAAACAACTGAAGTCACAATTTTGGACAAGTGTTACAGAGAATGAGACTCAAAGGAGCCGAAAAGCTGAAATCAAGAGTTTTAAATATTTTGAAGTGTTGGTAAAACAGTAAAGTTTGCAATTTCTTGTTATTGTCTCACTGATCACTTCTGTCTAGTTTAGAGGCTGCTAAACCCTCCTTTGTAGTGTTTTTATTGATTTTACAAGACTATTATTGGACTATTGGCTGCAAACACACTTTGCAATGCAAGGCAGACATTCTGCTGTGGCTGGGAGAAATGAGGAGAATGACATCTCCACACAAATCCTCGTGGCAATTTTCTTCTTATTAAAAGCTTAACTTCTGGTTGCATCTCCATCATTTTTCACACTTCAGTACTACCTGTCAGTCAAACTGAAAACTGAAGTATGTAAAAATCATCCTGCCTTACCATTTTTAAGTATATATGTAAATCCAACACTCATTTTAATCTTCTGAGTTCTCTGAAGAACAAAAACTCAAGTCAAAATCAGTCTGCCTCCAGGACAGTGACATTCCTCAAGGTGCTGTTTTGGGCAGAAATGCAGAACTGGTGGGGATCAATGATAAAGATGAAGAAACCTTGGGTGACACTGCCTTTAACATGAAATGCAAGTCCTGACTGTGCAACTGCCTCTGGTTCTATGAGATGTGCTGGCTGCTGGAGCACCTCACCTTCCTTCCCATGGGCTGAAGGAGGACTCGGTCCTCTTGGATCCTCAGGAGACAACAATGTAGATGAAAAAGATGAAATTCAGAACCCAGAAAAACCCACCTGTATTTTCTCGCCAGCTTAAAGCTCTGTGGGTTTTTTGGTTAAAATCTGCAAGAAGACACTGGATGTTTGATTTGGTAACGGGTTATGACTTCTCTCAGTCGTCAAGACTTAAGAGTAGAAGTAACTCCGCTTTTCATCAAGTCTCCAAGTGGAACAGGTTCACCTGAGCTCCCTGTCTCCTGGCCACCTACCTGCGAGGACTTGGCCAGTTTCTGGCTGTACTCCTCCTCCGTCTGCTTCAGCTGGCTGTTGGCCTGGAACACACACAAAAGACAACCCCGTTAGCTCAGACAGAGGACGTGTACAGACACTTTGCCACCAGGCCCTGGGCTTGGCACCTCCTCCACATGCCTATCACCGAGCGCCGGCCCCGCGCCAGCCCCAACGCCCTTTTGTGGCAGCCAAAAAACCGCCAGGGCTTGGCTTTGATCTCGGGCCAACTATTCATCACTTAAAAGAGGGGAGAAATTGTACCTCTGCTGCCAATTATTAGAAAAACATAAAGAGTTCTGCGGATTAAAAAAAAAGAAAAAAAAAGGAGAGAATGAGTGTGTGTGTGTGTGTCTGTGTGGCAGGAGAAGGAGGCAACACACACAAATGAGTTTATCAGGATGAATTTGTTTCTGAACAGAGGGGAGAAAATGAGGAGAAAGTGCCAGGGAGAGGCTGCCAGTGTGCAACGTGACATGGGGGACACAGTTTCACCTCTCAGTTCTGTGTTTGCAACTCTACTTTGTCCCATTGCTCATCCCCTCCTAGGGAAAGGTGGGGATTACACTGAAAATCCACCCAAGATGAAGCTGAACCAGCTTGGAAATACAGCTCTTTCCTTAGCCCAGCATTTTTTTCACAACTCAAAGCTAAAGAATAAACCAAACTGAAAACAAGGCTGCTTGCTCATATCAGAATCCAACAAGCAAATATTTCTACAACCCCAGGAAAAATAGCTCTTAAGGTATTTTTTCCTCAAATAATTTAAGTTCAGAAATAATTTGATAATAGTGATATTAATAAAAAATAACTGCCATTTCATTTCAGGAGAGAAACCAGACTTGTTTTTTTCTTGCAGAAACCAGCCCAGCTGAGCCCCACCATGCTGTCCTCAGGTGAACTGCTCGGCGCTCTCGTCTTCTTGGCTCTCAAACTTGAGGACAGGTGTCTAAGACAAATATTTTCTTAGGGGGGACAGAGTATCACGCAGCTGAGTTCTGAGGCAAATTTAAGCTGATTAAGTTTTCAAAATCTATCTGACCTCCTGCTCAAACCTTTGATCTGTCGTCCTGAGTTTTACGACACCGCATCCAGCGCCCAAACACCGGCTCCCGCCAGCACCTCTTTGGGGGGACCACAAAAACCACAGGGGCCCCCAAAGCCTCTGAACCCTGCGTGGATCCAGCTGCAAGGCTCAGACTCCATTTCTGCAAACACCAGGGATTTCAGGCAGGCAAAGAGTCTTATTGATTTTACTGGGCTATAAATTGAGGAGCTTAGAGCCGCAGAGCGTTTGCGGATCGTCATGGTCGGGCTGGAATCATCCTCGGCAATCCGGGCACTTCTGTAAGGTGCAGCTCAGGGTAAGAATATTACAGCCAGTTCAAAGTAATCCCAAACTTTACGTGAAATTGCAATTTCAGATCCTGAATCCCTTCAAATTCCAAAATTATGAAACATATGGACATCTCTATATGTTGGTACTAAGGAATCTACTAAAAGTTATTCCAAACCAATTATCAAATTTGCGCATCATTTATGAGATAACATTATGGTTTAGTAATGAACAGAGATAATGGCAATACACATTGGTTTAAAACAGCATCTAGAAGAATTCTGGAGCACAAGACAAATTAAATTTCACTTTTTCCTCCATTTATCACTCAAAAGTGAACCACAAACACTGTAAGGGTCCACGGTGAGGGTGCATAAATAAAAGGAGTGGTGACACAGCACCAGTTATCCCAGGGAGCTCTGTCCATGCTCTGTTTCTCTTTGTGCTCAGGCTGACCCACGTTAACACTCGTTCCATTGTACTCCAGCCTAGTTTCAGAAGATGTTTTACCACCCCTGCATGTCATAAAGTGACTGAAACTGCCAGTTTATCTTTAGAGAAAAAAAGTAAAAAATAAATTATAGCAATAGCATAAATTACTGCTACTCCCAGAAAGGGAGAGGGACTCGTCAGCAAGGCACTGCACAGATCACGTTACAGCTGCTCTCGCTCAACTTGCCTGGGGTAAAAGTCCTCATCTTTCATAGAAGCAGCTTTATAACCTCCTGAACCCACAGAAGAAATCCCAATAAATAATAAATAACCCCTCATCTGTTCCATAAACAAATTAGAATTTGTTTGTTCACACTGAGTGGAATCAGGCTGACCTCTGAGAGACAGGACAGAGGTGATCCAAAAGAAAGATACGCCGAATTTCAGTGTTTTATTCCTAACTAAAGGCAAAGAATGGACATCCTACAAAGAATTGCAACATTTTATTTTATAATGGCTTTAACAACTTCCAGTTAGCAAAATATTTATAAGCTTTGTCTCCCAGTCACCAACAAACCATAAATTCTTGCACTTACTTTCAGTCCCAAACATCCCTATTTGAGGGGTCTGAATTTCAGAGTACTGAGCTACCAAAGCCTCCACTGGAGATGGCACAAGCACATCTAGAGGGGCTCAGGTTGTCTAAAACTGGTTATATTGGCCCTGTGGCACTAAAAACTGGACACTCCCTGCCAGTACCTTAAAGGGTCTTACAGAAAGGTGCAGAGGGACTTTTCACAAGGGCATGTAGTGATAGGAAAAGGGGGAATGGCTTCCCAGTGCCAGAGGACAGGGATAGGTGGGATATTGGGAAGGAATTGTTCCCTGGGAGGGTGGGGAGGCCCTGGCACAGGGTGCCCAGAGAAGTTGTGGCTGTCCCTGGATCCCTGGAAGTGTCCAAGGCCAGGTTGGATGGGGCTTGGAGCACCCTGGGACAGTGGAAGGTGTCCCAGGGGTGGGACTGGATGGGCTTTAAGGCCCCTTCCAATCCAAATCATTCCATGATTATGTGGTTCCTGCTGACTTCAGCTTTTCCCTGAGGTCTGTAACACCCAACAGCTCTTGCATCATCACAAACCACACGAGCAGCTCTGATGAAGGCAGAGACCACAATTTACAGCACTGCTCAGCTGAAAAGATTCAACTCATGGGGCTGCCTGGGCATCCTCTTTTTCATTGCCATCTTTTAACTGCAGAAATATGAAGCTTCTCCTTTCTTAAAACCTGCAACTAAAGCTAATTTAATACCTCTTTATACAGGATGCTGCTTTGCAACCAAGGGAGACATAAACCACCTTCCCTGGGGCAGAGGTAGCACTGCTACACACAAAAAATGCCTTTTTACTCTTTTTTGTTTTAAGGAATGAGTAAATACACACAGAGCTGTGTACAGGGAGTATCAGGGGGGATTTAGGTCACATTCATCTGGACAAGGAGAAGGTTCACACTGGCCTGGTGCATACACACACCAGTTTCCTGGGCTCCTTCTTTTCCATCTGGCTGCTGGGTTCATGTGCTGGAGGAAGCACGAGCTGTGTCTGAATTATTTTAAGGGCATTCCCTTCCTTTCAGGTTACGTGCTATTTCAGAAACATAATGAATAAGAATCCAAGTGGAAGGTGAACATTTGGAGGGTCAGCCAGTGTTCATTAAAGTCGAGCTCTTTTTATAGCAATGGGCAGCACTGCAAATAGAGTTAATGGTCTGAAACCAGTTTTCCGTGTGCGAGAGGTGGCTGCTGAAATTCCCACTTGGCAGAAGTTTGTCAGAAATATCAATTGGAATATCCATTTTTATAATGAAAAAGGTTTAAATTGGATAAGCTGCAGAGGAATTCCACTGATTCAAAAATTAACTCCTGTTTAGTTTCACACAGTTAATACATATTTTAGCTAAAATTATCTGATTATGACGATTTTACATGCAGTTATTTTATTTTACAGAGTGAGGACTTTTGCATTAAAAAGATTACGTCCTTGTTGCAGTTAATTGGTTTTAAAAAATCAACTATAATTCTTTCACAAGCCTTAAAGCATCATATTGTGGTTGCTGAGCAAAACTGCATCGACTTCAACAAAACATTTCACGTAAAAATTGAAACTGTTCTTAGCACTGCAGTTGTGGTGTCTGAATTAATGGCTGCTCTCTAACACAGCCTTATTTCCACTTTCTCCTTTCATGAAACAGAACAGCATCAGTAAAAGAGCACAGGATCCATGGCAAGACCACACCACAAAAGCACACCGTGTCCTACCCTAATTACAAAGTATTTATAAGCTGTTTTTAAGGTATGAGGTGTATCAGAGGAACTTTTAGTTCCAGCTCCTCTCGATGGAGCACAAGCCCTAAACAGCCCCGAGGTCGCTCCCAGGTCCATCTGCTCCAGCTGCACTCTGGGGTTGGCAGCCACGAGGACAATTCCATCCTCCAGCAACATCCATGGAGGCATTTGGGATGTCTTGGATGTTTATCAAAAATGAAGCTGTTCAGAATCTTCGGAACACTACAAATCTGTGCATTGTGTCAGATATTGGGGAAAAATCCTTCCCTGGGAGGGTGGGGAGGCCCTGGCACAGGGTGCCCAGAGAAGCTGTGGCTGTCCCTGGATCCCTGGCAGTGTCCAAGGCCAGGCTGGATGGGGCTTGGAGCAGCCTGGGACAGCGGAAGGTGTCCCTGCCCATGGCAGGGGTGGCACTGGATGGGCTTTAAGGTCCCTTCCAACCCAAACAATCACGGCTTAGTGATGAGCTTGGCAATGTTGGGTTTATGGTTGGACTCGATGACCTTAGAGGTCTTTTCCAACCTAAACAATTCCATGTTTCTCTATCTTCCAGCTTTGGAAAGAGCTCTCATAACGAGGGTTTTATGTCTATATACACACACACCCCACCATATTCACTGATAGAGAAGTAGCAGATTTAAGAACTTTTCTGCTTAGGGTACTAGCGATGAAAGAATCATTTTTCAAAATGCCTGCAACTAGCTAAAAGTGGCCATCCATAAGCTGATCCTCCATAATTAGTTAGATAAAAGTGTAAGCAAACTTAAAAAAAAAAAAAAAGAAGAAGAAGAAAAAAAAGAAGGAAAAAAATCAAAGGGTGGGGGAAGAAGAAGAAAGAAAACTTGCTCCAGGGAAGAAGCAACTGTTCTCTGATGTGCAGCAAGGAATTTAACATCAAAGAACTAATGTAAATGGGGCCCATTTACCTCAAAAAACAACACACCACTCCATATTCTGGAATATTTCTATTTTAAGTTTGACAGCATTATGCTTTGTACCAAAATTCAAGATTGTGTAATTTGATAGATGTCAGAAGAAAATGACCTTCAGAACAGCTAACGGTGGCAATCTTTGTTATTAAGTACATTAAAACCCTCTGTACAATATCTGTTTAAACTTCAGAGATCAGCAGATCACCTTTAAAGTTCATCTGATTGTGCATAAAAATTCCATTTTGACTCAAAGCCTGAAACATGTATTTTCCTCATGTGTCTCTAATACTGATAGTGGGTGACTTCCTACACCAATACTCCTGTTCTTCCTCCTGCTCTCCCCACCAATCAGCCAAAATGAAAGCTGGATTTCTGTTCAGCAGTGAAAACAGCACACCAGTTCAAATATGTAATCTGAACCACCCAAAAGACCATTAAAAATAGTTGAATACCCAAAATGATGTTAACAGAATAATTAGTCAAGTACCAAATGACTTCAAGGGTTTTGAAAATGAATGATAGAAATCCCAAAATCCTATTAATATTCTATTTTACATTTCACTTTTGGAGGTCTACAAATCTTTTCATTTTTTTTCATTAAACATACATCTTTAGGAGGAAAAAAACCCCTCTCATTCATGTGTGAAGTACTTTTCATTGGGAAAAACCCAAGAATGAACAGAAATGACTTTTGACAGTACCTGCACAGAGAATTGCCTTTCTGCAGCACATTGCAATTCCGTGCTTAATGGGGGCCCACCGAGAAAAGGCTTCTGCAAACTGTGCCTTAGGAAATCTCTCCATTCCAGACTTTTCATTTAAACCAACAGAGTATTTCTAATAATTCTGAAATTATGCAGAGGAATTAAATACAGACATTCAGCTCTCCCAGAAAGTCTTCTATGGGACTCCAGCTGCAGGGTGGCTGATGCCCAAGTTACAGCAGCCTTACACCAGGACACCATTATTACCTTCATGGATTTACTGAGCATCTAAATATTCCCCAGCATCACTGATGCTGATTTCCAGTCAATATTGCTGTCAGCCAGGCACATTATTTAAAACAAACTGCCCTAAAATACAATCCTTGCATACAAGACAAGGATTTAAAACCAGAATTAACAGCCTGGGTTTGCCACATGCAATTGTTTAATGCTTGAACTACCCTTTGCAGAAGACAATATGTGGTGAGCACATCAGGCACTTAAAGGTCTGGCAGAGAATTGTGGTTTAATCTGAAGCTGTTCTGGGACATTTTGCCAAAAGATTGCTGGGTATGACAAGCTCTGGGCTGGGATCACGGGCAGCACAGGCAAAGACGATCGATTTTCATCTGATTTACTCTCATCAATCATCTGTGAGATGACTGTCGGTGAAATCAGTGTTGTGTTTTGTGGTGACAGAGAGATTCCTGCAAATGAAGAGATTCAAATGATCGTAACAGATGCCACTGCTTCTCATCTGCCATCCATCACACAAGGCAGCTGGGTTTGAGATTTCTCATCAACTTCCTATTCACACCAACTTTGGGGTCAGGTTTTATGTCATGGCACGATTCTTCCTACAGCTCAACACTCAAATGAGATAGAGTAAACCTGGAGAAGATGGGGAGACTGCAACACTCTCCACTTTAGGGTCCCTAAATCACAAATACATTCCTGGATCACCCTTTTTAATATTTCCTGGTTTTCCTCTGTTCCGTCCAACTAAACAAAGATGGTTATTTAAACTGGGTTTCAGACATTGTATCAAAAGTGGTGGCATGTTCTTTTTCAGAGCTTTAACAAAGAAAACATGCACCCAACAGGAATTATCTGAGCTTTGACAAGCTGCCTTTATCCCTGAGAAATACCAGGCACTTTGCTACGGAGGCACTTCACTCCTCTCCCCCTCTCTGACATAAAGAAGTTTCCCAAATCACTCAGGCCCAGGTGTTTCTGGTACCCACACAGCTGACACCCAGCAAAACCACGAGGGGACAGGCTGTGAAACATCTTTGAGGATGCAAGTCAAAGCTAAAGATTCCTCCACAAATAGAAGGCAACAGTCCCGAGATGTGACACTGATCCATGACTTGACTCCGTTAAAGACTACTTAATTTGAGCTTTACAAAACAAAATTCTTTCCGAAATCGGAGATTTCTGAGACCCAGACACTTCATCATTATTTATCAGCTAAATTCATGCACCTTGATTTTTGCCAAGGAGAGACTTTAAGGTTCCTGAAAGAATTATAAAGGGATAAGAATGAGATTTTTGGTTTTTAGATGCTGCACCGCTGTTTCAAGTTGAACTTTGTGGCAATAACAAGCATTTATTAATAAGACAAAGAGTAGAAAAACGTTCTATATATATATCATTTTAAGACAGAATCTTTGCTATTAAATAGAAGAAAAACTGGGAACAAAAGGACAAACTCTGTACTCCTGAATTAACTCAGTATCACTAAATAAACTCGGTATCACAAAGTTAACTCAGTATTATGAAGTTACATCATCAGATGAGAGCCCAACAAACGTTAAGCTTCTACAGTTGGAAAGACAGACACTGAAAATACGACCAAATCCCCCAACAAATCTGTGATCTGAAGCCATCAGTGCTCCTTAGCAAGATTATGCTGGATTACTTTTTGTAGTTTTAAATACGACAAAGCTTCCCCAAAAGAGCGACAACTTCCCGGAGCCAGAACGCGTCACCGAGCCGAGGAGAAACTTCCCAAGTCCAGCAAAGGCCCAATTAAAAAGAAAATGGAATATATTGCTCAATCATCAAAGCAATTAAAAATATAAATAAGGCATTGCAAGACTCTTAACATTCCCAATGTTTAATTATTTATCTGTTCTCCGTCCTGCAGCTGTAGGTCAGAATTAACTCCTCTGAACTAAATACAGGAGAACTCTTTTGGGGATTTGTACCTTATTCATTTTCAAGCAAACATTCAAATTCATTTCAAATTCACACAAGAACTGCAACAGTTTCACCTAAATCAGATTTTCTACAAGTTAAACACCCCTCCTACACTCAGATGTGATTGTGAAACTACTTTGATCTCTGTTCCCAAATTTATTGCTCTGTGTAATCCATGACAAAATATAATGTGATTTACTGTATCTCTATATGACAGCCCAGCAGCTGACAGAACTTAATAATTTAGCATAAGAAAAAAACCCTTCAGGCACCAAAATATACAAATCATAATTGAGGCACTTTAGTATCACGTTACAATGAAGCACATGCAGACTGATCATAAGAACTTCAAAACAATTAGAATTCTTTCTCACCCATTTAATGAAGGTGGGTTTTACTCTGTGACATGTTCTGCAGCCGTAAGCAAGTCATTTTGGAGCACTTTTCTTTCTTCATATTAATGACTCTGAAGGACTAATAACATTGTTTTACCCCTTCCCTATTTCCCAAACACTCCTTCTCCTCGAAAAAGAAGAAGAAAAAAGCCACCTGCAGCTTTTCTCTATTATAATGATATGAAGAAAGAGAAAATGAGTGTAAACAATGTCTTCAAAACGTGCCAGAATTTAAATATGCAATTACTATGTTTTATATTAGTTTGGTCTTGATCACTGAGCATTTTTTCTAAATAAAGCTATTTGGAAATCTGGGTTTTCTACTGTGCTGACCTAAGCAGGGATGTGATGGACACATTCCATGGAGCACCTTTTGCAGTGGCTTGTGCTGACTTTGGGGTTTGGGGGACTTGGGAAAGTCTTTGTGCAAAGGATGCATCACCCCAGAAACTTCCAAACAAAGTAAGAATGTGGAGCTTGTGGATATAGGAGAAATTTCTACTTCTAATTCCAAGGAACAAACACCAGTTACTGTTGTTTGCACAACCAAAGCCATGCAGGAGCCCCAGTGAAACCAGCAGTGATGGCTGCAGGGACTGGGATCCAGGAGCAGGGAATCCTTCCTGTCACACCTCACCAGGAACCCAGATCTCACTCAACAATTCTGAACAAATCTAAGAATGAATTGGCTGAGTTGTTAAAATAAAAAATTACACCAGTAATCTCCCATTACAGTCAGCACCATACTGGAAAATAGCCAATGTTTTCCAAATATTATCTCGTACCCAGGAATGTAAGGATAAGTAAGTCTGGTAAATTAGAGAAAACTCTACCTAAAAGGAATCAGCCTCTTCCAAGACACAAGGTATTGGGGGAAAAAAGGGAGAGAATGAGGTCATGATTCAATTGGGCTTTTAAAAATATTTAATAAAGCTGAAATAATAAGCAATTGTGTATTACAAGACAAAGTCAGTGTGTTATGGGCTGTTTGGAGAGTGAAGAAAGGCTCGGGAAATCATTGAAGAAGTAACTACAACAGTTGTTCTGCCACTGGCAGAACCTAAGCATTCACCTTATCCACCATCCCTATGACTTTGGGAGTCTTGATCTTATGAATAAACTCCAAAGGATAAAACCTGGCAGTAATGGAATTGAGAAGAGGCAGCGTGTGCCCAGGTGCTGCAGAACGAGGAGGGGTCTTTGGACACACGCTTGAAAGAGACAGAGACCTCAAAAAAAACCCCAGCTGTGAATGCTTCTTCAACAGATATTTTAACCAACCAACAGTTGGTTAAAAACTCACCAAACCTTAAAAAACCCAGGCAAACTTCTCCAACAACTGCCCAGATGTAATTGATACGACAGGACACGAGTAAAGTGTGCTGAAAGATCGGCCGTATGACCGAGCCCTAATTTTAATCATATCAGTCCTTGCCCTGCTGAAAGTCATCTTTTTAATTCCACATTTGGCATAATTTATCATTTAGCTCTTGTCTGGTTCTCATTTCTGAACAGCATTCCTTCAATCATTTTCATTTTTAACCCTATGGTGCGATCTGTGAGTGCAAATAATGGTGTTTGACCTCCCTTCAGACGTTAATGAAGATATTCAAAAGTGAGTCTGGTGCTCATGGGTGCCCATTTTTGTCCTCACAGTGACAGTTGTACCAACTTCTCCTGGCTCCTAACTCTGCAACCAGATTTATAAATACAGTTGATGAGCAGACATCTGACCTGTTGATTTCTGGTTTGTTTTTCTGAGGTTTTACTTTTTTTTTTTTTTTTTAAGGAGATAGGAGCAGAGTAACTCTGTAGGTAACTGCAGCTCTTGCTTTGAAACATCTCCAGTAGGGAGAGGACCATAAATTCTGTTTAGTCTTATTTGAGTGAAATATCCCTGGGATGATTCTACCATCTTTTTCTTCATGTTTGGCTCTGTTGATTGAAGACTCTTCCAAATGGCTCCCCCGAGGGATGATGCAATTCCTGTGACCATGTTCCTGGTCCACCATCATCCTGCTTTTTCTTTGGAGGAATCAGAAGGAGCAGTGCAAAAAGGGACACACCAGAGAGGAAACTGGTTTTTAAAAGATTTGTTGAAAGGTACTACGAAGGCAGATAAAATAATCTGTATTTCTTGTGCTAATATACATTAAAAATACTTTCTCTGTGTGAAATACATTTCTCCTTGATCCTTTGGCATCATGTTTTGCTTTTACTTGATCTTTTGGCATCACATTTCTGGTTTTGCTAGACTTTCTCCAACAAAGTCAAAGTACTACGCTCATTTTTATTAATATTAGTTGGTGAATCACTATCGCTGTGTCAGAAACGTTAAATAATCAAGTATAATTTAATGTACACAGGCTCTACAAAACAAAATAAAAATATTACTGCTCTGGAACAGAGAGATAGTATCATAGACAATAGTTCTCGGATTATAATGAAAAAAAAATTAAGAGACTTGGGAAACATCCAACTCTTCTTGGTAAGAATTGGAGGCTCTTTAAATTATTCATAGCTGGGGCCTAAGTGAAATAATTGATATAATAGACTCAAAACAAGTTTTAAAAAAACGGCACATCTACAACTGGTAGAGATCCTGACTGCATTCAGCAAGGACACAAACATAGGTCTGCATTACAATTAGACACAATTTAATGAGATCATTACACTTGGGAAGAATACACATCCACATTTTATGGTTGACCTATCTGCCCCCATGTAAATAGGGAATCACTGCAACGAGTGTGAAAACAGCTCCTCTGAGTGCTCCCACAAACAAAGTTATCTGCAAGTGTGGCTTCAGTCTTCAAGTTAATGAAGTGAAAGGTGTCAGATCAAAGGTTCCATGGCATCCAGTTCTCAGAAGGTCTTAGGGACAAAGATGGAACCATTTTTGGTGTTAATGAAATGTGGAGTTGGCAGAGAAGAACCAGAGCTGGAGAGACAGGACTGAGAAATGTGAACTCATGGAAGGCATGGAATGCTGGTACTTAGGAGCAGAAGTAACTGCTATGGGGAAACTCAATACTTTTAACCAAGTATCTCTTGGAGTATCTTTCAGCTCAGAAGATGTCATATTCTTTCCCTTCATCTTCTATATCTTTGCCAGTGCTGAACAGTGTGACATCATCTGCAACAGTGCCAGAACAGATACTGTGAATCACAGATATTCCTGCATATGCAGCATGAAAATATGCCCAAGGAGGTACATCCAACTGGGCTGGGTGAGGAATTAATCCAGCATCACAGAGCCTGATGCTGAATGAGAGACTGAAATGTTCTCTAGAGCACATCATCAGTACCTTATTTGCTAATTATATGCAAGAAATTGCCAGAAAATAAATATCCAACTATAGGATACTGTTTGAAGAGTCTTGAAAAGGGCCCTGTTACAAAAAGCATCAAATTGCAATGAAACTGTTGTCTAGAATAATTATTCCTAATTAGGGAAGTGGTCACTTACAGAGTGACCTTAATCTTAAGGTCCCCAAGTATCTTACTTTTATGTGGACTTCACACCAGGTACAGGTGGAGTGATTGTTACAGGTAAAAACTATAAACATCAGATTTGATTTAAAATCACAGGAATCTCAGAGCACAACTAACATCAACACCACTGAAGTCTACAAGCAGGATCTGCATGGCTCTGGCCAGGTTTTATGCCACCTTGGAGTCCCATCTCTCCAGAGGGAACCACTTCACAGCTTACTTCCATCAGAAGAATTGCAGTCCCAAAACTAAAGTGTTTAACTCATTTTTGGGGTTTTTTTGACTGCAGCTTTGTCCTGTAATCAAATATCATGTGTGTTCAGTACAGTCAATACACAAAAATGTAAATTACTTCTCCACAAGAAAAGCAGCACTGAAAGAGAATTAGATGTTCCTGGAACCTGCATAAACCTTTAACAGAATGAGTCAAAATATC
The DNA here is from genome assembly GCA_013398115.1 of Falcunculus frontatus. Classification (NCBI taxonomy): domain Eukaryota; kingdom Metazoa; phylum Chordata; class Aves; order Passeriformes; genus Falcunculus; species Falcunculus frontatus. The sequence continues at coordinate 1,056,293 of VZRV01002446.1, read as the reverse complement.
TATTTAAATAGAGAAAAGAAGTCAATAAAAAGCTAAATGTTGAAAATTATTTAGAGAGGAAAAAAAAAAAAACCCTCATCATCTTCTCCCACTCCAATTTACTCATGTGTGCTGCTCAAAGGGATTTTTTTACGAGATATTTTCAGTGTTCCAAGGTTGCTTCCTTTGAGCATTGTCAGCCCCATCCACTGCTCTGCTCGGGCCGTGCTGAATGCTCATTTCCTCTGCCAAGAAAATCCCACAGAACGTTACAAACAGCGGCGGCGGCCAAGCCCCACATCTGCACACACTCAGACTTTGTCTCCTGCTCTCAGCCATTCCTGGCAAACCTGGAAATGCTCCGAGGTTCGTGCACTCCACTGCACCTGGCTGAGGAGTGCCCATGCCCCAAGTGCTGCTGATGCAACCTGGAGCACACCTGGCCCTGCCCAAACCAGGCATCAGCAGAGCCCAGCTCCAGGTCTGTGTGTTCCCAAAACCTGGAATGGTTTGGGTTGGAAAAGGCCTTAAGATCATCCCATCCCACCCCCTGCCATGGGCAGAGACACCTTCCACTGTCCCAGGCTGCTCCAAGCCCCATCCAACCTGGCCTTGGACACTTCCAGGGACCGACGGGCAGCCACAGCTTCTCTGGGCACCCTGTGCCAGGGCGTCCCCACCCTCCCAGAGAACAATTTCTTCCTAATAGGGCGAAACACTGCAGAAAAATGATCCTAAAACTTTGGTCAGCTCAACTCAGTATGTGCAGAAAATGCTGAAAACACATCAGTATCTTAAAGGAGCAAAGCAGGAAAAAAACGTGCACAATCCTAACAACGTCCCAGGAATCTCCAAAAGACACCAATCCTGATGAACCCTGAAGTGTAAAGGGAATGCTCAGGAATTGACATTACAATAAAAGATGTCCCAGCTTTAAAGCTGAGATTTTTAAGCAACAGAAAATTACAGACCTCAATAAATCATGTGTCCCTAAATATTGAAAAGTTGTCTACAAATACCAACAAATATTTAAATGTTCAGTGTGCCTGAAATGAAGACTCTTCCTTCCCCTGTCTCTGCCCCTCACTCTCCTCCTTCCCATCCCCAGGGCAGCAGGACTATGGGGAGGGCAATGCCCATTTGTACTTTTGTTTTACTTGTCACTGAAGTATGAATCATTTCTTTTGGATTTCCTCATGTCCATGTTAACAACAGTCCACAACGACACAAAGCAATGCACACAGAAATCAACATTATTCACAGAGCAGATCACAGAGGAATGAGATCCCTCACTTGAGAACGGACTGACCTTCAAAAAATCTGGATAGTCAGATGTTCCACGCCTAAACTGTGAAATTCAGCTTCCCATTGGATTTTTAAACAATCGTCACAGAATTGGCACCAAAAAAAGTCAATTTAGAGAACAAATTTTTCTCCCATATTGTCCTAAATTTCAAGGTAACAAGATCTGGTAGAAAATGCTTTCAAAAACAAGTTTCAAGGCTCATGCTGTCATTAAGATGCCTTTTTTCCCCCCTTGGATAAAATCATCTTCATCAAAGTTCTGTGGACTGTAATAGGATCAAGATTTGAACTAAATCAGCTGAAACTGTTACTTTGGAGCTTTCAGTGGAGTCTGCCCTCTAAGCTACTTTGAGTTTTGGATTTTGTGGCCAATTGCCACAGTTCTACAATTGCAAGACAGAAATGAAACAGAATGGAGAAATGGAGATTTGAAGGTAATGCCAGGTATTTTCACATGTCTGTAAAAGACTTTTCAACAGAGATACTTTTTTCTTTTCCCCTCCTTTTACTCAACATGTGCTCTTCAGATTAGGGTAAAAATAGGGAAGTAGGTTAAAGAAAAACACAATAGTAGTTAATATAGCTTAAAATTAGCAAATTTTTTGAAAAATAGAAAAAAAAATCCAACAAATTAAAGAAAACCAGTATTTCTGACAGAAATGACAATTCAAGACTATTAAAGATATTGCCCTATGAAGGATTATTTGTAACTTTAATTTGAGGATGTAAAGAAGTTAACTTTTCTTTTGCTATACTACACATGTAAAAAAAGATCAAAGAAAGAAAAGAATTGAGATTCAAATTCCATTTTTAAGCAAAAATGACAATGTCTTCCTGAGTTAAAATTAATCCTTTAATGATGAATTTCAAAGGTTTAAATACTTTCTGTGACCTTGGCTTTAAATAATTATGCCAAGCGGAGCTTTCCTTACATTCAGAAAAGATTCGGAATTGTTGATCACAGCCATTTTAATGGCTTCAGGCTGGCTGATTTCCAACATAATCCTCCGAATGCTCTTTAAAATTACAGACCAAGAACCTGATGCAGGTAAATGAAATGTCACTTGCACAAAGGCTGCTCAAACACTCCATGCAGATTGTTCATTTGTGCCACTGCACATCCCCTTGCAAGAAAATGTCTGATTTAGTGCCTTAATGCAACGTATAAAAGATACTTCAACAACTATTGCTTACACATACACAGAGTCTACCATAAATATTAAGCAGGGTTTTTTTAGTTTAGCTTTTGAAATAAAACTTGCATGTTTTATCTCCTTAATGTGGGGGAATACTTGAATTCAAGACACGGGTCCAAGGGATGCTCAGCAAGCAGGGATGTGGGCAGTGACCCCACAGAACAGAACGGGAGGGAAGCCTTGATCAATCTGAAACATTAATTTCTATTTCCAAATCTTACCCAGAGTCCCTTCTCACTTGATGTACACTGGCTAAATTAGATCAGCCATTTTGAGCAACCAGACACAATTTCCTTGCACTCTGAGCCTGCATTTTTTCCTCCTTAAGAGCTCACCCTCTTTTTATGGGAGAAAAAGCTTGGGCAGAACCACCCTTTGCACTGTCTCTATTCCTGCAAAGGAAGATTAGCCTGCTCCTGGCTGGCTTTACCTGTGAAATCACTTGAGTTTTCAAAGTGCTGTTGGCTCCTGAGCACCTCATGGCACCTTCCATGCCTGCTGGAGGTGCTGCCCAGCCCCAGCATGTCCAGAGCAAAGGTTTCCATCAGAGAACCCCAGAACATCCCACACTCATGCTGTGACTGGCATCCCATGGTCTGCACCTGCTTTTTCAACTCAAGTGACCCCTAAACATTTTTCCTTAAGGAAACTTTGCTCAGCTGACCTTTGGGGTGATTGCTCCCCTTTGCCCCGTGGAGCTGCTCTTTGCCAAGCCCTTACCTTGTCCAAGGCCGCCTCTGTCTCTGCCGCGTGCTTCTTTTTCAGGTCTGAGATCACTCTTTCCATCTCCATCTTCACACTGCTCAGTGTTGCCTCCATGTCTCGAGTTGCCTTCAGCTTCTCCTCGTCCCGCTGGAGGCTCAGGTCCAGCAGCTGCTGGTTCCGCAGAGCGTTCGCCTCGATCAGCTCTTCCCTCAGCTTGCGGATTTGGCTCTCCAAACCAGAGATCACCTGAGAGAAAGAGCAAACAAAGTGACAAAACCCAAACCCACAACACAAAAGCCACTTGGTTTCCTCTGACAGGCTGTTAGCTGGGGTAGGAGCAGACTCAAAGGATGCTCCGTGCCTTTTCCTGGCCTCTCTTCTTACTCTTCCCTTTCTCTTCATGCACACAAATACAGCTCCTCCTGCCCAAAGCATCGCTAAGATGGACATTTTTCGAGGAGAAACTGAGTTTGTGGGATATAATCACTACATATCCTATCCATGCCTTCTTTGTTTATCCTTCGGAAATGACCTGCTGCCTTCTAATGAGCTATCAGAGTATCACCAATCATTTATCAATCGATGCCAGCCCCCGACGGGGGAACACCAAGGGGGAGGGATCGAAGTGACAGGGATAAAGCTGTGTCACTCCTAATTCTGCAGGATTCACTCTGCTACTTTACAACAGGAGTAGATACACACCTATTACTTCAGATTACACTTGCATGTAACTCTCACTAGTCACTTTCCTAACTCCATTTCTTCTGTGGGTTCTTCCCAGAAGTACAGGAGCATCACACCTGGGACATAAAGCACTGTCCTTCCAGCTAAGTGTGATGTATGACACTGAAAGCACATGTATGTTTCCATTCATAAATGTAATTCTGAAAACGAGCACTTTCACTAGAAAACTCACACAGGATTTCCCCCTTTGTCCTCCCTGTTTCACAAGAAACTTTGCAGCTGCCTGGAATTCTTTCACAGAGGATGTGACAATACTGAAAGAAGAGCCAAACAAGTACAGGTGACTCAGCTCAACTTATTAAAGGTTTCACAAGAAAATCTGAGGAAAAGCAGTGTATATTTAAAGTTCCCATTGTCCTGGAATGCCAGTTACTGATTCTAGAGCTCTGAACCGCTCTTTCTCTCCGGCTACTATTTTTCTTTTTCAGACATTTTTAATACACTGTCTGTACTCAGCTACACCATTTATTTGCAGCCTCTGAGAACCACATTACCACAAAACTTTGAAAAGGAAACATTTGTTTCTGACCAAAGTTGGGACATGAATGACTATCAGATCTATTGCCTTGTACATTAATCTCCCAAGACAGATTCCTATAAGTACTGTGATCTGAGAGAGGAAAAAAAACCAAGGCTTGAAAGTTTGCCTATTTTTCAAGCTATTTGAACTATATGGTGTAATAAAAGATGTCTTCTCCCTTCAAACCTTCAGTTTGTCCTTCAGCTATCACAGCTGTTACATGTATTAAATAATATCAACCATCTCAGAAACTTATTTTGCTTCCATGCTTTCTTAATTACTCATTGGCATTAGTCCCTACTATGTCAAAGGTAAGGCTGTGTGTATGGTGGGGAAGGAATGAGCACGTCATTTGTGTACAGAACTCTAACACAGGCCACATATTTCAGCCCTATCAGCATTATCTCAAACATATGTTTCATATACTCTAATCTGCACTAGATCCTTTCCTTCCTTTCCTGAGCTTTTCCTCTACACGTGTTTAATTTCTTATTAAATCTGTACACAGACTAGAAATGTAAAGTACGTCTCAGTATATAATTATAATCCGCAATGTACTTTTATAATTCTTTCGGAAAATGATTTCATCTCAAGATCACAAGAACATGACAGCCTGCCTGGCTTCTCCTTACCCAAAGCAGCACTAACTCAGTGAAGATAAGAGCTGCAATTGCTGATGGATGATATGGTCTGAGTTCAAAACTGACACACGGAGAATTTGGGGTTTTTAATGGCTGCCCCAGTGCAAGTCCTGCCTGGAATAGCCACAATTATCTTTTAATCTGTGAGAGTTCTTTTTGAAAGCTCATTCCTCCACTTTCCTTCTTTTTTTTTCTCCTTTCTATTTTAAAATAAAAAACTTCCTGTAATTACACCCGCAACACACACACATCAGTGAAACTAAGGAATTTCATTGCTCAGAAGCTCCCTAAAAAGTTTGTTAGAATATTTAGGATAAGAAAGCAAGGCTGTTTATAATAAAAGGAAAATTCATTCGTAAATGACATTACAAGCCAAAATAAAGACTGGGTAAATTCCTGACTCAACTGTTACACCTTTTAAGCTTTACTTCAGTCTTTATTCAATGGTTCTTACACAAAGCCATCAGAAAATGGAAACACAATCCAGTGTTTTCTGTAAGGAGAAAGTAACAACTCCCAGCCTTCAGAGCCAAAACCGGGGACAGCTGATAGTGAGCTGAATGTTATAGGTAAAGTAACAGTAATTAATATGCAAAGGAGCATTAATGTTGGACCTAATAGATGGCAAAAGCAGATTTGGTTCTATTAGGGAAGAAGAAAGACTCTGAAGACGGGGTGATGGCAGCGAAACTAATATGATTAAAGGAGTCCCTTTGGAGCAACTTCACTGCAAGTTAAGATGATGTTAAGAGACATCTAATCTCTCCAAAGTGACTGGAAAAAGCTTATATTGGGGATCACAGACACAGTTCTTGTCAATTACTTTCAAATAAGTCCAGTTCTCACAGCCAGATCAGTTTTTCCCATAAACAAAGTCAGTGGCAGAAGCAGCTTATGCCCCAACAACTCAGTGCCTGAGACAACTTTGTGTGACACGGATATCTCCCAACTGCTGCAGGAAATGAATCCCAAACTTTCCAGCACTAAGACTCTGCTATTCCACATGCCAGGTTTAATAAACTATTATTAGACTTAAATGTAGGCAAATGAAGGGGGGGAAAAAAAAAGCCCCAAGATGACTTAATTCTCTGTTGCGAAAAATCCGTGAAATATAAAACTTATGAGCAACTGTCTTTTCTTAACGATTCTGTGGGAAAATAAAAGCTGCAGTTACAAAATCTCACTTCTCAGGCTCCAGATCCGAGGGCAGGATGGTTTCTTTGTAACACTGAGTCCTCTTTCTCGGTATTGGTTTCTCAAATTCTCCTCTGGCTGCCCAAATCTCCATTTGGGAACCAAATGGTTTGCATGCTCCAAACAACTGCTGGAGTACAAGAGCTGCTGTGAGAAAAACACACCTTAAACACCCCATCTAAACAAATTATTATCGTGCTAAACAGGGATTGAACATAAGAAATAAAGGCTGACAGTATGTAACAGGGCCAAAATGTTACTGCCACTTGCTGCCTTTTCTGGATCAAAGTGTTGTAGCCTCTATTTTGGTTGTGTGGTACATGAAATAAAAGAGATCTGTATCTATTTTAGAAAGGATGCAGAAGTTTGTAGCAATTCCCAGGATGGCCATACCACAGGAACATGCCCCAAACAAGGAGGCATTTTGTAAAATGACCATTAATCCATATACAGGACAACAAATAGAAAGACAGCACCAGCTTACACAGTGTCCCAAATGGAACAAAAATACAAACACACAAATTGTGTGACAGAGTAGAGATTTCATATGAGTTTATATGACATACTTCTATGTCCCTTAGATGAAGAAACTGCTGGCCAAGGTGGTGATTTCTATTTCTGTTTCAAAGAAATAACTTAGAATTCTAACTAAGAATATCTGTGCTGAAATAGTGTCATAAAAAGGGTGGGTCATAAGCCCACAGCAATTTGCCTGCAGGGAAAAAATAGACTTGAAAGAAAAAGAAGAAGGTTGGTCACTCACTTTGGCCTATTTAAAATGCCAATAAATGTACTGTGTTCTATTTGGAAGGAAAACATGTGCTCTTAATTTTAAAAAGTAAATTGCATAAGAAAATATAAAGTTGGCAAAAAGTTTAAATTAAAATCTGTTGCCGATGTCTGAAACTCTGCTCCACTTACGGGCAACAGGGATGAGAAATGGACGGAATGACTACGGTCTAATTAAAAACAACAATAACACAAATTCCCTTTATTTTTCAGGAGCTCCTACTTCACCCCCATGAAGCATTTCCTCGGATCAGTTTCTGAGGAAGAGGCTGGAGCATGACGGCATCTTCACACTCCCGGGGATGGAACACACGGAGCTCACTGTCTGCCTCCTCTCAGTGCATTACACACCAAACCACATCCACCCATCACCACGCTCAGCTCCAGCGTCCAGGCCATTTTAAAGTCACAAAAACAAAGCAGTGGAGAGTTAAGATGAAATGCACTCCTAATTTATTCCCCAAGGCGCAGATCTAGAGTCACTGAGGTGTTGCTTCAGCAGATTTACAGTAAGTGACTAAGATCTCCCAGCAGATGAAGCTGCAGTAACCTCATTGCTCTGCCTTGCTGGGAGCACTCAGGCTGCTGGAACAGAGCATCACTGTTAAACACCCCTGCACTTCTCAAGGGGCTCCTGACAACTCTTCAAACTGAGTTTCAGAAGTTTTCTGCGCTGGCCTAACTTGGCTCCAGTCAGAGATGACTGCACAGGGCTCACTTTGCTGTGTTTAATTTTGCTGGCATGGAACACTTAAAAAAAACCTACAGCAACTCCCCCCAGAGCCTCTAAGCAGTAGCATGGACTAGGCTGGATGATCCCAAAGATCCTCTCTAGGATAATAACCTCAAATACCAGCCTCTAAGTCACAGCCCTATGTGACCCACACATGAGCAGCTTCTGCCTCTGCGTGCCAAGACCTTCCCAGCATTTCCCTCTCTGGAAGAACACTAAAATGAGCAGTGTGTGCTGTGAAACATCAGCTGGGCCCTTCTGAAAGGGACATTTGTCTCTCTGTGCCTTGCCAGGCTGCCGTGGTGTGACAGCGATGGATGAGGTATCCATAACATTTGTTCTTGGGCACTGGATTATTTTTGAAAGATCAGTCCAGTCAAGGGAAAGACAGTCTGTAGCAAAAACAAACCTCACTTTGATGATGAAGAAGTGAAAGGCAAATAAGGAATGAATGAGGAACACCCAGTGATTCAGTGGTGACAATGACTCCCTTTTTAGCCATGATCAGTGCAGCGTCCCAGAAGAGGGGGATGAAGTGTCCTGTCCCAGCCACCAGCAACTGGTGGCACATTTACTGTGAAACACCTTAGAGGGGATTATCTGCTGAAAGTGGGAATCTGAACGACTTCAGCTTTCTTGTGAGTAAACAAAGCTTTATCAAATGCTGGGAAACAGATCATACAAGTTTCTGTACCATCACAAAAACAACCAATGCATTTAACATAAAAGAAGTCTGAAAAATAAACAAATATTTGCAGCTCTAAGCTTAGAAAAAAGTGTAGCTGTAAGAACTTCAAATGTGTGTAATGTTGATTCGTGTTTAGAACAAAAATGATTTATATTAATGAGTTTTTCTACTGCAGCTTCTGCAAGGGACAACAATCCTCCTCTTAACTGATCTTATTCGGGTTTTCAGGAACTATGCTCACGAATTTACCCTCTGGACCCTGCCAGCCAAGGCCCAGGCACAGTCCTAATGGCTCTCTGATCTTTTTGTCCACAAATCATCCTACTGAATCTGACTCACTGGTCCCAGTATACCTGCTTTTCTCCATGCGAAAGGAATTCCAACTGGCCAGTCCAGCCAGCTGGCAGCTATTTGTGGCTCCTTTGTAATGAACACAATCATGTCCATTTAAATAACTATATTAAAAAATATTTTCTATACCATGGCAATTTCAATTAAAATATGTAAAGAATTTATTACCCTTTTTTTTCTCGTGACTCGTAAAATCAGCAATTTGTCAATATTATGAATCCCTTAAAAGATGAGATTTCATTTGCAAAGAAAACCAGTGGCACATTATCACATGGGTAATGATGTGGCAGAGCACAAATTAGCAGGGATAAGTAATAAACAGCTATTTAGCTTTCACAGCACAATCTATTACACTGTCAAGTTTAAATGCCTTTTGGGTAAGAACACACAGGCCCATAAATGCGGTATTTAAGGGAGCAGATAAAGGAAATGGTGTGAAATGAAGTGAAAATGAACAACAGTTCAATGACTAGTAGATTGGGCTCGGTTCCTAAGAGCACTGATCATTCCAAGAGCATGGGGCTGTGCAAGCCCTTCCAGGGAAAATCATGGAAATTAGCACCTCCACCGCTATAAATAGTCCTGGTCAGTGGTCCAGGACTTCCTGGAAACACTAAAATATCAGCTTCAACACTCAGAGATGCATTTTATTGTATGCTTATATAGTATTTTGTGCATACTGAAGTGTTCTCATTCTTGAGGGGAAAAAATTCTGTCCAGAATGTTGGTGCTGTTGCAGAGCTTCTTAAAAAAGGAGCCATCTTCATCCTATTTATATATATATTTCTCTATATATATCCTATATGTGACTACACTGCAGTGATTGGGGTGAAGTTATTAATACATTCATAAGTGAAATGTTCTCAGTTTATAAATCAGGTTGGATACGATCAAGTTCAGCTCTTGAAGGAAAACTGACACAAACCAAAGCTGCCCCCACTACCCCGCACTGCACAGCACACAGGGAGAGGCAGATCTTGAGGCTCACACAGATGAATGTCCAGTGTCAAAAAAACTTCAGTAACAGCAGTGCAGGTGCACCTAAGGGTGAAATGTGTGCAGCTCAGCAGGGTCAGACCTCAATCCCCAAATTCCAGGATTTATGCAAAGGTCGAGCGACTCCATCTTCATACAACCTCAACTTCTCTCACCTTTGCAAATATACCTCTGACATCTCTCTTGAAAATACCCACTGGGATTTGTAAAGGGAGGTGCTGAGCTGCTAACTTACATATTTATTTTATTAATTTTAATGGCATTAAGCTGCTTTTAAAGGTCAAACCTCCTTGGTAAGATTCTTTATTTGGGCTGTTCCAGCACTGTGCATGCTCTGAAAAATGCCTCTAACATTTATGAATCTGATAAAAGCTTATTCCTACTGACCCTGCTTATCCCGTATCTAGCAGGGTCTCAGTTTGGGTGGGAACTGGTTTAACACCACTCTACCTGTACAGTGATGCCAGAGGCCAAACACCACCCACCTCTGGTATCCAAACCATGGCCAACACCCCCTTCACCACAACTCCTGCACTGAACATCATCCCAAGGAAGCTGCAGCACCCTTCAAGACTAGATTTTACTTTTTAGCAATGCATTTGCTCTGTCTTGTCTAATCCTGTTAAGCATTTCCTGAAACACAGTGCAAGTGTTGACTCATGAAGAACAATAGTTACCTTCTGCTCAGCTCCATCTCCAATAAAATTAACAAAAAATGAGTCTGCCTGTGTCACTCCTATAAATAATTACGCTTAGGCAACAATTAACAGGTAATTGAACCCCAAACTGTTCACTAACTTTGCCAGGTATTTCTGAAGACTAAAAAGAAACAAGCTACACACAGGTATCAAAAAACCAGTAGGAAAAATTACACTGAAAATATCGGTCCTACTCTGGTTTCTACATCTTAGAAAGGGGCAGCACATTTTTGAGATCTGCTGTAACATGGCATTAAGGAAAACACAAATTCTGATGATTTTTTTCCCAAAAGAAGTGCACTGAAATAGAGCTGGACTTTTGCAGAAGCCAGTCAGCTGCCTAAATCCCAGTTAATGTAAATGGCACTTAAGCTACAAACTGGGCTTAAAAAAAAGGAGAGGGGGAAGAAAGAAAGAAAATCAGACATCCATTTGAACAGCTCCACAAAGAGCTTAAAATTAATGGAGCTTATTTCGATTTCTTAATTTACATAAGTACATTTGATTCCAATTTAGTTAACAGCAGCTAGAAAGCAGAACTTCCTCTAGGTTGGTTACTGTCACTGCCTTCCTAACAAAATGAGTTTTAGTCAAAGGGAAGAACCTCGAGCTTACACATGTAACAAAACAATGCAGAGAACTGATGAGCCAAAGGATTACTCACCAAGTTGAAATTGAGATAAATGTAAATACATTTTCCATTTAACTGTTCTAAGACCTGTAACAGACCTGGCCCTCTTGCCTGAGAGACTGATCCAGAGCAGTTTCTTCTTCCCTGATTTATTGTATTTGCTTTGAGACAGATTAGTGAGACAAAAATTAAAAATGCTGCCTTCTTTCTCCTCTCCTTTTATCTGATGAAAGGAATGTTTACCTTTGTATTCTTCTCTGTACAAACAAAATGATTCGAATAAAACTGCTGAGGGACCTGCCAGGAAAGGACTCATTTCCTTCTGTCTTTCTACTCAGAATTTTAACAGAGACACTCAAATGGGCACATAACAATGTACATAAGTGCATTAATGGAACTTAAATATCATGGAGATAAGAAAATAAATCAGTCATAAATACCTGTTTAATGCAGTGATCCTCTAAAATAACTTGTGAGAGCAAAATATAAATAAAATGAAGAGTGGCTAAAAAAGAAATGAAAACCTATGTATAATTGCAGGTTTTCTGCATCCTACAAATCACAACAATCCATTCCTAAATGATGATTGATGCAAATGACACCAAACATCTTCCCTGTTTTCCTTATGAAAAACTCTAAAGCTTTAATTTCTGCATTTCAGGATGTGAAAGGAAAATATTCCTCTCAGATGACTGTTAAAGATACGTTCAGTTCTGAAATAACATCGGAATAAAACGTGTTCTGAAAGTGAGGAAAAACTACTGGTATTTAAGGAAGGATGGAAATTTCCTGCAATGGAATCCAGAAATGGAGCCTAAAGACCTCTGCAGTGGACTGGGAAGAACTACCTGTCAATCTCAGAGCATTTTGTCTCCAGCATCCCCTAAGTCAAAGCTTTTAAAAAACATTTGCATTTAAATTTTCCACACATTAAATTTAAAAGCATTAACATTTCCTGAACAATGTGTAATTCTGATTTAAATGCAGACACTATGTATTGCAGATTTAAGGATTACTACAGACATTCATCTCTATGAGGCAGCAAAATTAAACGTATTATAATTCCCAGTTTGTTCCCAGAAGAGGAACATGCTGCTTTGTCTATGAGAATGTCTTTGCCTGTCAACTACAGAAAGACTTCACTGTAAGTAAAAAAGCCAAAACAACTCCACGCCTCCAAAAAACACCTAGAAAAGCACCACACACTTTTATTTTGGATGCATTTGTTGCTCAAAACACACATCTTTTGAATATTCCCAAGTTGTACTCCACGCATCCCATGAGGGTTTTATGATGACTGTAACAGAAATGGCATCGGACACAAAACCTGACAGGACAAACCAAAGACAAGATGCAGACACAAAGCCTCAGCTGTTCATGTATAAAATATCTCCCACCCTGAGTTCCTGAAGTTCATATTTGTAGCAAAGCCCACTTTGGACAGCAGCTCCTGTTCCTCTGCCATGACCAACTCAACAGGCACCTGAGGAACCCTCCCAGTTCACACCTGTCCAAGCTCTGCCCTGTCACTGAGGTGAAAAGGAGAAATTTTCCAAAACTCCAGCATAATCACAGGAAGTCAAATAAGGAACCCAATGCTGTCATTCTCTGGGCCAGCAACAGAGGATTTCAAAGCACCACCTGCCCTATTCTGCTCTGCCAAAGCACGCCAAGCAGCAGGAACCTCTCTCATTTACGATGTCGCACCGCTACAGTGAAGGTGACAGTCTTTAACCAAATGTGAAGTCCTTGTTCTCAGGCTCATGACTGGCAACATGTGTGGGCAGAAATCCTGAAATCCAGCAGCCCCAGAAATAAAAGTTGTGCCACTCACAGCTTTAGACTTGGAAGAAATAATCAGCTCCTAACTGCACAGATCCCTCATTCCTGCACGGCAGCAACAACGGCTGCAGTATTTCTGTTCATCAGTTGTGGTAAATTCTCACTCTCACATTAGCTGCTTACACCAAGAAGATGAAGAACTACACACACAGGTCCAACTTTTGGCTTTCTCCTTTTCAAATCAATTTTTCACTGGAAGAAGCACATTCTAGTAGACTATGTTTAGTGTCAAGCCTGATATCCAACAGAGAAATGTGTCATCTCCACCTGAGGAGGAAAATCCTGGAGAAGGTGGTCTTTAAGCAACTCAGGTGTTAGGTTGGAGTTGAGGGCATCAGGTGATGGTACCCACACACCCCCAGCTGATGCTGGTTCAAGTCTCCCTCTCTGCACCTTCACTCTCGAGTGCTGGTTGCACAATTCCCATCATCTCACCAGTGGCTCTCCTGAGTTCAGAGACCTTTTGGAAACCTCCTGCTCCACAGCTACCAGCTCAGAAAGATGAGATCAATCACAGGATGATCTGTCCAAAATAAATGAAAACTGTTCATAACATTCCTTCCCTTGAAATCGAGAGGGTTTCAGTATCTTCCTCTGGCACCTTTCTGTTGATCTCTGTCCTTTTCATCCTTCTTGGTTTGTCCTTGAATTCAGTTGATGCCACTTCGTTTTCTGAATGACAAATAGGCCACTGCATCCTGGGGCAGCAATTTCTTCAGATTTATTTATGCAACTGTTTTGGATCTACTGTACTCTGAATAAATATTAATACACAGTTGAAATATAAAAATCTAAATACATACTAAACATGCAGACTCTATGAAATAGCAGTAAAATAAACTAACCCATTTATAATCCATTTATACAGGTCCATGTTTATATTTACTACTCTCTCAAAAAAAAAACCGAAACCCAAAACACAAGAGCAAAATTGCATTAAGAAATCAGGAAAAATGTACTACTCCAAAACTGAATATCCTGGCAGGGAACAACAGCTGTGGGAAGGGTTTGAAGGAGAAACTGTTGACTGAGGCAGAGCACCAAATGGAGCTGTCTCCTTTCTGTACAACAGTGAGGCACAGCCTTCTAAAAGGACATCATTTGCAAACTTTTGAAATCTGCTGCTTTCCCTCTCTGGAAAGCATCACTATTTTGAAGGACACAATCTTACTCTGTGAAAATAAGAAATCATGACTTTGTAGCACATTTTTACTAACACAAAGATCAGGGACCTAGTAGAGAGGTTGTTTCTTGAATACCTTGAGGTGGTAGTTTTGACAAATGGCTTCTGATGCACTTGTGAGACAGAGATTTCAGTTTTCCCCACACACAGGACTAATTACCACATTAATGAAGGCTATGGCTATAAAGGAATAGCAGGGCTGTCTCTGCTAAACCTCCTTGAAACTCAGGCACAGAAAAACAAACATTGCCTTCCATATAAATGGCTGCTTTAGGAGCCATTACTGATTAATCCCGTGTATTCCCTCACAGCCTCTGATGCCAAAGATGCCAAAGAAATGTTATCACAAGGGTTTATTTGCACAGCTTCAGCAGGGAGAGTAATCCACCAAGTATCCCACACAATACTCAGGTAGAGCAGGTAAGAATTAATTGGTACCTTTCCCACCCACCCCCCCAGAATTTGTGATGCTGAAACTGTTTTTCCCTTCATTGAACCAGCTCGGCCTAGACTGGCTTGTCCCGCAGTGACATGTATATTGAATACAAATCAGACAGCAGAGCTTTAAATCTGTGTTGCAGCTCTCATTTCCAATTCGAGAACTGTACTATAATCATAAGCTTCTGGTGGATGAAAGGAAATCAGCTCTCTGAATATTAGCTAATGCCACATTTGCAAGTCCTGAAGAGATCTGTGCTGTTTAAAAAAAAAAAAAAAAAAAAAAAGGTAAGA